>WOXC01005808.1:0-355123 GCA_011680675.1 Gymnobelideus leadbeateri | reverse complement strand
AGGATAGTGCAGACCTCAACAGTAATAGGAAAGTTAGGAAGAAGAAGGGTTTTCTGGAAAAGATAACAAGTTCAGTTTGAGATATATTGAGTTTAAGATGTCTACAGGACATTCAGTTCAAGATGTCTAATAGGCAGTTGGAAAAGTGAGATTGGAGGTCAGGAGAGAGGTTAAGGCTGGATAAATAAATCTGAGGACCATCTGCATAGAAAAATAATTAAATCCCTGGCACCTGAAGAGGTCACCAAATGAAATAGAATAGAAGAAGAGGACCAAGGACAGAGCCTTAGGGGGGTGGGGAAGGGGACACAAAAAAACAAAAGAGAAGAAAGAATCAAGAAAAGGGGGACTGACAGTGTCAAAGACTGCAGAGAGGCCAAGAAAAATGAAGATTGAGAAAAGACCATTGGGTGTGACAATTCAGAAACCACTGGTAACTTGACACAGAGAGGAGAGAGAGCAGTTACTATTTTAATAAATGTCATACTGAAGAAATTTCGTGGGCAAGCCATGAACTCATGGCTTCCTAAGCAAGCCTGTGTCAAGGATGGGGCAACATCTTGTATCTTCTTTCCTTTGTACAGTGAGATCTCGATAGGCAGCTGTCATCTTCCCCACTGCCCCCACCCCGACCCTGACCAGTGCACCTGAGCAGTGGGAGAGCATCTATGGGACATTTGCAGTGGCAACAGTGGTGATAGAAGAGGCAGGGACAGAGAGCATAGGAAGGGAACAGTTGGAGAGAGAAAGAGAGAGAAGAGAGGGAGAGAGAGAAGAGAAAGGGAAAGAGAGGGGCCAAGGAAGGAGAGAAAGGGAGAGCAGTGAGGAAGATAGAGAGAAAGGAAGAGAGAGAGAGAGAGAGAGAGAGAGAGAGAGCTAAAGCTCTGAAAGAAAAAGGCCACTTGGCATTGATTAGATATACTAGGCAGAGGAGAAAGCTTGAGTTCAGGTCACATTAGAGGGATGGGACACTCTGGCCTCCAAGATAAGAGAGGATGAATGGCATGACTGCTCCAGTCACGAGTTTCCTTCTGTAGAAGTCAAATTAATAATAACATATTCCCTATCACCCTGGCACACAGTTGCTTTCAACCAGCTCCTCTACCCATTAAACACAAATCTTCTGCCTCACTGCAGGGCAGAAGAGTTATTTTTTGCCCTGTCATTTTGCTGCTCATATCCAGTCCTAGCAGACATTCTGCTGAATGGCTTCCATGTTAGTATCAAGGGTCCACTCTTTCTTTCTCTCCTCTCATTGAACTTAAATAATGAAGATTTTAACATTTGTTTTTGTTTTGCTTTAAAGTTCATGGGAATACTGAGGTGCAGACACCTCAAAATTCAGGACCTGTTTCTGACCACCTAGGGTTTCAGTATGAAAGGGGATCAAAGGTCTGCCCTGTGAGTCTTCAAGACCAGGGCTCAAATCCTTCTTCTGACACATATTGGCTGCATGGGATCCTGGGCAAATTGCTTCCCAGCATCTAGTTCCTTAATAAGCACCCTGAGTATGACAATGTCAGCACTTAATCTATTACTATCCTGATTAAAACAATTCCTAATAATCCCTTAAGGGTCAAAACAAACTAGCAAAGATCAATATTATTTTTCAAATAAATACAATATTTTTTTTCAAATAAAAACACTATACTGTAATTACACTGGCTAGGTATTGAGTGAACCATAGTCACAGTTAACGGTGGTTATCTTAACGGATTACATCTCTAAATTATTTTATTCTCCAGTAAGTAGCAATTTAATGAAGGTTAAAAGTAGTCTTTTCGGGGCGGCTAGGTGGCGCAGTGAATAGAGCGCCGGCCCTGGAGTCAGAAGGACCTGAGTTCAGAGCCGGCCTCTGACACTTAACCCGCACAAACAAAAACCTAGCCGTGTAACCTTGGGCAAGTTACTTAACCCCAATTGCCCTAAAGGGGTGGCTAGGTGGCGCAGTGAGTAAGAGCGCCGGCCTCGGAGTTGGGATGACCCGAGATCAGATCCGGCCTCAGAAAATGAGCACCCACGTACAAATAATGACTAGCCGTGTAACCTTGAGCAAGTTACTTAACCCCAATTGCTTTAAAAAAAAAAAAGTAGTCTTTTCCATTAAAAAAAAAACCTAAATAACACACTACTGATGTGGCAGAAAGAGTTAAAATGCCTGGCTCAACTCTGCCAGTTACCCACTCTTTGATCATGGGCAAAATGAATTACTCTTTTAATATCTCAGTCTCTACATGTGGAAAAAGAGAAATAATAAAATCCTCCCTACCACTCATAATGAAAAATGCTATCTGCCCCCAGAGAAAGAACTGATGTCATCTGAATACAGACCAAAGCATAGTACTTTTCACCTTTTTTTGGTTTGAGTTTTCTTGCACAAAATGACTAATATGAAAATGTTTTATGCGATGGAACATGTATAACCTATATTGTATTGTTTACTGTCTCAGGTTGGGGGCAGGGAGGGAAGGAGAGATAGAATTTGGAACTCAAAAATTTTAAAAAAAACAACGAATGTTGTGGGGTTTTTTTTTGAGGGGGGAAGGCAAGGCAATTGGGGTTAAGTGACTTGCCCAAGGTCACACAGCTAGTAAGTGTGTCAAGTGTCTAAGGTCGTATTTGAACTGGGGTCCTCTTGACTCCAGGGCTGGTGCTCTATTCACTGCACCACCTAGCTGCCTCAAAAACAAGGAATGTTAAAAATTGTTTTAGGGGTGGCTAGGTGGTGCAGTGAGTAGAGCGTTGGCCCTGGAGTCAGAAGGACCTGAGTTCGGATCCAGCCTCAGACACTTAACACACACAAACAACAACAACAAAAAAACCTAGCCGTGTGACCTTGGGCAAGTTACTTAACCCCAATTGCCCTCCAAAAAAAAAAATTGTTTTACATGTAATTGGGGAAAAACAAAATATTATTTTAAAAAATCCTCTCCACTTCACAGCATTGTCAAGAGTAATGTGCTTTGTAAATTATAAAGTACTATAGAAAAATGAGCTATTAATATTAAAATGATCTCAATTTCCTGCTTTGTAAGCTTGAACTAAGAAGTTACAAAATGTCACAGCTGCAAAATATTAGTAAAATCATACATATTGCACTTGTTAACCAGAAGAGGTCGCTAACTCAACAATGTAGTCAGGATGCCTAAAGTCTTAACATTTTACATTTGTTTCCGTTACAGAATGCCCTTTATTACTTATTTGGGGGATTTCCAACTCAATTATCCAATGTTTTGGGATCCTCTACACCACGGAACTAATAATTTCAAATTGGCAAAATGAGTTGAAATATGAACTTGCAGAAAATAAAATTGAGTGTTGAAAGAATTTCAATGTATATTTATGATGTAGCATTTCAACTGAATTTAATTAGCATTTATTAAGCTTCTACACTGTATGAGGCTCTGTGGTAGGTAAGAAGGATACAAAGCCCAAAATGAAAACTAATCCTTGCCCTAGAGAACTTTATATTTTACTGAGGTATGCAATATGTAAACCAACCATTAAATGGGCAGCTAGTAGACCTGAAATCAGGAAGACTTTCTGAGTTCAAATCTGGCCCTGGACACTTACTAACTGTGTGACCCTAGGCAAGTCACTTAACCCTCTTTGCCTCAGTTCCCCATCTGTAAAATGAGCTGGAGAAGGAAATGGCAAACCACTCCAGTATCTTTGCCAAGAAAGCCCCAAATTGGGGCAGGTAGGTGGCTTAGTGAATAGAGCACTGGCCCTGGAGTCAGGAGTACCTGAGTTCAAATCTGGCCTCAGACACTTGACACACTTACTAGCTGGGTGACCTTGGGCAGGTCACTTAACCCCAATTGCTCTGCCTTCCCCCCTCCAAAAAGAAAACCCCAAAGAGGTTCATGAAGAGGCAGCATGACTAAAAAATGTCACAACAACAACAATTTGAGGAAGAAATCAGTTCTAACAGCCCTCACCCACAATGATGAAATAAACTTTGTTGGTTGGTTGGTTTTTTCCTTTAATTTGTCTTTTAAAATTGTTATTTAAAAAAGGTGTCATAGTAAACACTGTTTCAGCTGATACTCAGGGCCCAAAGCACTCAAACAATCAATTGATTGAGAGTGGACAGGTAGGACATGTAATATCCTAGAAAAACAGGAATATTCAAAGACCTCTTGAACAGGTCTATGTAACTCCGGAAATACATAAATAAGGTGGGGAGCTCTTTAGTTTGTTTTTCTTCTTGATATCTTGATAGGAACATAAAATTGCTTTTTTTGTTGTTTTTTGACTTGGCTATATTTTCCCTATCTTTTACTCATTTTCACAGGCTCTAATGGCACATATCACCTCTTCCATCCCTCAGGGATAAGAACTTCCAAGATCAAGGAGGAAACTTTCCAACTTTTTCCCCCCTGAAGTAAGCCCTCAGGATAACTTAGAGGAAATCATAAGTAACCACGGCAAAGAAAGGGCTACAGAAAATTTGGTTAAAAATAAAAGTCTGTCAGACATGGAGTTTCTTTGAACTCAACAGTGATGCTGAACTAGACTTCTAGAAAATAGTTCTGTTTATGATAATACTGGCAATTGTACTTTTTAAAACATTAATTATACTTCATCAAGACTTGGTAAAATTGAAAGTTCCTTTCATGGCCTACAAGTATTTTTGTTTAGAAAGTTAAGCATAAGACTGGTAGCCGAGTAAATGAAAACCAGAATTTAGAAATATCTTCTTTCAGAGGTTTACACCTGGCTCCATGCCAGTTTCATTTTAGGCTCATCTGGGCAGCTCAGGCCAGAAACCATCTCTATTAGAGAGAACCAAAAGAAGCTGGTAATAAATCTCATGCTGGCATTTCTTTTCCTGAAAGAGGCTACTTAGGATGAAAATTTTCTTTTGCTGGAAATATTGTATCATCCAGGGAACCAAAAGCTGTATAGAAGGGGCCCATCATCCTCACCACCACCACCAACAGTGACTGCCACTAGCAGATAAGACCAAAAACCTTAGGAACTATAACCCTGCCTCAGGCCACCAGCCTTCCTTTCAACCTGCTCCCTTCTCTGCCATCATCCAAAGAAGCAACCTTATGGAGATACAATATGGCAACTCCTCCTACAGGTGTTACCAAGACCGAACCTTTTCAGCAGCTGCAGCTACCACAGACCTAGAAAACTCATCACCAAAGTCCTTAGCCCTCTCAACATCAGAAATAGATCTGATTTTATCAATTTTACCAATAGAATCAGTGAATTTTTAATTGTAGGGGACAAGTATTTATTAAACACCTACTGTGTGCCAAGCACTGTGGATAAGTGTTTTACACATATTATCTCATTTGATTTTCACAGCAACCTTGGGAATAGGTGCTATTATTTTACAGTTGAGGAAACTGAAGCAGATAGATTAAGTGATTTGGTCAGGGTCTCAGAGCTAGTGTTTGAGTCCAGCTGTGAATTCAGTTAGGATTTCCTGACTCTAGATCCAGCATTCTATGCACTGAGCCATCTAGCTACCTCCAACAGCCAAATTGTTTTGGGGATTGGTTTTTGTTTCCAACCCAAATCTCCAGTTTTTCTTTAGTTGTGTATCTTGAACTGTTCCACTTCCTCTAAATGAGAAGAGTCCTGAACACTTTGGTTTCCTGGTCTAAGGCCTCTTTTATCAGAAGTTACTGCTACAGATATTACTGCTATTATCAAGTATGTTTGAGATCATCATTGATAAAGGAAGGCTGGCTGAACTTTGTCATTTTCATAGAAATGTATGCAAGTGTTCTGTTGGTTTAGGTCTGTCCTTATCTCATTGTTTACATACTCTAACATAACACTTTTACAAGGCCATGGGCAATCTGTGACCTAGAGTGTCAGGCCTGGCCAAAGTTAATCAGTTTTGTGGCACATTTAAAGGTATGCTGCAACTTAGCTACTCTGATCAAGACAATTACCAAAGGCAATTCCAAAAGGTCCATGACGACAAATGCTATCCTCCTCCAGTGAGACAAATGATGGACTCTGAGTGCAAACTGAAGCATACTTTTCAATTTATTTTTCTTGTGTGTGTGTGGTTTTTTTGCAACATGAATAATGTGGAAATATGCATGACTTCCCATGTGTAATAGATATGTTGCTTGCCTTCTCAAAGGGTGGCAAAGGGGCTGAAGGGAGAGAATCTAGAACTCAAAATTAAAAAAAAATTTTTTCTTTTGCCTTTTAGAGGAGGGAAGGTAGGGCAATTGGGGTTAAGTGACTTTCCCAAGGTGACATCTCTAGTTTCATGGTAAGTGTCTGAGGTCAGATTTGAACTCAGGTCCTCCTGACTCCAGGGCTGATGCTCTATTCACTGCACCACCTAGCCACCCCTAAAATTTTTTTTAATGTAATTTGGAAATATTTTACGAAATGAAATTATTTATTAAATTTTAAAAAGTATACTTTATAAGAAAAGCATAGTACACAAGGCAAAACAACATATATCCATCCATATCCATGGTCCTTATGAATTCACACCTAGCATTTTATCTTATTATTTCATCATACATAATTGGCACTTAGAAGGGCTAGGTTTGAATTCCAACTCTGATCTGTGGTAAGATGGAAAGAGAGCTGATCCACAGGGTTCTGATACTTTCTCATTGAATGACTGGAGAAATAGTTACTTTATTTCTCCAACCCTCAGTTTCTTCATCCATAAAATGGGGATAAAAGCACTTTACTTCACAAGGTTGTTGTGTGAACCAAATGAGATTTATATGTATATATATGTATATGTATATATATGTATATGTATTTACATATATATTATATAAAGAATTTTGTAAACCTATTGTTGTTACTTGTTGAATGAATGACTCACAATTTTTCCTATCTCTTATAATCACTCAACAAATATGTGATGAGTAATTGTAGTTTACAAGTTCACAGGGGATCCTGGGATGAATAAGATCCACAACTGGTCCTCAAGAAGTTTACAATGCAACAGGAGAGAAAGACATACATACATGTTTATGTGTGTGTATATATATATATGTGAGTGTATGTGTATATACATATATGTATATATATAAATTACAACAAAAGACTGTATTTGATAAAGAAGCAACATGGAGCAGCTAGATGTGGAGTCAGAGATTTTGTTGTTGTTGAGTCATTTTTCATGCCAACTCTTCATGACCACATTTGGGGTTTTCTTGGCAAAGATACTGGAGTGGTTTGCCATTCCCTTCTCCAGCTCCTTTTACAGATGAGGAAACTGAGGCAAACAGGTTTAGGTGACTTGCCCAGGGTCACACAGCTAGTAAGGATCTGAGGCCAAATTTGAACTCAAGTCTCCCAGACTCCAGGTCCAACATTCTATCCACTGTACCACCTAGTTGCCCTATCATTTTGGAGGACCTGCATTCAAATCCCAGCTCTGTCACTTACAACCCAAAAGAAGAAATTACATAAAGCAAACATGTGGAGGCAGGAAAGCCCATTGTGTATGAGATATAAGCCATTTAGCTTGCCTTGAACACTGGGTATGACAGGCTAGCCATTGTAAAGGCTTTAAATTCTAAGTATCTTCATCTCTTCCTTATTTAAACTACTATTATACAGCTTTATTTTGATAAAAACTAGAAATTATGGCACTTACTTTCAGCTGGAAATTTCTTGGCTCGTTCCTCAAAGAACCACTCTCCAGTTTTTATTTTTACATCTCTGAAAAACAAGTGAAAAGGCAAACCTCAGGGAAAAGAGATATGAAAAGCCTAAATGGAATCTTGTTCTACATGTTGCCTGGAGAATCCCAGATGAGGGAACCAAGGTACAGGGAAGTTAGCTCACACAATGGTAGACAACCTAGGCCTCTCCTAACTCTTTGTTGATAGTTCATTTCCCCATACTGTGCTACCTCTAGAGTCATTAACTAATATATGCATTATTACTAACTAATAGTTATTAATTAATCAATGTATATTATCAGAGGTGGGGCTGGTTGAGCAAACCAATCAAAGTATCACATCCTCCCTAAAAGTAATGCTATAATCTGGTCCCCTAGCCATGTAAGAACACATTTTGATTGAATTAAACCAAGGTAAGGCATTCCAACCAAGAGTGAAAAGAAGGGCATAATCTGGCTTGGGCCTTAGGATTTGGGGAGACCAAGTCATACAGGATTCAGAGAAAAGGTAGGTGGCATTCCACAAACTAAAATCCCATAGGAAATGCCGGGCAGACCAAGAAACACAGAGAGTTGCCCCATGTCTGAAGATACAAGAAAAACAATTTTAACGAGAAAGAAAAAAAGAATATTTACTTATAAATAAAAAGATGTGACTGGCATAGGAGACTTCCTGACCAATTTAGGTAAGAAAACATTGCACAGAATATGGTTACGAGGGTAAGTAACAGAAGATGAATACAAAAACCCAAAAAGCCCCTGTAGGGATAGTGTCATTAATACTCCAATTCAGACTGGGAAGAAGCTAGTAAGAAATGCTAAGGTCAACAAAATATTCTTTAAACTTTTGCACTTTTTTTAAGCTACATTGAGGATCAAAGAAGGGAGAGAACCACTAATGAAGATGGATAGGAAAATTATAAGCAATAATTCAGGCAAAGGTAGAGTTGTCCCATTTTATTTGATTTCTGTTTCTTCTGCCAAGGAGATAGATATTTGGCTTGAGAGGAAGAGGACAACACTGCCTAAAAGAAAATTGATAACTGAGAAAAAAGAGAAGCTAGCAAGAGAACACCTTGTACCCTACAATGAATTCAAGTCATCTGGCCATTAGGATGCATCAGAAGACAAGGAACAAAGGTGGTAGGTGTGAGGAAGTGCTGAACCATGATTAGTGATGTTGGAAAGATTGTGGATAACTACAGGGGTCACAAGAACAGAGAATAGCAAGGGTTGTCCCAGTTTTCAAAAAAGGGGGGGAGGGGACATGGAATCTGTGCCAATAAGCCAGTAAGCTTGGCTTTATTTCCTAAGAAAATTCTAGAACTTAGGATTCTAGAGAGGAGGTGTCAAACATGCAGTGCCATACTCCCTAGTGTGGCCAGAAGGGCACTAAAATGTATTTGGGAAATAATTAACAAAACAGATAAAAGTACAAAAAAACATAGATAACATTACATTTTAAAACCAAGTCAATAGGAGACCCATAGGGATCCTTATGTATAGATTAGTGGCCCCATTTCTATTTAAGCTTGACATCCCTAGTCGAGGGGATGGTTAATGAATGTTTAGAAAAGGGTGTGGTAATTACAAAGAGCCAGCATGGCTTCATCAAGACAAGGTCATGGCAGACTTTACAGAGAATCACTAGCCTGGTAGACAAAGATTTCATGCAAGGGATACATTTTTACCTAGATTTTAGCAAAGTGTTTGATAGAGCCCTTTGTATTATTCTTGTGGACAAACCAGAGACATATAGAGTAGAGAGTGCCATTAGGTGGATTCAGAGCTGGCTATATTGCTAGACCAAAAAGAGTTGTTATTAACTATCTGATATTTACTTGAAAAGAGACCCCATCTGAGTGATGGGAGCCACTTATCCATCAGCTACACCATATCCAGATGTGCACTTAGTGGGGGAGTATGTTTTAAGTTTGAGTCAACTCTCCCTGGGAGCCAGATGTTCAAGAGGTCTGTGTTTGGCTCAGTGAAAATATTTTTGTTAATATCAGTATGGTATTATGAAAAGAGCATTGGATCTGGAGGCAAAGAAATGGGGATTGAAATCCTGCTTTCTTCATTTATAATGTATATTACCTTGGGCAAGTCATATAACTTATCTGGGTCTCAGTTTCTTCATCTAAAAGTGAGGGTTGGATTAGAGATCCCTTCCAGATCCAAGGCTATGACCCTGTGACTTGAATAAAAGGTAAGGAAGGAAATAAACATTTATAAAGCACCTACTATATGCCAAATGCTTTTATAAATATTATCCCATTTGATTCTCACAACAACCATGGGAAATATGTGCTATTGTTATTTTTATTTTATAGTTGAAGAAACTAAGGCAAACAGAGGTTAAGTGACTTTGCCCAGGGTCATGCAGCTAGTAAGTATCTGAGACTGGATTTGCACTCAGATTTTCCTAACTCCAAGCAAAATGATCTATCCCCTGAAGCACCAACCGCTTCAAGGTTACAATGGCATAGTTATAAAATTTTCAGATGGCATCTGGGAGGTATGGTTAACACCCTGGATCAGGATTCACAGAGAACTTTGGGAGAAATTTAACAAGATTAAATTTAACTCAATAGGGACATATTTAAGTTAAGATCAAATTTGCAGGTATAAAATGGAAGGAAGAATATTTAGATAACAGTTTGTCTGAAAAAGATCTGGGGGTTTAAGTGGACTGCAAGTGCAATGTGAATCAACAGTGTAATATAGTAGCCAAGAAGCTAATGCAATCATATACTGTATTAAAAGAGGCATAGTGTCAAGGACCAGGAAAGTGACAGATAGACTACATCTATCTGAGTGTTGTGTCCATTTCTGAAGGCATGTTTTGGAAGACAATAAGCTAGATAGTATACAAATGAAGGCAACCAGGATGGCAAAGCATCTTGACTTCATGCAAGTTGAGTATCTTTTTAGGGAATTGGGGATTTTTAATCTGTAGAAGAGAAGATTTGGGGTACTATCAGTCAATAAATCAATAAGCACTTATTAAAACACCTACTAAGCACCAGGGATTCAAAAACAAACAGGAAAGCTCTCTTCAAGATTCTTAAGAACTTTCAGGCACAGAGGGATTAGATTTTTTTCTGCATGGTTCCATTAGACAAAACTAGGAGAAATGTGTGAAAATCTCAAAGGAGGTAAATTTAAGCTTGTTGGATAGGCAAAAACAACAACAACAAAAAATCCTTACAATGAAAGCTATCTAAAAGAAAAAGTGGAACAGGTTGGAAGCATTTAGCACAGTACCTGGCATACCATAGGCAATTAATAAATGCTTATTCTCTTTCCCCTTCCTTTCCTCTAGTACCTTCCCTTTGCTGGAGATCTTCAAGCAAAGGGTGGTCAGATATCTTGTAGAGAGAATTATTTTTTAGACATGAGTTGGATTCAGTATTCTCTGAGATCTCTTCCAGTTCTGAGATTTCATGATTTTTTCTGACATATATACAATTTGCATTATATTTATTTAACTATTGATTTGTAGGTTTTTATTAGTTGGTTTATATGTGCACATCCTGTTTATCCTATTTTATACACTTATCTGAGGGCAGAAACCTAAAAAAAAAATTCTTCTATTTCTTTTGTATTCACTTGGTAGGTGCTCAATTTTTGCTTAGCACCGAAACCTTAGATTCGTCTATTGTTAATTTCCATACAGTATCCTCTTAATAAGTTTTTGTTGAATTGAACCAAATCAAATTTCTCTTTTGGCTTACTGGAGACACCATAAAATATTCAGCTGTCTTGAACCTCAGTAAGATCAGACTAATAATACTCCTAGGAGTGATATAACAAACATTTTTCTAAGTGCCTGCTATGTGCAAGGCACTATGCTAAGCCCCAGGAATAATAAAAATCATCATAACTCACATTTATAAAGCACTTTGAAGTTTAGAAATTGCCTTCACAACAGCCGTGTGATGTAGGTGAACCAAAAACAAATGCAAAAACAAAGCAGGTTCTGTTCTCTAGAAGCTTGCATTCTGTCCAATGAGGAACTGGTCAATGAGGTTCCAGTCCTTAAGGTACATACGATATTCTCTACCTGGTAGGTTAGACTGCTTCTGGAAATGCATGCTGCAAGGCCGCTTTTCCTCACTGCTTTGGAGCAAGCGCAGTCCTGGCTTCCTCTGAGAGGATGAAAAACATTTTAATTGGCTGCTGAAGCAGAACAGGTGTGCCTAACAACAGGATTGAACTTCCCTCCTCTTCCCTGGTGGCTCTCAATTCTGTGGGTCTGTTTGGGGGGAGGGATCTCAGGCCCTCTGTCTCTCACCCAGCTGCCGTATGGTTCTAAACGCATGGCTCCAATGCTTCTTCTTGTCTCATAGTGTGGATTCTTTTCTGATCATGGGAAAATGAGCCTCAGAGACAGAAAGGACCAGTTTACAGCTTGTGAGTACCAAAGGTTGAGAAAACCATCAGAAGTCTACGAACTGGAGTTCATAACTGAGTCTGCCATCATCCAAGCTTGGTGAGGAGACTGAGAAACAACCGATTTATCCACTTCACACAGTCCACTGAGGAGTGAGCCAGTTCAGCTGGCCAAGGGAGGCACTCATCCTTTAGCTATATCATACCCAGAAGTGAACATGCTGGGAAGAATGTTTTAAAGGGGTGTCTAAAGGTTGACTTGACGGTTCATAGGAAGTGTGTAGGTATATAGAGAAGAGAGTAAATACTGGTAGGAGATATTGTTGTATTTTGGTCATTGCTTTACCTTCTCAGTAAATATCCCTTTGTAAATGTTAATTGATATTAGTTGGATAATTAATACTGGGGAGAGATTAACTGACCAATTGATATTGGTAGGGGAATATCCCCCACCCCTTATGCTTACTACTAGACCCCCTAAGAGGGGAAATAGTCATCCAACTTTTCCTACTCTTGTGAGTGGGGTTGGGAGAATGAGCTCAGAGTCTATACTAGAGCAATAAGGAGTGATGGTGGTCTTATAATGATGGTAGTGGTAGTAATAGAAGTGGTATCGACAGTAACAGCAGCAGCAATCGTAGTAGCAGCAGCTAATATTTACATAGCTCTTTAGAATTTCCAAAATGCTTTACAAACATCTCATTTGACCCTCACAACAATCCTATAAGGTAGGTGTTATTATTATTATGACTATTTTACTAATGAGGAAACTGAGTCTAAGAAAGGTTAGGTGACTTAACTTGAGTCATATAGCTAGCTAATGAAATAGAATTTGAGCTCAGGTCTTCCTGACTCCAAATCCAGAGTTTTATCTACTGCACCAAAAATAAGGCTGAGAGTTTTTATAGGAGACATGTGGAGAGCTTTAAATGCTAGGATACAAAATTTATATTTTATCCTAGCCACTGACAGTTTTTGTACAGGAGAGTGATGTGGTTAGAACTGTAATTTAGGACAGATGAATTGAAGGACAAAGAGAAAAGACAGTGAAAAATGTGTGGGTTGGCTATTAAAATTGGCCACAGGAGATAATG
This sequence comes from Gymnobelideus leadbeateri, assembly GCA_011680675.1. Taxonomy (NCBI): domain Eukaryota; kingdom Metazoa; phylum Chordata; class Mammalia; order Diprotodontia; family Petauridae; genus Gymnobelideus; species Gymnobelideus leadbeateri. Next base: position 342,001 of record WOXC01005808.1, on the reverse strand, counting down.
AAGATGCCTGTGCTGGGGTGATACCAGTGGAGATAGAGAGGAGGGAGAGCTGTGAGACATTGTGAATGTGCATTGATGGCAGCTGGTAACTGGTGAGTATGAGATTAGAGGGGAGGATGATGCTAATGCACAGATATCAGTGTGTGTGTGTGTGTGTGTGTGTGTGTGTGTGTGTGTGTATGTACATACATATGTAAATGTGTGGGTATATGCATTTATATAATGTGTAGGTATCTATATGTGTGTGTATATAAAACATGGGCATATATACATATGTATAAATATAATAAATCATATATTATATTAAATACATACATTTAATGTATATCATATGTTGCATTATGTATATAATATGTTATGAGAGAGAGCTTTTTGGTGTGTGTAGGGGGGTAATACAGTACAAAGACCATTAATGTAAGTAATAGTAATTTTCCAGTTTTCATCAGCCTGTCTGCCACAGAGTCATACTAACATCACACACACACACACACACACACACACACACACACACACACACAGCTTCTTTTCTACTCATCTGGCACAAACTACCAGAGTGTATTATGCATCAGTTGGCTGGTGACCATTCTCATTGCTGAGTAAAGGGTCCTTGGGAAATACTCGCTGAGCATTTATAAGCTTCACAATATATTTGTAAGAGAGCTTCTGCTGCCTGAAACTAAGAAGCATAAGGTTGGAAAAAGGGATTGGCCCAGTTCTGATCTGTAGCATGCAGGGGGTCAAACCATTTAGGTACTCCAGGACCACCTCAGGCTCCACACCACTCACATCTATCTCCTTCTCTCTACAAAAGCCATTACCCTACTTCAGACCCTTACCACCTCTTATCCAGATCATGGCGATAGCTCCTAATGGGTCTCCGTGCCTCAGGCCTCTACCTTCTTCAATCTAGCCTTTATTATTCTGTCACCAAAATTATATGATGAAAACATAGGTTTGACCATGCTGCTCCCATGCTCAATAAAGTCTAGAGGTTTCCTATTTACCTCTGTAATAAAATATGAACTATTCTGTTTGGCATTGAAAGTCCTTCCCAAGATGGTTCTAGTCTTCCTAGTTTTTTATACTTTAATGTAGGGTCCTGTCAAACTTGTCTTCTTGTTTATCCTCATATGTCATATTCTGCTTCCTGACTCTGTGCTTCTACCAGGCCTGTCTGCTAGGAATGCACTCCCTCCTCATCCCTGCCTCTCATATGCCCTAATTTCCTTCAAAGTTCAGCTCTGAAATGACCCCTCTGTATGAAGGACTTTATTGATCCTTTAGCTGCTACGGGCTTCTCTCCCCTCACCCCCATAATTAACTTGCATTGATTTTCTGTATTTTGTTTCTACTTAATTATGTCCTGAATAGAATGCCTTTTCTTGAGGGCAGAGACTGTTTCTTTTTTTATTTGTACACATGCCCAGAACCTACCACAACATCAGGAAGATAGTAGAGGCTTAATAAGTGTTTGATTGATTTATAGAAACTGCTTCCAACAGGAAAGAAACTTGACTCTCTATGATGTAAGCTAATATATTAATAAGGGCATGTGAATCCATGCATCCTCTTTTTCTTTCCAGCACTTAAAGGAAAGAACTATGCCAAGAAAGTGTAACAGAGACTAATGGCGCAGTAAATACATTCTCATTTGAAGTGCCCCTTTCTATTACTACTTTCTATTACTAAGAATGTCTTTCATCCTAATAAACATGACACGTTTCATCAAAGTGAGAATAAAACCAGCTGACTGGACTGAGAAAACCTCCATCTGATGAATATATTGATTTTCATATTCAGACGTGACACTTTGGCTCCCACTCGATATCCTTAATATATATCCTTTGGAGTTCTTTTTCTAATAGTGGTGATAGACTTGGGGCTGATACACTCAATAGCTTTCATCTGTTCATCCTTGTGACCAACAGCATACATCTTTGAGACAGATGGATGACAAAGACTAGGGCTGTGGTCTATGTCTGTGGTAGAGCAAAGCTAAGTGCTCTGACCAGGGATCAACCCCAAGATTTATAACATTACGGAATTAAAAGGGGCCTCTAATAGGCCACTTAGTCCAATATATACTTGTACAAGAATCCCTTCTACAATATTGCCAATGAAGTGACAGTTAGATTCCCATAGTGCTAGCTCCTACACAAGGCCTCTCACAAGGCCCCTCAGGGGGCCCCAAGAACCTAGTGTAAACATATGACCATTGTGAAACCTTGCCCTTCACCTGCCTTGTAACCAAGATGTAACTAAAACAAAGAACTACCCAGTTAGCTTGCAGCCCCCCCACCTTAGTTTACATCCCTATGTAGCAACAGTTGCCTTGCTGACGACCACTGTTTGTTTCAGGAAGTACTTTTTACTGTATATAAGCTTGCTGGACAGACTTCTCAGGGCTGCCTCCCCTTTGGGGACTGCCGCCGGCTAATAAAAGCACCCCCAAAATATTAATTGGCTATGCCATCTTGTATTTGCATTAATTGTCCATTACACCAACAAGGGGCCATCTGGCCTCTGCCTGAAGATATCCAGCAAGGGGGAAAAAACCTGCTTGCACTTTTGCACAGCTCTAATTGAACTTCTTTTTATTATCAGCATGCTATAAACAACTGTGCAAACAAGACAGGCACCCAATAAATACCACTTATCCTCCTAAGGACATGGGTACCATGAGAAATGTAAGGGGTGAGGGCTTGGGGGAGAAAGAAAATCTCCTGTAGAGGAGCCACCCAATTTGCTAATGGCCTTCCTTTAGGGGATCCTAAAAGTCTTAGGGCAGTCAGGTGGTGCAGTGAATAAAGCACTGGGCCTAGAGTCAGGAAAACTCATTTTTGTGAGTTCAAATATGACCTCAGCCACTTACTAGATGGGTGATCCTGGGCAAGTCACTTAACCCTGTTTGCCTTAATTCCTCATCTATAAAATGAACTGGAGAAAGAAATGGCAAGCTACTCCAGTATCTTTGCCAAGAAAATCCCAAATGGGGTCACAAAGAGTCAGACATGATTGAAAAATGACTGAACAGCAGTAGCATCCCCAAAGTCTTACTGTACTAAGATTTTTGGGACACACCGTATTTGGGAGTATCAGTATAGCATTCAGACTATCCATCTGCTAGCCTTCATTCATCCTACATGATACCATATCTCCATTGCTCTTTGGGTCATCTGCAATTTAGATATTTCTGAGAAAGATCTTCCAAGACTCACTGCCACATAGCATCACTAGGATAATATGAGACTTCAACCATTGGGTTTCTGTGCCATGAAGCAGATGGGCATCATTAAAAATATGCCGTGCTTTCTCCGCTACAATCCAACTCAATCTTCTCCTTTTCAATCTTGGCCCAACCTTATCATCCACCTGTGGCACTTGCAATTAACACTATGTCACTTTATAAAGAATATTTTCTTTTTTTTTTTTTGCAACACAAGAGAACAAGTCAGGCAAGCATATTGGTACTCACTCTACCATTTAAAATCCCTATAGTTGCATCTGTCAGTCATAAGATTTTAACCCATATGTAGGAAAAAATCTTTTTGAGGACAGTCTTTAAGAAAGGCCTTTGTTCTACTACCAAGTCATATTAAAAATAAATAAATAAACAAGGACTTCCAATGAAAATGGCAGTGGGGCCAACCTAGGACCTCCAAATTGAACCTCTGATGTCCCAACTCTGAGATTTTGTCATCCTCTAAGTTAATTAATCTCTACTTGATATTTATCTATGGATTAAATTTGTACAAAAAATAATAAGCAGAGCAGTCTGGCTCTGTGAACTAAGATAGGGATTAGGGTTGCTTCCCTTCCAATCTTAACTTACTACTGTACAACTCATGTGAGACACTAAATCTCTTTTCCAACCATTCAGGTATTTCTTGAGCTTATTTTCCATACTTCCCCTTCCCCCACACTATATTTCTTGCCCAGTTACCTCAGTAATAATTTTTAAAAGCAGATCATTATCTTACCGGTATTTCAGAGACGTGACTAGCAGCTCTGATGCCTATGGTTAACAAGGGTAGGGGGAAAACACCCCAAAGTCAATTTTTAAAGACAAATTCAGTTGGGGTGGGGGTAAACTTCAGGTATAGGGATAAAGGGCCCCATGAGGTGAAACCATAAGGCTGCTATTGGAGAGATTACCACCAAAGGAACGGAGCAAGGTTGGACCAAAAGGGGAGGAGCTCACTGGGAAATGTGGAAGGAAGAAAATAATACCATCAATCAATCAACAAATATTTTTAAGTGTCTACTCCATGCCAACTCTGCTAGTGGTTTCCAAATGAATCAATTAGCTTTTCTAACCACTGCTAAATTCAACTGTTTCTATCAGTTGAAGAAATACAAATATTTTAAATACCCTCTAAATTTCAGTTCTCTAGAGCAAAGCCCCAGTTTGCCAACCTTAGTTATGGCTTTAGGTTATGATGTTATAAAGAATGACAGCTGAAAAGACCTTTGTAAATCTTATTCAATAAATATTTTCTAATAAAATGAAGGTCCCCTAGCAGGAACATGAATTCCAGAGTATTAGCATTGCCAAACACCGAACCAAAAATGTCCATAGAGCAATATTTTTATTATACATCTGAAATTACTGCCATTGGCAAGCACTTAAAACATCACCTCCCTGGTTTGCCCAGTAGGAAGACTCAGCACTTTATCCCTACAGTTTCATAAAATACTCCCATCATTTACTGGACAAGAGTAAGGAATCCGGTCTGCAGAACTGGCATTCTCTAAAAGCCTGAAATAACATTAGGCATTCTGACTATGGGTGTGCTCTTTGACTAATACTCTAGCAGCTAGGAAGCCCTGAACACCAGCTGGTCTGCCTCATTAGTATGGTTTAAACACCAAAAGGTTTTCAATATGATAGAACAGTGTCACATGGAGCCACATGGCTCTTTTATATCCTACACGTAGAGAATCATACTAATTTGCAATAAGTGATCAGTAACTAAAATAATTTTGTATGCACACATATTTGGACCACATCTTGTGCTAAATTATCTGGCATCTAATTCAGTTTCCTTGTTATAAAATTAACTAGGTTTCTCCCCACCCCCAGATTAGTTAATATGATATCAAGAGTTTGTAGGGGAAAATAACTGATTATTGTGATTAAAACCCAGCAACTATGATAGAAGCTAGAGAAATAAGATGAAGGTAAAGAAGCTATTTTTCTCAAGCTGATGAGGGAACATTCTGCAGTAAATTCGACAACTGCCTTCTATTTGACACCAGGGATACAGCTTCACCCAGCTATATCAGATGTAAAGACGCAATCCCCCCTCTCTTCATCACTCTGCCTTCTGTCAGTAAGCAGCCTTTTGAAAAGTCACTCCGTAGGAAGAAATTTCTAGGAATGACTATTTCCTTCCAACCCCAACACCCGCATCTCTTTAGGTCACAATGCTCAGGGACTGCATTGAACTATATGGAAAAATGAAGTTAAGGAAGAAGAAGGTGAAATCTGCCAAAAGTTAAAGGGAACCCGTCTGAATCTGAATGGAGAGGCAGTAGAGTATAAGAGAAAGACAGATGGATTGGAATCAGGAGGACCTGGGTTTGAATCCTGCCTCTCACATTTAATAACTATGTGACTGCACAAATTATTTAACCTCTCAAGGTCTGGGTTACCTTATCTGTAAATAGAGATAATAATAGCACTTAGCTTAATGTATGGAAGGTACTTTGTAAATCACTTAAAAGTTATTTTTTTCAATGAGCAAGAATTTATTTTCTCTCCCTTCTACTTCCCTCTACTGGGAGGATGAAAAGAAAAACAAAATCCATGTAACAAATATGCGTAGTCAATCTATTGTGCTATAAGAAATGAACAGGCAGACTTTAGAAAAACCTGGAAAGACTTATATGATGCCAAGTGAAATGAGCAGAAGCAGGAGAACACAGTACACAGTAACAGCCACAGTGTGTGATTGACTTTGATTGACTTAACCCTTCTGAGCAAAGCAAGGACTTAAAACAATTCCAAAGGACTCATGATGGAAAATACTATACACATCCAGAGAAAAAACTATGGAGTCTGAATGCAGAGTGAAGTAGACTATTTGTTTTGGGTTTGTTTCATTCTGCTTTGTTTTGTTTTGTTTTTTTTCTTTCTTATGATTCTCCCTATTCATTCTGGTTCTTCTATACAACATGACTAATGTGAAAGTATATTTAATGGGAATGTATGTGTAGAGTCTATATCAGATTGCATGCCATCTTGGGAAGGGAAGAATGAGGGGAGTGGAAGAAAATTTAAAACTTATGAAAGTGAATATTGAAAACTAAAAATAATAAATTAACTTTTAAAAAAAAGATTAAAATTCCTTCAGAGTCAAAACAAAGTATGCAAAGCCTACTAGCAACAAATTTCCTTTTTTCTAAAATAAGGGTATTGAATGGGATAATCATACAACTTCCCACCTAGCTATAACATTCTATGATACTATATTTCATCAAATGTTAAAAAAGGGCCTATGAGTAAATAATTGAAATGGACACAACTCTGCTTCAACAGTAGCACCTCTGCAAGTTCACTATTAGTAAAGCAACTATCTTATGGATTTTGAAAAGTCTTATTTCAAAATAAGGAAGCTGGGGTTTTAGAAATGACATCTCATGTACTAGGAGGTTAAAGCTTTAATGACATTTAAGCCTAAGTATATAGATTTCAAAATGGCAGCCTTCCTGGGAGATTGCCTCACCTAGCTGTTCAGTTTTGATTTCAGCATATCAGCTCTGAGCAAAAATAAAAAATTCCTTAAGTGTTATTTGACACTCTACTCTTCAAGGATGATAATATTCAACCTCCAAAGATAAAGTGCTTTTTGGCATCTGAAGTGGAAAAATAAGGTCTTGAAATTCTTCTTAACCAAAGTTTCTTAGAATTTTTTTACATCATAGAACCTTCTGACAGCCTATTGAAGTCTGAGGATACATTCTCTGAATAATATTTTTAAATTCATAAAATGAAATACTTAGGATTATAAGGTAAAGGAATTGAATTGAAACACAGTTATCAAAACATGTAGTTTTAAAAATCAAGTTCACAGACCCCAGGTTAAAAACTCCTGTTCTAAACATTATCCAGTGGAACTATATATTTTCTTCAGAACAAGGACCAGCCTGTCATTTAACCCAAGTCCTTCTCATAGACTTGGCCTACCACAATAACTTTGTTTTTCCTATTGAATACTTTAACTAGTTGAAATCAAGTCTAGGGAAAACGGAGTTGGGACAGAGAGGCACTTTACCTACATTATGTCATTTGATCCTTATAATTACCCTGTATGGCAGTTTTTTATGTGGAGGATTAGAGGGAGAGCACAGGGTACAGTACCACCTTGGGGTACAGTTGTGCTGGAAGATGGAAACCCTCCCCCATGGAATCCTTTGGGACCAATTCGGTGCCATCATTCTGGAGGAACATAAAGAGAGATTTGGGGTTGGGATATTCTTAGGGGATGGGGCTTTCCCATGGTAAAGAAATGTGCGTCCCAGGCAGAAAGCTCATTCCTTCCTCCAACCCCATTCCAATGTCTGCACCCTGAGCCAAAACCTTGTTTGCCCATGCTACGTTGGGCTCTGTTGTGTTTATTAAAGCACAGAGAGCACTAACCCAACCAAATCCAAGAAATGTGAGATGTAGAGGGTTAGCTATGCTACATAAGAGGCAATATGGTATAGTGGCCTAAATGTTTGACATAGGCAGGAGGCTCCAGTTCAAATCCGTTTTCAGAAACTTTCTATCTTTGTGATACTACATAAGTTATTCAACTTCTCAGAGCCTTAGTTTCCTCATCTGTAAAATGAAGATTACCTACAACCTTCCTTATAGGGTTACTGTATGGATCAAGTGACATAATGTAGGTAAAGTACTTTGCACTTACAATGCAATAGAATCATGAATTGTTAAAGGTCATGTGTTGTTCAGCCTTGTTTGGATGATTCTTTGTGACCCCATTGGGGGTTTTCTTGGCAAAGATACTGGAGTGGTCTGTCATTGTCCTTCTCCAGCTCATTTGGTAGAAGAGGAAACTGATCAGGGTTAAGTGACTTGCCCAGGATCACACAGCTAGTAAGTGTCTGAGGCTGAATTTAAACTCATAAAGATGAGTTTTCCTGATTCCAAGCCCAGTGCTCTATCCACTAGCTTCCCTGTTAAAGTTCATAGTGAATTGGTATAGTATAGAAACAGAGAAGATCCAATGAAAGCAGGTTAAATAATTTCACCTCTCTTTTTTGACTGGATGATTGAAATGGATGAAGTGCCCGAAAAAAAAACTTAAGCAGATTTGTGTTATGATGTCAATGAATATAATACTTGAACATTTAGAAAAAGAATTCAACTGCTATATCCACAATATATTAATGCCCTTAATATTCTTGCTCCCAAAGATCCTCATACAGCTGTCATTGCTTTATTTAGGGCACATTTTTAAATCATAGGGTTACAAACTGCTTTCCCAGACTCATGCACTGTCAAATTCTAGCCCTTTTTCTTATTTCCCACAATCATACAAACCACAGATCAAAAACACTGAAAAGCAAGTGAATTATGCCCTTGTGCACACAAACTCATACAATTTATGTACTTGCTTTTCGTTGATTAGTTGGCAGAATGCGATAGAAGTTTGAGCTTAAATACACCTTTGATCTCAGGAAATCTTTGAATTCAGGATTCCTTAAAGGGGCAATTCCCAAAAAGGGAATGGAAAACAATTCTGTATTTTAAAAACAAAACAAAATAATGCAAAGATAATAGCAAAGCTTTCTAACCACTCCAAGACAAAGTATTTCCACTTTTTTTACATGTATTTTTTCCTCACTACTTCATAGGTTACTAAGAATGTAATCAACTATTGTTCTTTAAGTTTGAGGAAAGAACATTGCCCCTTTGGGGTCTGACCCAGTCAATCACTCTATCTAATTACTGTATGCAATCAGGGAGGCAGCTTTCTGCATTACAGCAGAAAGGTCTTTCAAGGCATGCCCTCCTGATTTCACATATAAACCCTAACCACAAGCATACACCCTTTTTTTTTTAAAGCAATTTGGGTTAAGTAACTTGCTCAAGGTTATATGGCCAGTCATTATTTTATGTGTGGGTGCTCATTTTCTGAGACTGGAACAGATCCCAGGTTGTCCTGACTCCAGGGCTGGCGCTCTTACTCATTGTGCCACCTAGCTGCCCCTTCATGCACCTTTTTTTAAGAAGATGTAATTAGGTTTCATCGGCCTTTGTGTTCACAAACCATGTTTTCAGGGCATCCCTTAACACAGACTTAGAACTTAGGTAACCTTAGGCTAGTTGCTTAGGATTTTAGTTTCTTCATCTATAAAAGTCATCATAGTTCATGACAAGAATGATGGACTTCATGTCAGAAGGCCTGGATTCAAATCCCTACTTTTCCGCTTATACCCTGTATGATCTTGGGCAAGTCATATCTCTTCTCTGGGCTTTAGTTTCCCCATCTGTGAAGTGATGGGGTTGGCTCTTGGACGGAGAGGTGATGAATTCAAGGTATATTTTTCACACATCAAAAATATGAGATTTTGTTTTGCTTGAAAATGCATGTTTGATACAACGGTTTTGGTTCTTTCCATTTTTTTGGAAGGGGAAGTAGGAAAAGGAGAGAGAGCTAGTGATAAGGTTAACAAAATAAAGTTAGAAAAGAAGGTTGTTGAAGCACTTTTCAAATGTATAAATGAGAACAGAGGGAAACTGAATAGGAAACTGAGAAGCAGATCAATTTTTAAAATAACATGTTAGGACTAAGAGGGTGCCTATCAATTGGAAAATGGCTGAACAATTTGCGATAGATCAATGTAATGATATACTATTGTGCTGTAATAAATGATGAAAGGGGAGGTTTCAAAGAAATCTGAGAAGACTTATGGAACTGATGTAGAATAAAGTAAGCAGAACCAGGAGAACAATGTATACAATAACAATAACAGTGTAAACACAAACAACTTTTTAGAGGCTTAAAGTGATGACCATTGCAACAAGGATTCCAAAGGATAGATGATGAAGTTAGCTATTTAAGAGAGGTGATGAACTCAGGGTACAGAATGAGACATATGTTTGGATACAGCTAATGCAGAAATGTATTTTGCTTGACTATGCATATTGGTTACAAGGATTTTTTTTTTAATGGGAAGAGAGAAGGGGGAGAGAAAAATTTTGTTCATTGAAAAAAAATTTTAAAGCCTTTGAGAGAATCCATAAAGCAAAAAAAGAAAACAGCAATAAAAATTTATTATAGACAGAAAGAATGGGTTGGATTAGATGGCCTCTAATGTCCCTGTCTACTTCAAATTCATGAGCCTACAAGCTTACAACTAGGTGATCGTTGAGGCCTCTTCTAGCTCTGGCATTCTGCATCTCTACTTGCATTCTGCCCTGATATCTGATTGTGTCTAGAATGTGCCTCTGGGTCTTTATAGTGGAATCAAAGCCCTGGCAGATGTTTCCAAACTGGAAAAGTTTGAATGGTCTTACAACACAGGAAAATTCTGTCATCCCATGACCAGCCTGCCTATGTCTGGAGAGAATCAACACCAGGTGATGAATTTATTTTGACCACAGCAGCTCATGAAGGTGCAAAAAGGATGCAATCTCTCTCCTCATTCACACAGAAGTCACAGAGCTTCTGAAGTACTGAAGATGAAATGCTAACATCTGCTTTCTGTGATAGAATCTAATCTTCTCAGAAAATAGTCAACTTCCTTCTAATGCAAGGGTTCTTAACGTGGAGCCCATGTGCCCCAAGGAGTCTCTCCCAAGATTTCAAGGAGTCCATGAACTTGTCTGGGGAGAAAAATTCAAGTTCTGTGATTTCCCCACTGGTGATGAGGACAGAGATTGCATCCTCTTCACACTTTCATGAGCTGCTGTGGCCAAAATAAATTCATCACCTATTAAGCAATCTCTCCAGGCTCAGGCAGGCTGGTCATAGGATGACACAACAGATTTCAAAGATCTCTCCTTCCCTGTTAAAGTCTAATCCTCCAAGAAAACAGCCAACTTCCCTCTAATTCAAGGGCTCTTAATCTGGGATTTTTATGTCCCAGGACCCCCCCCCCCTTAAAATTTTTGGAGGGTCCATGAAATTGTCTGAAGAGAAATTTCCATTTATAGTCTTTACCTGACTGCCAAAAAGGTCTATAATACAAAAAGTTAAGAAACTCTATTCCAATGTATGTTCATATGGATGGAATGTTAATTTGCCCTTCCCTTTATTTGTGTTTTTCACTTTCTATTACAACATTAGGCAGCTAAGTGGTGAAGTGGGAAGAGTCCTGGACTTGAAGTCAGGAATTCCTGAATTCAGATCTTTTCTCACACACTCTATGTGACTTTGGGCATGTTATTTAACCTCTCTCAGCCTTGGTCTCCTCATCTGTAAATGTAAATAATAATAGCACCTCCCTCACCAAGTTGTGGAGTTCTGATGAAATAACATATATAAGGCACTTTGCAAATTTTAAATCTCTCTACAAATGTTAGCTACTGTTTAATGGATGTTCCCTGTGGCTTGGGACCATAAAGCAATTAGGTGGTATGGTGGCTAGAGAGTTGGAACTGAAGTCAGGGAGACCTGAGTGCCACCCATGGCAGATGTGTTCAGAACACTTGGAAAAGAAGTGCTTGTTTTCAGCTACTTCTGCAGTGTTCTTTTCCAATCCCCAACTCTTTAGGGTCATTAAAAGATCAAGATGAACAAGGAAGGGAAGAAGGAGCCAATCTACAGATGGGTCTAAGACATGGTTTTACTGTACGTGGTATAACTTACACCTGGTACCCTCTGTCTACATACCAGGCTTAACATAGAGGAGTACAGGTCTTGTATACAGTCAGATCCCATTGTCCTGAAATAGGGGGCCCTAAATTAACACCATTTTACAGAAGATCTAAGGACTGAAGGACTAAGAATCCAAGCAACCTAAAGAAATCAGTAGTCCTGGGTAAAAGACTTCTAGCCCATAATTTATTTAATAATTTGACAGTTGACAAACATTTATGAAGAACCTGCCAGGTGCCAGACACACTGCTATGCACTGGGGATACAAAAAGAGGCAAAAGATGGTGCTTGCCCTCAACAGGCTTATGATCTAATGAGAAAACTTCTATAAGTGACCCTAATTTTCAAGTTTTCTTTTATTCATCCTTTATCATCACAGAGGAGGAAAGAACATTGAAGGTACTTCAGAGTCTAACTACAGCTGAACAGTGATGCTTTCTACAACATCTCTGACAAGTCTGCTTATACACCTGCAAATTCCTTCATTCAATCTTAATGTAATATGAAGGGCAGACTTTTTGTTCTCCTGGCCATCCTCTTCTGGACATAGTCCAGGTTACCCAGAACAGAACTCCAGATGTGATCCTACCTGGGCTGAGTATAGTTGGATGATCACCTCTCTCCTAACACAGTCTATGGTCACATGAGCATTTTTGGCTGCTTTATTATATTGGTGACTCACATTGACTTTGAAGTTCACTAAAATCCCCAGATCAAGAGATTACAAGAACCTCACTGCCTAATCATGCTTCCCCCACAGAGGACTTGTGAAGTTGGGGGTTTTTAACCCAAGTGTAGAACTTAACATATTTCTATTGAAGTTTATTTTTATTAAATATGGCTCATCATGACAAGCTGTCAAGATCTTTTAGATACTATTGATTTTGTTGTCCAGTATGTTAGCTGCCCTCTCAGCTTTGTCAAATAGCCTTAGTAAGCATAGCAACAATTATTAGTTTGCAAATAATTTGGTTAACCAATCTGGACTTCTCACCCATCAGCAAAGCAGACAGTGCATTTCCACAAGCAGGTTTTCCTCAGGAAGACCCGACATTCGGAACATACTCGATGGCTGCAGCCCTGGCATACACCTCCTCGGTTTATCACCAAGCCCAGAGATTTCTGGCAGCGTGCACAGAACTTCTCTTTGTATTCCTGATTTGTGTTCTTTGCTGGTCTCCATCGAAGATCCTGGAGGTGCAATTTCAGTTTCCTGTGAACCCAAGGGACCAAATGATAAACCATAATTTAGCACAAGTTGACATTACTCCTCAATCCTGTCTCTACAGGATGATTTTGTTCCATTCTCCCTCCCTCCAAACAATACACATAGGAATATGGTAGTAATATAGTATAATATATTCTTAATAACATTAATCTTAATTAATCTTAATACATCTCAATAGCATTACAATTAATATGTTATATGTTATAATATACAACACAACATGTTACATATATGTAAAATGCATGACATATAATAAATCATAATGCACACAACATAATTATATGTTATATACACATAAACATGTGTTTCATATTATAATATGCTGTGGCATATCTAATCATGCATTTATATAATATATCTCATATGTGTGTAAAATATATATTAGATATATAATGTGTTGACATGATATAACATATTGCATGTACATTAGAATATGTGTTGCATAATTATGCTGCATATAATTATATCATATAATATATTCCATATATGTAATGATATGTTTTACATGCAATATATTACCATAATATATAATATATTACAACAATGTATAATAATATATAGTAGTAATTCCCCCCCCCCCAAAAAAAGAAAGTAATGAGAAAGAAAAGCAGGAAAGACATAGGAAAAAAACCAATGTAGTATTGTCTCAAGGGAAGCACAAATTTGCAATTCTCTAAGTCCCCTAATAAGGAGAACATCCAAGGCTATTTAGCTTACAGTGATGTTTTTTCTCATAATAGGCTTATAAGGTAGAGAGTGAAATTACTATTATCTCCATTTTATGGGCAAGTAAATTGGGACTAAGGTTAAGTGTCTGAAACTTTTTTTATTATTATCCAAAACACTTGAGCTTAGTATACTTCAAACCTTTCCCTTCCTTCATTCAATATTTATTAGGTGCCTAATATTAGCTTAAAGAAGCATCATTGTATGACAGAAAATTGGCCTCTGAGTCAGGAAGACCTGGGTTCAAGTCCCACCTCTGAAATCCATACTGGCTTGAGACCTTGGGCAAGTCATTTACCCTCTTAACATCCCGTAAGTTGAAGAACAGTTGCTGATCTGCATTGGTAGAGTGAACCTCCCTACGTCAATGAAATCAAAAGGCCAGAACTAATGATAACAGCTTCTATTTATATAGCATACAAAATGTTTTCCTTCCCAATATCCTGTGAGGAAGGTAATATAAGTGTAACCCTATTTTATTGTTGAGGGAAACAAGACTCAGGGAGGAAATATAACTTGCCCATAGCCTTACTAGGCTCCAGAGCTTGCTCACTCCATCTTCTTTTCCACTATGCTACACTGTCCAAGGGCTGAGTTTGGGCTAAGGGCATGAAAAAATAAGCATTTATATAGTGCTATGTGTCAAGCACTGTCTTTGAGGAAGGTACAAGTCTTTTACTTTAAGAGCTTTAAGGTACCCAGAAAAAAATCATTTCTTCTTTTTAAAAAATTCCCCCAGATTATATACTGGGGCTGGGACACTCTAAGAACAGTCTTCTTTTAGGCAAGCAATTTCTTCACTTTAGGTCTCAGTTTTGCTATTTGAAAAATGGGGGGACTGAGCTGAGCAATCTCCAAGATTGCTTCAAGCAGACAGAGTAGTTGCCTATCAATGATAAATGAATGTAATGAAACATTAATGTGCTATAAGAAATAATGAACATGATAGAGAGAACAGAAAGAATAAAATGAAAATTAACTGATGGCAAAGTGAAGTAAGCAGAACCAGGAAAACAATATATACAATGACTACTATAATATGAATGGCAGGTGGTTCAGTGAATAGAGCACTAGCCCTGGAGTCAGGAGGACCTGAGTTCAAATGTGGCCTCAGACACTTAACACAAAAAGCTAGTCATGTGACCTTAGATAAGTCACTTAACCCCAATTGCCCTACCTCTCTCCCTCCAAAAAGCAAAAAAAAAAAATTCACTGGGGTGGCTAAGTGGTGCAGTGAACAGAGCACTGGCCCTGGAATCAGGAGGGCCTGAGTTCAAATCAGGCCTCAGACACTTAACAATTACTAGCTGTGTGACCTTGGGCAAGTCACTTAACTCCAATTGCCTTGCCTTCCCCCTCCAAAACAAAATATATTATGTATGGCAAATGAAAAAAAAATAAAACAATCCAATCTGAATGTTATAAAATGATAATGATCTAGCTTGGCTCAACACAAGGATATGAAAGGTACCTCTCCTGCAAAACTGGAAGCTTATGGGTATGCACTGCATATAATGTCTGACTTTCTCATTATACTGGTTTGTTTTTGTGAACTCTTTTTCCCCCTTTTTTCTATAATAAAGGATACTTCTCTGGATGGGAAAGGAGGAGGATATACTGGAAAATGAGATTATGTAAAAATAAGAGATATAAATAAAAATATATTTTAAAAGCATTCTTTCCAGTCCTACCTCTCTAAGATTCTGATTCCTTTTTTTTTCTACAGCCATCTATATGACTAGATGATGAGAACTAATGCTCAGAAAAATGACTCCAAGCCACTGACAGCTCCCTGATGATAAAAGAAGACCTAATCTCCAGTCACTCTACTCGCTGATGCAGAAAAGTCCATGAATGCATTTGGAAGGTTTTTCAACAGCAAGAATTGAAATTAAAATGGTTCTCTGGAGGGCTTCCAGATAACCAGAAAATTTGAATGCCCCCTCTCTGGGTATTCAGATTCTGCAATGACATTATAAGTAGATTTCTTCCTTCATATTCTTTTTGTTGTATTGACAGAATCTAAAACCTCTATCACTTAATCTGATGAAGAAAGGATTCATTGTAAGTGTTTTTCTCCCTTTTATACTGCATCTCTTTCAAAAGCATTAAGAAAAGCACAAAGGACCAACATAATACTGGATCTGTCTGAAAAGCCAGCATGTATATGCATATGTACTCACACATACATAAGAGCCCACATCTATTCAGTTATGAGTAAAAAGGTCAGAAGATCTACAGACAGGAGCTGGAGTTCAAGTTCTCTCATGTAGCAGCTGTATGGTTTGGTCAAGTTATTTTATCTCTCATAATCTAAGTTTCCAAATCTTCAAGATGGCGCCAATAATATTTGTGCTACCTATCTGATGGGGGCCAAGGTGAGGGTCCACATGGATGATGTACATACATGTATTGGTAACTTTGAAGTACTTCACAAAAGTGGGCATGGTTTAACTATATAACAACATGGTCTTATTAAATGATAATGTTTTTTAAATAGTGGGGAAATGCTTATAGTAACAGAAAGACGGAAGCAGTACCTAGTAATAATTCTATTCTGTTTTCATCTTTACAGATCAAGGAGATTTACATGCAGTAAGTAATCTCCTACCTCCTAGAAAGCAAAAATCATCTCCATTTATACTTTAAGTAATGCCTACAGGCTGCTTGCTCATTTTGTCGACTATCCCCCAACCCTATTCCTAAGCCTAGCTACTCAGTCAAACGGACAAAAGAGTGCCCCGAATAACCTCTTTGAAGGGCAGATCAGCAGTTTTTAAGAAAAGGTCATTTCTTCACATTCACTCAATCCCTCCTCACTGCTGCTCCAGCTTTTTCTCCTTTCAATTCAAATGCAAACTCAGGACCTTATTTAAAGGTATCAGCAAAGAAGGGGTTTTCGAGATGCCTCTCTAGGCCTCAGTTTTCCCATGTATAAAATGAATAGGAAGCTGGACTTCATGATTGCCAAGGCTTAAAACTCTTAAGAACATATTGTAGTAGGAAGAGCAACGTCTCTGGAGTCAGAGACCCTGGGTTCCTGTCCTGCCTCTTTCACTCACTAGCTTATTGTCTTTGTCTGGGACTCAGTTGCTTCATCTGTAAAATAAGATTAGATTAAATTAAGGTCCCTTCTAGCTCTACATACATAAAATCTTCCATATTTCCCTTTAACTGAGCTCTTTAAATGAAGAGAAAACTAAAAACTGAAAAGGCAAGTCCACAAAGTGTAAACTCTATTAGCTCCTCTTTTATCGGCTGGTGGGGATGGAAAGCACATATGAACAAGCTTCTCCTCCTTCAAATCCAGAAGCTGTGCACTGCTGCCAAAACTGAAGAGATAGGGCTCTGGGCTGACAAAGTGTTCCATGTCAAGCTGGGTATTTCCCTGAGAGCCTGTTTATCAGCTTGTACTGGCAAGTCACCACCTGAGTTGGCAGCCTTTTCAGCATCAGGTTCCAGCTTTCTCTCAAGTGTCTCTGCACCTTTAACCAACCAACTCCCAATTCTGTCACCAAATATGGGTGTTAAGAGTCCTTAACTGTGGAGGATTTGTCCTTTGGAGTATATTGAAGGGCAGCCCCAATCAGTGAAGCAAGGTTTGTTAGAGCAAAGCACCATTAGAAATGGACCAAGAAAGACAGATTCCTAGTTTCCTGCCCTCCTTTTGATTTCAGATGGATAGGGATGGTGACCTCCACTCCAAGTCCTTTGGCCTATGGACTTTCTCAGAGGCTGAGAACCAGTTCCCCAAGTAACCCACCCGCTTGTTAGTTTCTCTAAGAGTAGCAGAAGAGGAAAAAAATGCACTAAAGGGTGACACCAAGAAACAGAAACAAAACCATGACATGCTCAAATGCCGACATACCTTATCCTCTCCTCCTCAACCTTTTGCACCAACTGATCTCGGTACAGGACCTGAAGTATTATCTCACGTTCCAGTTCCTTGAGGGAATTCAGATCGACTTCTTGGGACATATTATTTTCCTTTATTTACCAGGTTCGGAACTTGGTTAGTTTTACCTCATTCCACCAAACAGTTCCCCCTGTTGTTTTGGCTTCGAAGCCTCTGAAGAATAGTGACTAAGAGTTCTTGAAAGAGCTAACCTCTCTTATTTCATTGGTGATTGTGGTTATGCTCTTTGTTTTTTGTTCTTTTTTTTTCACTGTGTCATGCTCTTTGGGAGGGGAAAATAGCAAGAGTTTGTCTCTGCTTAAGTCATTCCTTCCAAAACTTCTCTGCCACCTGGTGAGTGTTTTCACTGGTCAACCTTCAAAGACAAAAACACCTCCACCTTGGGGAGGTGGTCCCAAAGGCAAGATGTGGTCCCAGATAGATATTTTAGCAGGCAAAAAGCAACCTGCAAACTAAGGGATATTTTTAAAAAACAATATAATTTGTTTTATTTGCAATACTTCATTGAGTTCCTAGTGGCTGGCAAAGACTAATCCTGTCAGAGATGATATGGACAGGAGATCTGCATGGGGTTGGAGATTGGGCTGACCTCCAAATGATTTTCCAACTCTTTTAGAAGTCTGTATCAGTTGTCATGCAAACAAAAAGGTAATCTGGTTCAAGACCTATAGGAAAACAAAGATAAAACATTTTTATTCACTTAGAATAACCAAAGCCTTTCTGAACAAAGGTTGAAATGTTAGGCACAAAGATTCAACTTTTTTTCTGATTGGCTGCTATGAAATTTCAGGAGTATTAAATAGATGATCCCATATTTTAATGAATATTAGATTGCTCAAATTTTTATTCCACAAATGTGTATGCTGGGACCTTAATAGCCAAGTACAGAGAGCTGTATAAAATATGATCCTTCCTGAACTTTTTAGTATTAGGAATTGGAAATGAAATATTCTTAACAAGTTACTCAATTATTATACCAACATATCAGACAATACCATAATAAGCTTTGTACATAGCAGATACTTAATAAAATATTTGTTGAATTTAATATTTGATACCAAAAGCATTTTTTTAACCCAAGTTGCCCCAATTAGGAGTTGAGGATATAGAGATATTCAGAGGTATAAGGAGGCAGGTAACCATCTTCATGTGGCAATTCTATCAATTATGGTGGGTTTCCATAGTTTTTGCAGGCTGTCATATGAATCAAGCTTTTCTTATTTCTGTTGGTACTAGATAAAAGGTTTTGCACATATTCTGTTTGCTATCTTTTCAGGCAACTTCTCACCCACATCCCCTTCCGTCCTTTCCTATCTCCACTTAAAATAAAGCCAAAAGATAGACAAAGGGCACAGGAAGGGTTGAAGGGATGATATCTTAAAAATAAAATTAAGATGTGAGAGAGGAATATATTGGGAGAAGGAGAAAAGGAAGAGATAGATTAGGATAAATTATCTCTTATGAAAGAGGCAAGAGAACAGTGTTACAATGGAGGGAAAGAGCAGGAAGGTGAAAGGGAATGGGTCAACCTTACTCTCATTGAATTTGGCTTAAGGAGGGAATAACATACACATTCAATTGGGTATCTTACTCTACAGGAAAGCAGGGCAGGGATAGAAGGGAGGGCAGATTGGGGGAGAGGATAGTTAGAAGCAAACACTTTTGAAAAGGGACAGGGTTAAAGTAGAAAACAGAAAAAGTGGGGGGTGGGATAGGATGGAGGGAAACATAGTTAGTCTTTCACAGTATACCTCCCATGGAAATGTTTTGTGTAACTACATATTTACAACCTATGTTGAATTGCTTGTCTTCCCAGTGGGGGTGGGTGAGGAGGGAAGAAGGGAAAGACTCTGGAACTCAAAGTTTCAAAAAAACAAATGTTAATGCATGTTACATGCAACTGGGAAATAAGATATACAGGCACTGGGGTATAGAAATCCATCTTGCCCTACTAGAAAGTTAGGGGGGAAATAGGGGAGGATATAAGAGAGAACAGATTGGGGGAAGGGGTATTCAGTAGGCTCACTATTCTGGGGTGGGTGAGAGATTGGGAGAAAAATTTGTAACTCAAAATCTTGTGGAAATGAATGTTGAAAACTAAAAATAAATAAATATTTAAAAAAATAAAAATAAAAAAATAAAGCCAAAAGGACATTTAATTCACAGTACAATGGACAAATGTAGGCTAATTAATTCATTTCATCAGATGCATTTGCTGCAAATAAGCATTATTCCAGAGATCTTATCCAGCAAAATAAAAATATTAGCTTCTTTTGTGCTCTCTCCTTTCTCAAATGATTTGCCGATAATAATTATGCATCCCCAGTCATTCAACTAGCGTTTATTATATGGCTGTTATGTGCCAGGTACCATGCCAAGTTCTGAGGATACAAGGCAAAAGCAGTCCCTTCTCTCAAGGAGCTCCCAGACACTATAATGGGAGAGGTGGGGGGGGAAGGTATACACAGGGTATAGGACTAAGAACAGCAACACTTCAGAACTAAACATCCAGCACAATTGTTGTCATTTTTACAGAGAACAGAGAGGCTTCTGGAATGAGGATAAAATAGTTTCTTAACTATAGTGTCTCTGGATCCCTTTGTTCAATTGAGGAAGTAGAGTTCTGGGGAGATTTACCTCAGCTGGACCTAAGAACTACCACAAGTTTCTGACCATCAGTTATAAGACACAGCTGGAAAGAGAGTCCCCAGGGAGGCAACAGAGGACAGTTTAGTCCAATTCAGAGCTGAAAAGGAGCAGTTGCCAGAGGAGTTCTAAGAGGCTTTCAGAGGAGAGGTCTGATCTCAGCTGCTTGTCTCTAGCTCTTTGTATTTTCTGGAGCAGCCTGGTGGAGGGGAAGAGTTTCATAGACAATGGCTGAGAATTCTGTCTGAGGAGACCTACAGTCCTCTCTGCCTAGGAAAGCTTGACTGAGCACAGAATCTCCAAAAGATGGACAAGGCACAAATATCTCTGAAGATGAGACTCAAGCTAAGGATTGCAAAATACAGGATGTCCTTAAAGTCTGGACACATAGGAAATCTCATTAACTATGCATATTTTATTTAATTAGCATAGATTTTAGCCATGACAATTTCATGGAATACAAGCTCTCATTAGCTACTGGGGACTATTTTCCATATTAATGAGATTAGTTTAATTAATTGAGATTTTCTATATGTCCAGACTTTAGGGAGAAATCCCTTAAGGACAGAGATTGTCTTCCTTTTTAGTTTGTATTCCCAACATGCAGTGCAGGACCTGGCACATTGCAATCACTTAATCAATGCTTTATCATTCTTTCTTTTTATTTCTTTTTATTCGTCTATTCTCCATTTTTAGATGTCTGATATTTAATTCCTATAGAAGTACATTCAAGTCCACTCTCCCCACTAAGGATCTATATATTTGTGGGAGAGTAAGTTCAAGGTATATTAAAGGAATGTATTGTGGTGTAATTAATTAAATAGTGCTGTTTAATTGAAACACTGAAAGCTAAGTGAGTACTATGCTGCACTGGTAAAACTAAAATGTATTCGGAGATGCTCAGGAGTATGCTTTGGAGATTTTGACCCACAAATGCATAGAATTTGAGGTAGTTAACTGGAAGCCCAGAACGGTACTCTGTTGGCTACTTATGTGTATTTAAGACAATAATTTCTTAAAAGAAAAATTGGAGGCTTATTCTCAGTGTCCATCTTTCTTGAACACTACAGTATTTGGCACTGTTAACCTTCCCATACACTGAGATATTCTCTCCTCCCTGGGATTTTGTGACACTGCTCTGCTCTGGTTCTCCTCCCATGGGACCCCTTTTCAGTCTCCTTTACAGAATCATCATCCATATATATAACATGTATGTATATGTGTGCACATATATGGGCCTGTGATTTCACTGGTGTGGGGAACTTCTACCCCTGTAGATCTGAAACTGCTCTGCAGCTTAGAGACCTAGAGAGTGACCTAAAGCATTGAAAGGCTAAGTGACTTGCCCCGGGACACAAAGTCCAGAGAGTCCAAAGTCAGGATTTGAACCTAAGCCTTCGGTCCTCCAACGGGAGTCAGGAAGACCTGAGCTCAAATCCAGTCTTAGACACTTACTATCTTTGTGACTCTGGCACGTCACTTAACCTCTGTTTGCTTCAGTTTCCTCAACTATAAAATGGGGATAATAAGAGTAACTATTTTGCAGTTATAAGGATTAAATCTGTAAAGTGCTTAGTAAAGTGGAGCAGAGTAGCCACTACACACACACACACACACACACACACACACACACACACACACACACACACACTATTTCCTTCTCCTTTCTTCCCTTTCAACTCCTAGATGGGAACTCTATCTACTGCCCCCCCTTTTCCTCTCTCTCTCCCCACATACATATGTGTATATATATGCATTATATATGTATATATATCTTAGTTTCTGCAAATGGAAAATTAGTTGAAATCATAATTGAATATGGGGGAAATGGTATTTGATGTATAATGGTATTAAAACTTCTCACTGCTCTAGGCAAATTTCTAAGACTATACTTTGCAGAGAAGGTGCTGATCTGCATTGGTAGAGGAAATTTCTTCACTTGGGAGTTACATATACCAGCGAAATCATAGGTCCAGTCCCTATCCATATATATTTAATATTGATATCATTTCATTTTCTATAGTGCCTTTAGAATTATGTAGTTTCCCTGTTTGACTCTTTTAATGAGATCTATGTCTACTATTGCTTTATACAAAGTCATGCTCAAAACTCCTGACTTTCTGCATTTAGTTAAATGTAAAAGATTTTAGAATAGTCACTTTATTAAGTCAAGCACAAGGTGAGGGAGAAAGAAGAGTTGAAGGTGATTCTGAAACAATGAATCTAGATGACTGAAAGGATGGTGTTGCCTCTCTATACAAATGAGAAGGTTTGGGGAGGAGTGGATTAGGGGAGAAAATTGAGAGTGCTATCTGGTATATTTCGAACCTGAGATACCTACAGTGTCTAGTTGGAGATGTCCAACAGGCAGTTGGTGATTTGGGAATGGAACTCAGGAGAGAGATTAGGGCTGAATATATAGATCTCTTTTGCAGAGAGATAATTGAACCCATGAGAACTGATGAGACTATTGAAAAAAACAGTATAGAAAAAGACAAGAAAAGGACCAAGGACAAAGCTATTGGAGGCCACTCCTAGTTGGGTGAATAGCCGTGGATAATGATTCTGCAAAGAGGACTGAGAAGGAACAATCAGAAAGAAAGAAAACCAGAAGAAAGAAATTTCATTAAAAAACCCAGGGAGGAGATGTGTTCTGAAGGAAGAGGTGTTTAACAGTATCATATGTTGCAAAGAGCCCAGAGAGGATGAGGACTGAAAATAATTCATAAGAATTAGCAGTTAAGAGGTAACCATGGAGCATATGGTACGGTCAGCTTGGGAGGTCAGAAGCCAGAGAGCAAGGGGTTGAGAAATGATTGAGAAGAAAGAAATGGGAGATGACAAGATGGTTTTTCTAGGAGTTTTGCTGGGGACTTAGAACAATAGTTTGGAGGGATGGCAAATGGAGGTTTTGAGGGGTTTTATTTTAATTTTATTTTGTTTTTTGGGATAAGAGAAACCTGGGTATATTGGTAGACATCAGGGAAGGAATTAATGGCGATATTAAAAATGCGAGAGAGGGTACGAGTTGCTGGGGGAGAGGAGTGGGAATTAGATTAAGGGCAGAGATGATTTTGGCTAGAAACTGGAACAAAGGAGGAGAGAGCAGGGGATGATTTTAATAGATTTCAAGGCATAGAGTAGGTAAGATGATGGTCCCTATTTATTCTGTGAGATGAGACCTGGGTTCAAATCCTGATTCTAACTTCTTGTATTTAGATTTCTCATCAGTAAAATGAGCATATTAATAGCAATTGCACCTACATCACATGGTGGTTGTGGATCAAATGAGATTATGTACAATGTTTTTCAAAACTTGATTATTCTATAAGGTATCGGTTATTATTGTTATTCCTGAATCCCCAAACCAGCTTGTAAGATGATTGGTCGAAGCAGGGAACTCACTATCCCTGAGGCAGCTCTAAATTAAGAATTTCCCCTGACATCAAGCCTTCATTTGTCTCTCTGGGATTTCCACCCACTGTTCCTACTTGTAACCTCTGGGGCCGAGCAGAACAAATTTAATCTCTTTTTCACATGACTGCACTTCAATTACTTGAAGACAGATTTTTGTGTTTCCCCTGAGTCTTCTTTATATCAGGATGCTTCAACCAATCATCCTATAGCACAAATTCAAGAAATGCAGCAAGATGGTACAGTGGTTAGAGTACTGGGCTTAGAGGCAGGAAGACCCAAGATCAAATGCAGCATTAGACGCTTACTAGCTGTTTGACCTTAGGCAAGTCACTGTGTTTGCCTCAGTTTCCTCAATGGCCAAGTGGGGATAATAATAGCCCCTAACTCCCAGGGCTGTTCTGAGGATCAAATGAGATAATATTTGTAAAGTTCTTAACATAGTGTCTGTCATCCAGGAGGTACTATAAAAATATAGCATATATTTATAAGTATATGAAAATAGAACTTTTTTTTACTATAAATTTGTCATTGAGTCATTTCAGTCTTGTCTGACTCCAGTTTTCTTGGCAGAAACAGTGGAGTGTTTTTTCCTTCTTCAGCTCATTTTACAGATGAGGAACTGAAGCAAACAGGGTTAGTGACTTGCACAGGGTCATACAAATAGTATGTGACTGAGGATGGATTTGAATTCAGGAAGATGAGTCTTCCCGACTCCAGGCCTGGTACTGCATCCACTGTGCTACCTGGCTGCCACTATAGAAATGATAGCTAACTATTATTAGCACTTTAATTGCTGTCCTCTGAACAATCTCCAGCTGATTAGCAACTTTCCTAAACAGAGCACCCAGAACTCAACACAATATTCAAAACAACCAGTTCATGAAATGACAGTCTACTAGAGAGCTATTTTCAGTGTCTAGTAAACTCTGCCAGATTCATACCACTTTTAAGAATACTGAGTCTTTGGGCTGTGAGGTTGCATCAATGTATTGTGAAGCAACATCAAAACACAAAGGTGTAATCTGAAGTCATCACGTTCAGGGTGGCCAAATGCTGCAAATAAATTACTGATCATGGTAGAATTTCATATTTCTTTGAATGTAAGCTATGACTCAGAACTGTAGCTCTAAGTTCATATAAACTAGGTTCAGATTTAAGGGTTTTTCAATAAATATCTCTTGGCCCATTTTCCCACTTAGCATTTTCTCTGAGAACATCTGCATTTGTCTCATTTTATCCTTACTGATAGTTTCCCCTAGTAATATAAGAATTTGGCTTATATAGAATTCCAACAAAAAAAAGAGCAGGCCCTTAGTTTCTATGTATGTTCTCAGGTTAGTGACACTGAATGTAAGATAGGCTTTATTTAACGAAACAAAAAATTATAAAATATCTGCATCTGAGCCTGCAAATAGTTAAGATATCTCCCCTTTGCCCTTAGTAGGTCTCTGCTCTCGCAGGGACCTATATAGTTCATTAGACTTATAGTACTATCTTGGATACCTCAACCACCAAGGGAAAAGACTTAGAAGTTGCAAGAGAGTAAAGCTACACTGGAATGGTAGCATGGGACCACAAAGGGAACCAAACAATGGAATAGATTGATACAAACAAATCAATAGCCCAAACTAGAAAAATGACTCAAAATATATAAAATAGTCTTAGCATATCCACACTGCCATGTCCATATACAAAGATATTTATTTGTTTATAAAGTATTAGCATAAGGGGGATATATTCACCACTCAGCCCAGTATACGCCCCCAGTCCAGTTTTGTTTGTCATATGGCACCTCATCTATGAAACCTTTTCTAATCCTCGCTGGGAACAGGCATCTCTCCCCTTTGAGCTCCATGGCATTTTATTTTTATGTCTCTTAGAAAACTTATCACTTGTCGCCTTGTATTAGAACTATTTCTGTACACTTCTTATCTCTCCCACTGGTTTCTGGAGTGCAGGAACCATGTTTATTCATTTCTGAGTCTCCCTAAGTGCCTAGCATCTTTAGTAACTCATAGTGGGTGCTGAATTAATATTTATTGAATGAATGATCATAATGAATTTGAACTTGCATCTGAAACTACCTTATAAGAATATCCATATGTGTGGATAACACACACATATATACATATATAGTACATATGGGCAATAGTGAATAAATTTTGGGAGGGCACATTGTCAAACTTGAAAGATTGTCAATATCTATAAAATACCCTAGTATCCTTCAATGATGGATGGGCCTATCATGAGTGTGTGTGTGTGTGTGTGTGTGTGTGTGTGTGTGTGTGTGTGTACTATATAAGTACCTTTTACATGTCAGTGCCCTGGGACAAAGCCTGGATCACCTCTGGATCACAGCCCTTTTTAATTAAAGCTTTGCTTTCCCATCATTTGAAGCAATTTAGTCTTATTCCTATGAAACTTCTTTATTTATGTTATATCTCTCTTAATATCCTTCAGAATCAGAATCATCTAGAGTATTACAGCAGTATTTCTTTTTTTTTTTTTTTAAGCAATTGGGGTTAAGTAACTTGCCCAAGGTTACACGGCTAGGTTTTTGTTTGTGTGGGTTAAGTGTCTGAGGCCGGCTCCGAACTCAGGTCCTTCTGACTCCAGGGCTGGCGCTCTATTCACTGCACCACCTAGCCGCCCCTAGTATTTCTTTAAAAATAGAGTAGAACCATGTTTTCTCTTTGAAAAATGAGCTTCTGGGGCGGTTAGGTGGCACAGTGAGTAAAGCATTGGCCCTGGAGTCAGAAGGACCTGAGTTCGGATCCGACTTCAGACACTTAATGCACCCACAAACAAAAACCTAGCCATGTGACCTTGGGCAAGTTACTTAACCCCAATTGCCCTCCAAAAAGAAAAAAAAATGAGCTTCACTGAGGTTAAATGACTTGCCTGAGATCACATAAGTAGCACCTAGCAATCATATCCAGGGCCTCTGACATCAAATCCAGGCTTTTTGATTGTATCACTCTACTTCATGGTTTAGAACATTTCTTTGAAGTTGAGAAAGTTTTCCTGGGAACAGAAAACAACACACTTAAGTTATAACTAGTTAGTTGTACTAAGTACTATGGGAATACCAAGAAAACAAAGATGTCCTGTTCTGTATTCCCAGAGGAAGGATGAGGTATCTAGGGGAGTGTTTTTTGGATCTGGAAATGAAGGTTGAGTAGAAATGACTGAGTCTCCCTTGCTAGACATATACCCCAGTGTATGGCAAGCAAATAAATAGTTCACACCTTGTTTTAGCTATTGAATTAACACCTTGTTTCAGTTCAAGTTTCTTTTGAGTCTTCTATCAAGTCTGTTAAGAAACAGAACATGTGAACCCCACAACTTGTGAACTCCTGGGGAGGAGCTAATGAGCCTATATAAGGAGAGGCCCAGGCTAGAGACAGCAGAACTGAGAAGAGAACTCTTGTGGTGGCAAAGTCAAGGAGAAAACTTTGGTATCCCAGCACTCTGTTTGTCTGCTCTGTATGTGTTGATGTTTGTTTGTGATACTTTGTACAGAAGCCCTGAGACCTTATTGGAAGCCCTGAAAGAGGATTTTCTGGTTGTATGTTTACAGAAGTCCTGGAGGAGGGTTTTGGAGGTCCTGGGACTTTACTGATGATTTGTACTAACCTCGGATCTTTCTTGTGGGTCTGTGTTGATTTCTATGTTGATGATTTGTATTGAGTTCTCAGAATTTGTTGGTGGGTCTGAGTTGATTTCACAGGCAGATAGTGAATTGATGATGGTGCTGGCAATGTGTATGAATATTATTGTGGCTCTGTCAAGCTTTGTCTTCCCAGAAACAGGAACTGTGAAAGATTTGAGGTGGACTGGACACTGTGAGCTTCAATATGGAACGAGAACTGGATGAAGAACTGGACAAAGAGCTAGACAAGGAACTGGCAGCTTCCTAGCTTTGAACCCAGGTGACAGTTGGAGCTGGGACCATGGAAGAGGAACCATGGAAGCTGAAATCCAGTTTCGAGTCAAGATGAAAGAAGACTTTATTTGGATACTGTGTACTGACTGAAATTGTGGTTTACTGTGACCTAGGGGTGGAGAATTTTGACCTTTGTACTTTGTGTCCCTTAAGGAGGGCCTCCTTAAGGATAAATGAATTAAGGACTTACTAAATGACTGAAGGAATGTACTTTGTTTAAAACTATGTGACCACTTTGGTGAAAACTATGTGGCCACTTTAGTGATAAGTTATTATGTCATTGTGAATGCTACACCTTGACTTATGAAAATGATTTGCTCTAATTTACTGCTGAATAAATAGAGTTCTCTATACTGTATAATCAGTACCTTTGAAGCTGTTCACAGCAGCAATCCTCTGGAAAGCTGCTCATGCTTGGCTTTACACCCAGGGAAGTCAAAGACAGAAAAATCCCATTCGTACAAAAATATTTATAGTAGTTTTGTATGTAGTAGCAAAATAAAACAAAATATCACTACACAAAGTAAACAAAATTTAAAAAACCAAAATGGTGCTCATTGATTAACAAATAACTAAATAAATTGTGGTACATTACTGCACCTAAACAAACAAAAACTATGGAGAAGCACAGCAATATATATTATAATTACAACAATGTAAATGGAAAACACAAAGACATGCTCTGAAATCATAATGATCAAGTTTGGCCCAAAGGAAAGATATGAGAATGTCATTTCCCTCCAGTCTTTGCAAGGTGGGGGAGTATGGATGTGGAACATTACATACACTATCAGAAGCAGCTGATATAGCTTTGATGAATTGTTTTTTCCCCTGACTTTTCAGTTTTTGTCAAAATGATTGATCTTTGATTGGGAAAATAATATGTTGGGAAATGGAGTTGATATAAAAACAAGAGATAACAGAGCTTTTTAAAGTATGAGGGTAAAGAAATGTTTTATCCCCATTCTCTACTCCCAATGAAGTTGGCTGCTTGCAGCTAAGGCTAGATAGAAGACAGGTCGAATAATTTCATAGTTATAGTTTATGTAGAAAGTAAATACTTTAGTACTCAGGCACAGATCTGTAAATAGAAGTAGAACGACAGGCAGAAGTCAAGTTCCAAGAGAACTAATCAGGTTGGGAAGAGAGAGGTGAGAGGGAGAGGAAGAGGCAGGGAAGAAGCATTTTAGGATAGTGGCCATTTTCTTTTTCCGTTTTTTTTTTTTACTCTTCTTTCCCATTATTTAACAACAATTCAGTTTAACAAATATTTCCAAGGACTTAACTATTTGTAAGGTACAGGGGAAACAAAGTTAAAAAAACAACAACAAAAGTTTCTTCCTTCAAGCAATTTTCATTTTCATCCTTACATGAACATATGTAAGGAAATAAATGGTATATTCAAAGTCATATAAAATAACTTCCAAAAGGAGAGGG
This sequence comes from Gymnobelideus leadbeateri, assembly GCA_011680675.1. Taxonomy (NCBI): domain Eukaryota; kingdom Metazoa; phylum Chordata; class Mammalia; order Diprotodontia; family Petauridae; genus Gymnobelideus; species Gymnobelideus leadbeateri. Next base: position 312,854 of record WOXC01005808.1, on the reverse strand, counting down.
TACCAACAAGTGAGGGGATCATGAAAAGATCCAGGAACATATTCCTGATATGTGGCACTACATCCAGTCATGTGCCAGAATTTTGAAACTGTAATAAATTTTTGTTTTCAGCTAAAAGCATAGTGAATGTCTTACTAAGAATCAGAAAGGTCTAGATTCAAGTCCTTCCTCTTACACAAACTAGCTTTAGGACAACATTTAACCTCTCAGGAGCCCAGGCAGCTTTCTCTAAGACTAAGTTATAAACAAGTTGCTGAGCTTCCTGGATGGTATTTCTCTGATTAAATAGCTAATTGGATCCCCAGGTTCCCTCACTACACACATAATAGCCCACCTTTACTTGGAATACTGATTTGACAAATTGGAGAAAATGTCAGGGCTGAAATCAGGAAAAGCAGGAGTGATAACAAAGGTCTTACATTCTCAGGTAGTAGTTTCCTATTCTTTTCATTCAATGGGTCTATTACATATGAAAATCTAGTCATCAGACTAAGGAAAAAGAAAGTATGACCAGGAAGTTAGAAAAAAAATTACATTGAAATTGAGAAAGAACAAACTAGAGCAGATTTGTATGAAGAATTACATTTTGCTGCTGCCCAGGCCTTCGAGGGAAACAACAACGTAATCTCAAAGAGCACAAACCCACAACCTCATGTCCACTCATGTCACAGATCATTTCAGAGAAACAGCCACCCACTCCTTAGAATGGCTGTTCACCACAATCACTTCTGTGAGAAGCTTTGCTGTTGGAGAACACAACCACACCACTGACTTACAGTTTCAGAGCTCTGGGGAAATTTTGAATGACTAAACGGGCCTTGACATTTTACCAGTAATTGATATGCATCATGTTGGGCATTCTGCAAATTTTGTTAATGGCAGTAACTGAATGTTACTAAGCCAGAAGAAGGTAACCAGTGAAAAACTCTTTTCTTTGAAATTCCATAATCCCAAAGTTCCTAATTCAAAATGTCTCTCTCCAAACTTTTGTGCTAAAAGGGGGACTTTTAAATTTTTGTATTCTAGGTGATGTTTTCCAAAGATGACCTATCACAAATATACATACAACTATGCCCTATATTTGTATCCTGATTAATGTGGTAGGGTATAGATGACAATTGTACAGAGGACACTGAGAAGGAGTAGTGAGAAGATTAGGAGGACACCAGTATTGGGGAATAGCAGCACTAAAAATCCAAAGGAGGAGAGAATATCTAGAAATTATATCTCTAGAGTTTTAAATAACTTCATGGAAGTTTTAGTTTAGGTAACACGGTATTATTAAGTGATGTTTTGAGAAGACATTTGTTTCCTAAGACACTTTCACCCTTTCTTATTCCATTAAGCATATTGCTGTTTGAAATCAGGAAAAAAAAATTGAGGAGATAGAAGATAAAATGCCCTTTAGAGCAGCCAAAACATATAGATTTTGGGGTGTTTGTTTATAAACTGTAATTTTAGCTCAGAGTTGGACACATTTGATGGGAAAGTTTCTGCAAGTAAAGTTAGTTGCAAATATGTCTATAGTTTTCCATATGTCTGTAGAAGTAACTGAAGAATTTTTTCAAGACAGTTTCTAACTTTTATCTACCAATTATTTATTTCAGTTCATATTTACAATTGTATTAGTGAAGTCAACACAATGGTACCATCTCAGATCAACAAATAATCTATTAACTTAGAAAGAATGGGAAACTTGCAGCCTTGAGGCCACATGTGACCCTCTAGGTCCTCAAGTGCAGCCCTTTAACTGAACCAAACTTCATAGAACAAATACCCTTAATAAACGGATTTGTTCTGTAAAACTTTGACTCAGTCAAAAGGCTGCATCCAAGGACCTAGAAGGTCAGATGTGGCTTCGAGGCTGCAGGTTCTCCACCTTTTATAGGATCTTAAAGAATTATCTAGTGCCAACTCAGAGTTTAGGTGACTCACCCAGGGTTAGAGACTTGAACCTGGGTTTTCCTGAGGTTGAACCTCTGCTATGACATGACATTTCTCAACTTTTTAGTAAATTTCTAAATTTTAATCTTCATTTTTTTCATTTCCCTCACTTTTCTTTTTTCTTTTTCTCCCCTATTAGGAAATATGGCAGAGGGGTCGGTGTGGAAGAGAGTTGTATCAATACTAAAATAAAGGGGCGGCTAGGTGGCGCAGTGAATAAAGCACCAGCCCTGGAGTCAGGAAGACCTGAGTTCAAATCAGGCCTCAGACACTTAACACAAAAACTAGCCATGTGACCTTGGGCAAGTCACTTAACCCCAATTGCCCCTCCAAAAAGCCAAAAAAAAAAGTAGCAAAATATAGTTAGGAGGCAAATGCCTGCTCTTTGATAACTTAAACAAAACAAACCAAAAAAAACTCTGGTCCTTAAAATTGTGTATTCTCATAGATTTGAAAAGTTAAGTGATTTGCCCATCATACAGGTGATAACAAAGATAGGATTTGAATCGAATTTTTTCACTCCAAATTCATATATATATAATCCTGGGCATTTATAAAACCTCTAGGAGAGAAGAATATAATGAAGTTGACCAATTCCTGAATAATAAAAGCCATCAAGACTTAGAAACTAAAGAAGTCCACAATAACATTCTGTTAACACCTTTTTTACTTACAGCTACCAGACATGACATTTTTCTATTAATTTTATAAGAATGTACTTCAGAAGAGCCTAGAACTGGAAGGAACCTCAGATGTCATCAAATCCATTTGCACTCATTCTATAGATGGTAAAGCTGAGGCCGTGGAGATTAAGTAACTTGCCCAAGATCACACAAGTACTTTAAGGTCAGATGTGGGATTTCAACCCAAGTTCTCTAACTCCAGAAGCCAATGCACTTTCCATTCTATCAGGGTGCTACCACCAATACCACGTCTTCCATGTCATTTTAACTATCCTTTTTCCATCTTATTTTTTACTTTGTAAAATAAAATGTTAAGGACATTTTCAGAATTCAAGCCCAGGTCCTGTGAGTCCAAATCTAGCCACCTTTTCAGCACATCACTTTATCTCCCACCTAACCTACTACATATTCAAGTTCCCAACTTAGATTGCCTCTGCTTTCACCAATTTAGCAATCTGGAAGATTTTACAGAAACCATCTCTAGTAGCAAGTTGTTAAATTAAACTGAAAAGGCCTGGCTTACCTTTTGATGTGTCTTAGGAGTGGAGCCCAGGGTAGCAAGCTCTGGAGATGAGGAAGTCACTCTTGCTTTTTGATTTGAGAAACTGACTGCATTCTCTCTCTTTCCTTCCTGTTGGGTCCAAAGTAGGAGTAGCTGTATTGTGAACCACAGACTTCTAGCTCATAGGAGATGTGACTACTGGGGCTGTCCTCATCGATGATGAGCACCCAATGTTGAATCGTTTCTGTTACCACAAGAACAAAGCAAAGACCAGTAACCACACCAAGGAGCTTTGTAAGTGCCTATTTTTAAAAAGCCAGGCTGGAGGAAGTTACACAGCTGATGTGAGCAAAATATTTTACTACTCTCCAGGAAATCCCAACCAAGAGATTGCAAATATTCACATCTTCTCATATTGATGATGCTTCAGACTTCACCATGAGCCATTAGTGTGGTGTGGTGGAAAGCATCATAGATTTGGAGTCCGACAGCTTGGGTTTGAATCCAGCCATTACAAGCTGTGTAACCTTGGGCAAAGCCCTTAACCTCTCTAGGCTTTAGTTTCCTCATCTTCAGAATGAGGGGGTTAGAGAAGAAGAGCTCCAAGGTCTCTGCCAGCTCTAAAACTTTCATCCCATAGGTTGTAATTTTTAAAGGACTTCTTGGGTAACATAGGTTTTATTTATACTTAGTTTCATGTAGATTTTATGATAATCTCCAATTAGTTTGCAAATATAAACTCTATAGAGTTTAATCTTTTGACAGGCAACTGCCTTATTAAGACTGTGACTTTAAGACCTTTTTGTATCATGAATTTAGAGATGTTTCATCATCTGTAAATGAGATTGGAGTATATCAGGGATGGAAACCTGCAACCTCAAGGCCACCTGTGGCCTTCTAGGTCCTTGGGTGAGGCCTTTTGACTGCGTCCAAGCCTTATAGAACAAATCCTTTTATTAAAGGGATTTGTTCTGTGAAGTTTGAATTCAGTCAAAGTGCTGCACTTGAGGACCTAGAGGGCCACAGGTGGCCTTGATGCTGCAATTTCCCTACCCCTGGTCTAGATAATCCCTAATGTCCCTTCCAGTTCAAAAATTCTAAAACCTATGATCTAAAACCATGAGGGCATAAAGGTGAACTAGAGATTAGAACGACCAAAGGGGCTTCAAATACAGGGACTAAGAGGCAGATTGAAGCATCAAAAGTGAAACAGGAAAGATCTGAAAGAGAATGAATCTAGGTAGTCTAGGAGACAGGCACTAAACTGAAAAATTTGTAAGACTGGATTTCAAGGGATACTTAAGGGAGATAAAACTTAACTAACCATATTTAGTTTGGGCTAACTGCAAGTCTATATTAATATTACACAAAACGATTCTTGGTATGCACACACATTCAAGGAGATGTGCTAATATATTTGATCATATATAGGTCTCAGTCTTTATTCTAGTTCTGAGAAATAAAGCAGTACACATGACAGATCAAAGAAAATGACCCTGCCCAGAACTACAGGCTAATTCTGAATTGCCTATTAGGGCTAGCATGGTCTCATGCCTAGAGATATTGCCTCCATTTACAAACATATGAATCAGGTAAGTCAGTAAACATTTATTAAGCACTTGTGGCATGCACTGGGGAAACATAAAGAAGCAAAAGCTAGCCCTTGCCTTCAGGGAACTCACAATTTAATGGGGGAAGCAACAAGCAACCAAATATATATAAACTATATACAGGATAAATGGGAAATAATTAAAAGAGAGAAGGCAATAGAATTAAGAGGGGTTGGGAAAGGCTTCCTGGAGAAAAAGGGATTTTAGCTGGGACTTGGAGGAAGCTTCAGAAGCCAGTAGGTGGAGATAAGAAGGAAGAGCATTCCAGACATGGGGACAGCCAAAGAATAACACCTGGTGCTGAGAAATGAAGTGTCTTCATGGAATAGCAAAACACATAGTAGAGGGGCAGCTAGGAGACACAGTGAAAAGAGTATGGGTCCTAGAGTCAGAAGGACCTGGGTTCAAATCCAGCCTCAGACACTTGACATAATTACTAGCTGTGTGACCTTGGGTAAGTCACTTAACCCAAATTGCCTTGCCTTACCCCAAAAAAGGATACATAGTAGGGAGTAAGGTATGAGAAGATTAGAAAAGGAACAGGGACAAGGTAATGAAAGACTTTGGACACCAGAGGATTTTGTATTTGATCTTGGAGGTGATACACAGCCACTGGGGTTTATTGATTCTCTATTTGCACCTCTACCTCTGAGCACAGTGCTTTGCACAGAGTAAGCACTTAACAAATGTTTTATTCATTCACTTGTTCATTTATTCATTCAATGTTGTAGCTTTTATCAAATATGTGTTTTCCTTTGTTTTGTTGACATTGCTTTGTAAAATTCAGTCTAATCCCATAAACTATTCCAATTATGTACTCATAGACACCAAGAAAGGTAAGAGAGAAAACTGTATTTACCCAAACCTAGGATGAAACTGTCTTTGTATCTCAAGCATAGCCATGCATACCTAAGGTCCCCATAACCTGACACAGAGACTTGCACATAGTAGGTATTTAATAACTGCTGAATTTAATTGAATCAAAAAATTGTGAAGGGCTACAGATTATAGCCAGAAGAGAAGTACTATCTGGCACTATTTATTGTTAGGTCTTATTAATAGGATTTGATTAGCACTTTTCCTTAATAGGAAATAGCTTCAAATATTGGAAACAGGTTCTTGAATCATGTTTTATTTAATTAAAGTGAACACAAATATAGAAGTAGGTAGGGGCAGAGTTTAAGGGTAATCCCTTAACCTATAAAATCACCACCCATACATAAATTATAGGGAAAGAGTTCTAGGGAGGAACCACTGTGTTGTTTGGTACAGGCCCCCAAAATATTCTGCTTAGATCACAGCATATATTCTATACTTCTAGAGGCATGATTCAATTTAGGTTATTGATTTCTCTCTGCTACCAATGCTCCTGCTTAACACTTGACCAAGGAATAGTATCACAGATGCCAAAGTGTTCATAACCAGGAGGAAATCACTCACACTGCTATCTCCTTGTAGTATCTGTCTGGTTTTTATAGACTTATCCATTCTTCCAAATCTTTATTGGTACCACTAACATTAACTAAGCAATGAGGCCACTTTATCTTATTTTTTTCCCCAAATGCTTTATTAACTTCTGGTTTACATCATTCATTTCCACCAGATTTTGAGTTACAATTTTTTCCCCATTTTTCCCCCACCCACCACTCCAGAATAGCAGTCCCACGGGATATCCCCTCATCCAATCTGCTCTCTCCTATATCTTCTCCAATACCCCCTTCGACTTTTCCAGTAGGGCAAGGTGAATCTCTGTGCCCCAGTGGCTGTATATCTTATTTCCCAATTATATGTAAAATAGTATTAATAATAGTGTTTATATATTTTTAAAACATTTGATTTTAAAACTTCAATTTCCAGATTCATTCCCTTCCTCCCTTGTCACCCACCCCTACTGGGAAGACAAGCAATTCAATATGTGTTGTACATGTGTAGCTATGCAAAACACCACCATAGTAGATAAATTGTAAAAGACTGACTATATTTCCCTCCCTCCTATCCCACCTCCCACTTGGTCTATTCCCTACTTTGATCCTATCCCTTTTCAAAAGTGGATGCTTCCAACTTCCCTCACATCCTCCCTTCATCATTTCCCTTCTCATCCCCTTCCCCTCTACTTTCCTGTAGGGTGAGATATCCTATTTATTATGTATGTCATTCTCTCCCTGAGCCAAATTCAATGAGAACAAGGTTTTGCTTTTTTGCCTTCCTGTTCTTCCCCTCCCTTGTAACCATTTTCCCTTGCCTCTTCGATATGAGATATTCCACCCTATACTGACTCTCCCCATCTCCTCTTGCTATACCCCTCTCTCACCTCTTGATTTCACCTTTTAAGTATCAACCCTTCCTATTAAATTCTACCTGTGCCCTCTATGTACATCTGTAAACATATATATACACACATTCACATATGTATTCATATGCCCATATACCCTTCTTCAATTATTTTCAGACTGAGAAAGATTTCATCAGTTACAGTTATCATTTTTCCATATAGGAATATAAATAGTTCAACTTTGATAAGTTCCTTATGATTTCTTTTCCTTGTTTACCTTCTCAAGCATCTCTTGCTTCTTGTATCTGAATGTCAAATTTTCTATTCAACTCTGGTTTTTTCCTCAAGAATGCTTGAAAGTTCTCTATTCCACTGAATGACCATATTTTCCCCTGAAACATGATACTCAGTTTTGCTGGGTAGGTGATTCTTGGTTTTAATCCCAGCTCCTTTGCCCTCTGGAATATCATATTCCATGCCCTCTGATTCCTCAGTGTAGAAGCTGCCAGATCCTGCGCTATTCTGATTGTGTTTCTACAATACTGAAATTGTTTCTTCCTGGCTGCTTGGAGTATTTTCTCCTTGATCTGGGAATTCTGAAACCTGGCTATAATATTCATAGGAGTTTTCTTTTTGAGATCTTTTTCAGGAGGTGATTGCTGGATTCTTTCAACCTCTATTTTGCCCTCTGAATCTAAAACATCAGGGCAATTTTCCTTGAGAATTTCTTGAAGGATGATTTCTAGGTTCTTTCTTTGATCATGGTTTTCAGGTAGTCCAATAATTTTTAAATTTTCTCTCCTGGATCTATTTTCCAGGTCAGTGGTTTTTCCCATGAGATATTTCACATTGCCTTCTATTCTTTCATTTGTTTGGATCTGTTTAACAGCATCTTGATTTCTCATAAAGTCACTAGCTTCCATTTACTCCAGTCTAATTCTGAAGGAATGATTCTCCTCAGTGAGCTTTTGAGATTCTTTTTCCATCTGGCAAATTTGGCTTTTTAAGGCATTCTTCTCCTCATTGCTTTTTTGAGCCTCTTTTACCATTTGAGTTGGTCTGTTTTTTAAGGTGTTATTTTCCTCAGTCAGGCAGTTGACTCTCATTTCATACTTTTCTTGCATCTTTCTCATTTCTCTTCCCAATTTTTCCTCCACTTCTCTTATTTGGTTTTAAAAATATTTCTTAAGGTCCTCTATAGCCTGTAACCAGCTCATATTTTCATTTGGGGCTTTTGGTGCAGGAGTTCTGACCTCCCAATTCTCCTCCTGTTCCATGCTTTGGTCCTCTTTGCCCCCCAAATAGGAGTCTAATGTTGCATTTTTCTGTTTATTTTGTTTCCTTTGCTTAGGCATGTTGCCACTCAATTACTTGACTTTTGGGCTTGTTGACACAGTAGGACTCTGCCACCAGACAGGGGAGCTTCCGTCCTAAACACTGGGGTTTTCTCAGCTACTGGAGGTATTAGTTGGGTGCCCTCTCTGAAGCCCCCACACACTCTGGCAATCTGGTCACACACCCCAAGACCTCCACCCCAGACTGCAATCCAGATCGAAGAAGGTTAAAGCAAGATCAATTACCACCCCCCGCCCACTGATTGCCGGTCCCCCTACAGTCCACAGGCCAGGAACTGAATTTGCAACACAGCGGCTGAGCCACATCTACTCAGTGGCTTCTTGCCCCCAGGGAAAGAGGCCAATGCGCTCTCCCAACCAGTCCCAAAGTCCATACTACACTGACCTCTTACTTTGTCATTGGCATCTATGTGTTGGTAATTCTGGAAACGCTACAGCTGCTGGTGTTCTGGGGTCCCTCCAGCTGGCTGCTGGTCTGATTGCCCTGGGGCTAAAACCTCCGACTCATGCGGGCCTGGGCTGGGCTCCCAGAGCACTGTGCTGGCCGTTCTCTGTCAGGCTGCCAAGCTGTCCTCAGTGGGAGGTTATCTTCCCTGTGTCATTTTGTGGGTTCTGGAGCCCCAGAGGTTGTTCAGAGTCCCCTTTTCTATGTTTTGGAAGTGGTGTGGGCAGGAGCTCCAGGGAAGTGCTGTTTCTACTCCGCCATCTTGGCTCTGCCCCTTCGCTTTATATTCTTTACATAAAATGAGAATGAAGGTTAGCAACAAAAGGACAGTGAAGGGGAGTGGTTTGGTTTCCAGATATATGCAATCAGGGCTGAATGCTTCTAGCTGCATTAAGAAAGTTGTTGTTTTTCCTCCCTTCTCTTCTTAGAGGAGAAATCAAAGAAAATCTCCAAAAGAATGGAGTGGTTGCTTCCTTCCCCAGCTTATAATCACTAGAAAAGTAAATTGCTTGAAGGGGATTCTTGGGTCATCTTATTCACAAGGTCTGCATCAGTCCAGTAACACATCCATTACCCTTAGTCGCCATGACAGTAATAGCCACTAGTCTCAGTCTCCCTCCAAAGGGAGAAGTTGGGGAGTAGAATATCAATGGTGATGCCCAGCCACCTGATCCCAAAATGTGAAACAAACTCCAATTTCTGTATTCCCAACTCAATTCAATTCCTTCTGGCAACTTTCTCTGCTAAAAAGGAGTCAAAAATCAAGTCAAAAGCAGTCTCCTCTAAAAACCCCATTGCCATATTGTCATTAGTAGGTAGGTTCTAAGGTATCATCTCTATTGCAACATGGGTTATATTAATAAATCATTAAAACCAAACAGTAACCAAAATATGTTTCAAAATGTATATATTCAGAAAAATATTTTGGACCATGTACAGTCTTTAAGCTTAAGGAGCAGACAGGGAAATTTCCAGACCACAGAGGTCGAATGGTTTGGGGTGATAGTAAGCTTAAGGTAATGCCTGGCCAGCTACCCTTGTGAGTAGCTGAAGCAAAGTTAAGGTGGAGATCATGGGGGTTGAAGAAGTTGGTAAAATGAAATAAACACTGACCACTGAAATAGTGTGAACATTGGCATCCCCATGGATCAAAGCAGGAAATAGGGTAGATAGGAAAACCACGAATCAAAAGTCTTGAGAAAATAAGACTGTCTTGGCAGCTGGTAGATGGCAATGACCAGTAAATGGACAAGATCATATAGGTGTATGAAGTGAACTTAAGGGAAGGATAAATTTCTGAATGATGAGAGAGCTGGGAGAGGTACTGGGGAAAATTATTATAATAATAGCTCACATTTATATTTAAAGGTTGGGTTACTAAATACTTATATATCATCTCCATTGATCCTTGTAACAACCCTGTGAGGTAGGTGTCATTATTACCCCCATTTCACAGATGAGGAAACTGAGACTGAGAAAGGCTAAGTGACTTGTCCAGGGTTGCAGAGTGAGTAGATATCTGAGGCAGGATTTGAACTCAGTTCTTCTTGACCCCAAGTCCATCACTCTATGCTATGCCACCTAGCTACCTTAGGTAGAGAGGGGTCTTTGCCTTGGTAGACAATGACTCCCAAATCACAGGCATTAGAAGAATAGCTTGTGTCCTAGTGATGGGACTAGAAAAATACCATAAATGAAGGATACTCATTTGATTGGAATGGGTGATGAGGGTCGGTGCTCTTGGTGTTTGAGGAGATTGTGTAGTGAAGGAGGTCTTCAGCTTCAAGCAACATGCAGCCATTTTACTTTCCCATCCCTCTCCACCAAAATCCTAGCTCCTGGCCAGGCACTATGGCTTCCAGTCTGGGACTGGAAGCAGAATAGGTTACGTTGTGAAAGGTGGCATTTGTATCTCAACTCTCCTTTTTAAATTCAAAATATAAGGGACTTTTGAAATTTTTAAAAATCTTTTACAAGGATGTGGGTCCAAATCCTTGATACTTCTTCTACCTGTGTGACCTTGGGTAAGTCATTCTGTTTCTTCATCCACACCATGATCACTGATTCTTTCATTTCTCCTTGCTTTTAAAGTCCACATTTCTTTTCTGAACTAATTTTCTTTCCTTCAACTTTCACTCAGTTAACTATCTTGACTATCTTTCCTCTTTGACATTCCATTGTTCACACACTGCCAATCATCTTGGGCCATCATATTTCTTTTCTTCTACTCTGAAGTTATTGGAAATCATGTTGTTACATTAATTACATCCATTACAATTTAATTTTCTCTAGTTTCAACTGAGTCCCCATTACTACATGACAATCCTTTAATATTTCCCTTACTGACTCTCTAATACATTTCCTTTCCCAAAGGGTTTTTATTCTTTTATCCAGTGGCTTTTCCAAACTACCTACTCTATCCTAAAACCTTCAATACCACTCTAATCCACTCTCCCTTGGCAGATGACCCTTCACAAACTGTTAGAAAGTATCCAACTCTGCCTTCCTTCATTTCTTTCCCATCTATTCAATTCTCAACTCTTACAATCTAGTTTCTGATCTGACAATTTTATCAGAATTGCTTTCTCAAAAGTTACCAATATTCTCTGAATGTCTAAATCCAAAAGTTTATTCTTAATCCTCATCCCGCTTGATCTTTCTGCAGCTTTTGACATGGTTGAATTATTCTTGGATATTCTTTCCTTCATTAATTTCCATGATACTCCTCTCTTCCAGTTTTCCACCTCCCATCTGATCACTTCTTTGTAATATGTTTTGCTAGATCTTCAGTCACCTTGAACTCTGTAAATGTGGGTATCCCTTAAGCTTCTCTCATGGACCCTCGTTGCTTATTTCTTGGTGATTTTATTGACTCCTATGGATTCAATAATCATTTCTATCCAGAGGCTTTTTAAATTTATGTATCTATATCTATCCATTTCTCTTACCTGGATTCTAGTCTCACCTATCCAGCTGATTACTGGATATCTTTATCTGGATTGTCAGAATGTGCTTCAAACTCAAAATGTCCAAGATGGAACTAATTTCCCCAAACCCACCTCTCTTCCATTTTCCTATTTCTCCCAAGAAATATCAAGAACACTAACAAATAAGATTGGCCCCATCACTCTTCCAGTTACTCAGACTTGAAGCTAGTCAGCTACCTTTGTCCTCTCTTTCTCAGTCTCTTATATTCTTCATTTGTAAAATCCTGACCAGTGATTCTATTTTAATAAGATTTCTTGTAAAAAAGATTTATTTTTGTCCATTTCTGTTGACCATGGGAGAAAATACAAACTCTAGCCTGAGATTTAAAACCATCTACAATCTGACTCTTTTCTAGCCTTGAGTCACAATATTGATTTGCATTCCAGCTAAATAAGACCCCTAGCTGCTCCTCACATGTGATATTCTATTGCCTGTCTGCCTAGAATGTTCTCCTCTCTGCTTTTTCTCTAGATTCAGTTCTGGTGACTCTTCTTCCATAAAGCTTTCCATGATCTCTCTAGCTCATGTACCCTTCACTACCCAGATTTTCTTAGAGCATGTTATTTGCTCTTCTACTTGCTACTTTTTATTACTAGGGCAGCTAGATGGCACAGTGGATAGAGCACCAGACCTGGAGTTAAGAAGATTGATTTTCCTGAGTTCTAATCTGACCTTAGCACTGACTAGCTGGGTAACACTGGGCAAGTCACTTAACCCTGTTTGCCTCAGTTTCCTCACCTGTAAAATGAGCTGGAGGATGAAATGGTAAACCACTTCAGTATCTCTTCCAAGAAAATCCCAAATGGGGGTCAGGAGAAGATGAACAGACTAAACAAAAAATTAACAGTAACTACTCTCTCCCCAGGAGAATGTAAGCCTCCTGAAGTCAGGAGTGGTTTATCTTTGTAATCCCAACATCTAGAACAATGCCTTGTTCAAAAGAGGTTCTTGACAAAGGTCTGTTGAATTATATTAAAACACTCATTTAAGGCTAAATGGTTAGTTCAATTCAAAAACATTTATTAAGCATTTACTATATGCAGAACACTGTACTAAGTATTGGCAAAGATACAAAAATTCAATAAGACTATAGTTGCCTTAAGGGAAATTACATTGTAACATGCAAATAACTCAAAATATACACATAAAATAACCATTCTATATCCTCATCTGTTAAAACCCTTCTCTTCTTTCAAGGCCCAGAGCAGGTCTATATTTAAGCAACCTCTATTTTTTTTAATATTCCTCTTCCTCTCTATTTAGATTTCTCCTGTTGCACTTATACAATTTGTATTTTAGTTATTTATTTATCATTATCTTCCTTGAGAGTGGATATTGTACCTTATTTCATCTTATTTTATTTCTAGGACAAAGGATGATCTATCTAGGGCTTCTTAAACTTTTTCCACGTGGGACCCCTTTTATGTTCCGGCAGCATTCATTGGCATTGAGTGACCTTGAGGGCATGCACAGTGCAAAGTGCACATGCTTTGTGTTCAGAACCAAGGCTGCAGTGAAGTTGCAATGCCACACAAGCAAGAGCTACCAGAAACACCTTGGATTCATTATGCATTTGATTTTTAATTAATTTTTTGTTATTTTGCATTCAGAAACCTTTCACTGTTGCCAAATTTTTTGCTACCTCATATGGGGTTGCAACACACAGTTTAAGAAGCTCTGATATAAACATAGTAGGAACTTAATACATTTTTGCTGAATTAAATTCAATCAATCAACAAATATTAGGTACCTACAATGTGTCAGGTGCTAGGTTCAATGTGTGAAGATGATTTGGGATTACCATAATTATACAAATGGGGTTAAAGCTCCCATCTAGGGCATTCTAAACCAAATCTACAAAGCAGGAACCAGAAATCAAATAAATAAGACATGTAATTAAAATAGAATTGCAAACTAAATAAGAAAAAGCAAGTAATAAAATCATTCTCCATCTCTCAAAGATGAAGGGGAACAATCTCATACAGTGGAGAATTGCTTCCTAGGGAACTTAGAGACCTAGGGAAGGAAAAGTCACATCGTTGTTGAAACTTTTCACTTCTCTGACTGTAAGCAACTAGCTATGACCAACTGCGTCTCATGTTCCCCTCTCAGAGATCCTTGGGTGTGATCCCAGAGATCTTCATGCTACTCCCACTCTACCCCACTTCCAAAGGTATCATCTCCTGAAGCTCTACTCTACCTCTATAGCTATCTTTCCTCTTTACTTCTGAAGCAGCACCTGGAAACTTCTCCACTTCACTGCTGCTACCATGTGCTGGAGAAATCTACTGCTGGTGCTGCTACTGCAGGAGTGTTAGTGCTCTTTTGTGAGTCTGTCCTGGGCCATTAGCAACACATTTTCAACTCTTCTGTTATAAATATCCATATCACACTTTGATGACACACCAAAGAGGTGGTCAGGTAGATCTCAAGGCCTTCCTTATTAATTCCCCCCTCTCTGAAAGGTCCCAGAGTCTCACTGCCAGCTGAATAAGGGAAAGTAAATTCCTTTCCCTTTCTCTGAGTGAAAACAATGTACGCCATCCCCACATGATCTACAGTCCCTATTGAGTCTTTCTTAAGCTACAGATCAATGAATATAACACTTATCATTCACCCTTTTAAGTCTCAATATGGCCCTGGCCATGCAAATTTCCCAGATATTTCAATACTACTGAAAGAAGTACTTAATTTCACTGGAGGAAAAGGGGGAAAGAAATAAGAACTTTTGATCTACATTCCAGTTATCATTTTTAAAATTCCCCCTCTCTATTGCATGCATAACAAAGTTTTAGAACAGAAAGTTATGTGTAGTTGTAATAGCAAGCACCCTAGTACAGTACAGCCAGGATGGCCTGCTAATACAGGTTCTTTGATCTGCTTTTAAATGAAAGATTGCTCAAAAAGGGGTTAACAATTCTACTTTTAATTACATTCACTAGTTCAGGGAAAAGGTCAGCACCCTGAATGTGGAGAAAATACAGGCAGAAAAAATACAAACAGAGGAATTAGCACAAATATCAACAGATAGGGTTCTGGCTGTCTAAATATAGTGCTATACACTTTACATAACATCACTGGATCAAGGGAGTACAGATATCTAAGCAGTCAGGGGGCTCTGAACATCTAGCTAGTCAAATTCTCAACCACGAAATCAAAAGATCCTTCTCATGAGCAAACCCCTAAAACAAAATGCCAACCTCCCAGAATATATAACAAAGCATTTAATTGACTGAAGTGCTGAGGATCTTGAAAATTCTTGTGCCCTAGCACTTAATTGGAAACACTGGAAACTCCCCGTAGCCTAGAGCCTGATTAACTCTGGGCCAGAGCTCAATGTACCTACTAAGGGCCAGGGAAAATCTTCAAATTCCCTTAACATTACAGTAGTCCAAGGAAGAAAAGATTTTAACTGGGGGAGGATCACCTGTGTCTTGTAACTTTTATATAATTAAAAAACTGGTTGATGATTTTTTTCAACTTTGTATTGTATAGTATGCAAAATGAGACAGAATATTTGGTATTCGTAAAAGAAGTGTTAACAGGAGAGTTAGCTCCACATCAGTTTTATTCTTCTTATGCTGAATGTGAGACCCAACTGAAACTAAAAGGGTCATCCTTTAATACCAGACCCTACTTCCAAAGCAAATGGATTCAGAAGACTTGGCCCAGACCCAATCAATCAGTAGAGAAAGGTACTTGTATGCAGGAGCTGCCAAAATTGAAAGCTTTCTCTAAAACTGAAAAATAAACCTAAGTTTCACTCCACTGAGTTATAGTGCAGAAACTAAACATTATTTTTAAATGTGATGAAATATCAATGATTTATGAGCTGCCATAAAGTCAGTGTGCTTTACACTCTGGTGCTTCTCAAAGACACTCTTCCCGGGAAAATTGGGTGAGCTGGTCAGCTACTTGCTGTAAATGGCAGTGAGTGCACTGCCAAATGCTATAATTATTTTAAATTGCTTTGCCATATAGACTGCACATTGATTGGACAAGATAAAGCAGTGTATCACCATGACCTATTTCTGATTGAGTAAGACAGTCTCATTTAAGGCTGAAAAGTCCAAAAGCTCCATTTTAGGAATCAGTTTAAAGAAATCTTGTGGGGAGAACTAAAAAAAAAAGTGATAAATATATTAAACAAAAACATAAATTATATCAATAATACTAATAGTAAAGAGGCAGCCTGATGTAGAATGTAAATTGTCTAGCATATTGTAGGTATTTAATAAATATTTGTATAATTCAATTTAATTGAATACAGTGGCAGGTTTAGAGACAGAAAGTTATGGATTTTTTTGCTACTGTTTACATACGCATGGCATTTTAAGGGTTGCAAAATATTTTACAAATATTATCTCATTTTATCCTAACAACAACCTTAGAAGGTAGATGCTATTATTATAGCCATTTTATGGATAAGGACACTAAATCAAACAAAAATTAAATAATTTGTCCAGGATTGCACAGCTAACAATTGTCTGAGGCCAGATTTGAACACAGGTATTCTGAAAACCAGGTCTAATGCACTATCAACTGTACCACCTGCCTCAAACATTTAGCAGTTGGGAGATCCTGGGCCACTCATTTAAATTTCTTGTGCCTAAGACTTTATCCTCAGTAGGATGTTCTTCAACTGAGAAGAACTAGGAAATTCATCTCCCATCTTTGTGCCTTTGCATGGATGTCCCCCATGCCTAAAACTCCCTCCCTCTTCACCTCCACTTCATAGAATACATCTCTTCAAGAGACACCTTCTTTACAAAGCCTTTCTTGGTCCCACAATTGTTTCCTTAACTATTTTGTATTTATTTTGTATCTAATCTGTACATGTTTATTCTATATTTACTTGTACAGGTACATGCTGTCTCACTAGATAGAATGTAAACTCCTTGAATAGTAGGGAATACTCTTTATATTTGTATCCTATATCTTCAGAGCCTAGCATACCTGACACAGTAGATTCTTCATGAATTCTTGATTGATTGAGTGATTCTGAGAAAATCACAGATCCCACATATATTTGCATAATGATCTAAAAGTATTATTAATTTATTTTGCAACAGCAAATTCAAAAAACACTTATTAAGTGTTAACCTATTCTATCCATAGCACTGTGCTAGGTGTTTATGAATATACAGAATTTAGGTAGGATATGTTTTCTGTAGTTATAGAGCTTACAATCTGATAAGTAGATGATATAATTATAATATAATATAAAGTTACAATTATAATATAAAATGCTACATTGGTTAGTAAGTGAATTGATACCCTATATCTGTAATGCTATCACCCACTTATATCTCTGCAAGTGTATATATGAGAGGCAACATATGGCACACAATTCTGGTTACTGAAGTAGTGACAGAGAAAATTTAAAGTTTAAAATTAAAGAAGAGGAAGAAAATTGTCACTCTGGACATTGCCAGAACATTCAGTCAGTCAATAAACATTTAAACACTTACTGTGTGCCAGACACTGTGCTAAGTGCTAGAAATACAAAAAGAGGCAGCCCTTACAAAGATCATTTTTCATTTGAACTCAGCAGCTAACTTATGAAAAAACAATAAATACTAGTCAAATACCATCTTTCTTCTTCTCGTAGATCTACAATATGAACATTATGGGCATTCTTTCCATTGGAGCAAAGACAATCCATAGGTGCTTCTCATCTTAAGCATTTTTAATCTATATCCTTCAGTGAATCTTCTATTGAAAATTCATCCAATATAGTAGGGTCTTCAACTAGATCTTTTATTATTTTGTGGATATCAGGGCAACAAACATATGATGACAGTCCATATATTTTTACCTTGCTATCTCTGTATCACCAACTCTTTTCCTTTCTGGTAATACATGTATTTGACAATGTCAGAAACAGAAGATGCTAAAAGCTTACAGAAAAGAAGACTTAGTGTGATCATGATAGCTATATCTGGAATGCTGTTAGGGTGGGGAAAAGATTAGATTACTTCGCATAGACTCCAGAGAGTAAGACTATAATTAATAGGTGGAAATTGTGGAGAGGCAGATTTAGGTATAAGGAAAAATTTAACAACTCTTAACAATCCAAAAACAGAAGAATGGATGCCTTGGCAAGTGTGAGTTGGCTGTTACTGCCAGTTTTCAAGCAGAGGGCTGGATGGTCATATGACTGCTGTGTTGTAGCAACAGTCTTAGTCAAGTATGGGTTGGCCTAAATGGTCTCTGAGGTTGCTTACAACTCTGAGTTACTGGCATTTTTAATGCCAGTTCTCATGGACAAACCCTATCCATGGAGACAGAATCACAGATTCTCAAGAGATGAAAAGGACCTTAGAGGAAACCTAGTCAGTCCCATAACTGAAAAAGAATCCCTTCCACATACACAGATGGCCTTCGTGACTTTGCATGAAGATCTCCAGTAAGTGTAAACCAACTACATGTCAAGGAAGTCTATTCCACTTTTGAATGCCTCTACTTCTTGAGAATATTTTTTTTACTTAACTCAAATCTAGGTTTATTTCTTTGCAACTTCCATTTGCTGCTTCCAGCTCCGCAATATGGGACCAGTCAAAGGAAGTCTATTTCCTCTTCCATATTACAATCTTTCAAATACTAAAACACAGTCACAATCCATTCCCCATATCCCAAGTCTTTTCTAGCTGTAACATCTTTGGTTTCTTCAATCAATACCCATAATTCATAATCTTAAGACCCTTCACTATTCTTCACTCAAGAAAATGGACATGAAGTTAATCTAGAATTGGGGCACCTAGGTGGTACAGTGAATAGAGCACTGGCCCTGGACTCTAGGAGGACATGAGTTCAAATCCAGCCTCACTTAACACAAAAACAAGCCATGTGACCGTGAGTAAGTCACTTAATCCCAATTGCCCTACCTCCCCCTCCACAAAAAGTAAAAAAAAAGAAGTTAATCTAGAATTGCCTGCTCTTGAGGAAGCCATACTGTCATTTTTTCTAGATGTCTGCTCCCTATTCCTTTGAAAATACATTCTAGGGGCGGCGAGGTGGCGCAGTGAGTAGAGCGTCCACCCTGGAGTCAGAAGGACCTGAGCTCAGATCAGGCCTCAGACACTTAATGCACACACAAACAAAAACCTAGCCGTGTGACCTTGGGCAAGTTACTTAACCCCAATTGCCCTCCAAAAAAGCAAAAAAAAAAAAAAAAAAAGGAAAATACATTCTAAGATTTTTACCAGGAATTAAAGTCAATCTCTCTAGCTTATAGTGCCTAGACTCTATCATCTTCCCTTTTTCAAAAATCAACATTTGCCTTTCTCCAATCCCATTGTACCTCTCCTATTAATGCTTTTCATTTTATACCTTGTCTATCATCTTTCTGCCAGATGGTGAGCAATATGCTTCCTTATTCATCCTCTGGAGAGTAATAATTGTTCATAGCATTGATCAAAGTTCTTAAGTCTTTCAAAGTTTTTTTCTTTACATTGTTGTTACTATATAAATCTTCCCAAACACTGTACACAGTAAGACCAATATTGTAACAATAATCAACTGTGAAAGATTTAGCTATTCAGATCAATACAAGGATCCATGACAATTCCAAAGAACTCATGATGAAAAATGCTATCCACCTCCAGAGAGGGAACTGATGAACTCTGAGTATAGATTGAAGCTTACATTTTTTCCACTTTCTTTTTCTTGCTTTCCCCTCCCCCCAGCATGGTTAGTATGGAAATATGTTTTACATGATTTCATGTGTAAAATGGGCATCTTCTTTCTTGTCTTCTCAGTGAGTGGGGGAAGAGGTGGAGGGGGAGAATTTTAAATTGACAATAAATTTTTTAAAATTTATTTAAAAAAATTATTCTCCTGGTTCTACTCACTTAACCCTGAATCAGTTCATACAAATCTTTCCAGGTTTCTCTGAACTTTTCTTTTGTTATTTCTTTCAGGACAATAATATTCTGCATACTATAATTTTTTCAGCCATTCACAAATTAATGGGTAACCCTGTTTCCAGTTATTTGCTACAAAAAAGGAGCTATTAAAATATTTTTGTATATATGGTTCTTTTCCCTCATTCTTTGATCTCTTCAGGGCATAGGCATACTTGTTTCTTAAAAATCTGAGTCATTTGTTTAGTTCCTTGTCTTCATAGGTACCTTTCCCTTTTCATCTTTGTCCTTTTTGATTTCTCTGCAACCTTTGATTCTGCCAATCACCCTCTCCTCCTTGATATTCTCTTCTCTCTAGATTGTTGTGAAATTGCTCTCTCCTGGTTCTCCTCCTACCTGTCTGACCACTCTTTTTCAGTCATGTTAGCTGAATTTAAGTCACACTCATTGGCCAAGGGTATCGCCTAAGGCTCTCTCCTGGTTTTGCTCTACTTTTTCTCAGTCATGTTAGCTGGATCCAGGTCACACTCATTGACCATGGGTATCACCCAAGATTCTCTCCTGGGTCCTCTTCTCATCCCCTCCATACCAGATGTTAAACTTGCAAAAATGCCCAAGTGGGGCCTGAACTAGATTAAAATTTAATTGGGAAATATTTAACAAAATTTATAAAAATACAACAAAACGTTAATTTGTTTTCTAAGTCAATGTATGGCCACAGGGATCCATTTCTGTTTGAGTTTCATACAATTCTCTATACTGTTTCAGTTGGTGATCTCAATACCCCATGGATTCAACTATCATTTCTGTCGAGATGATTATCACATTTAGGTAGCCCTAACCTCTCTCCAGTTCTCCAATTTCACTTCTCCAACTGTCTAGAGGACATCTTGAACTGGATGTCTCCTAGACATCTTGAATTCAACATATCTAAAATTGAAAACTGAACTCATTATCTTTCCCTCCAATCTCTCCCCTCCTCCTAACTTCTCTATTACTATCAAGGGCACCACAATCTTCCCAATCACCTGGGCTCCAAAACTAGGTGTCATTCTGAACTCCTTACTTTCTCTCACCTTCTCAGTCAATCAATTTCCAAGTCTTATCATTTCTGCTTTTTGTACCATCTCCAGTATACACCCCCCTTCTCTCCTCTGATACTGCCTCCACCCTGGTGACAGCCTTCCTTACCTCAAGTCTAGAATACTATCACTAGTTAGTTTTCCTGACTTTTCCCTTTCCATTCCAATCTATCCTCCACTCAGTCGTCAAAGTGATTTTCCTAAAGTACAGGTCTAATCATGTTACTGTTTCTGTTTGATCAACTTCAATTGCCTGTAGGATCAAATATAAAGCCCTCTATTTGTCTTCTAATGCTCCCCCCAAACCTAGTCCCTTCCTATCTTACATACTACCTCATACTCTGGGATCCACTAATACTGACCTCCTTGATGTTCCTCATGCCACCACTCCATTTTCTTACTCCAGACATTTTTACTGTTTGTTCTCTGTGGCTGGAAGTCCTTACCTCTGTCTCCTAGCTTCCCTGGCTTCTATCAAATCTCAGTTGATGTCCTACCTTCTGTGAGAAGCCTTTTCTGATCCTTCTTAATACTAGTGCCTTCCCTTGGTTGATTATCTCTAATTTATCCCATTTACACCTTGTTTGTACATAGTTGTTTGAATATTCTCTCCTCTATTTGAAGGTAAGCTCCTTGAGAACAGGAATTGTCTTTTCACTTTATGTCCCCAGAGATTAGCACAGTGCTTGGCACAGCGTAGTTACTTAAAATAGTTGAATGACTGATCATAATATTTTATCAATACATCTTTCTTCAAGACTTACAACCCCTAAACCAGTCCTTTGTCCTTATTGTGACCTTTCTTCCCTCCATTCCTCTGTTCTTTCCCAGCCTATCACACCTGCACTGACTGCATTCTCCTCTACTCCCTATCAAGACCCCTTGATGAACCAACTCAGTTCTATACATTACTCCATTCTTGAAACCTTTGCTCCCTTGACCTATGGCTGATCACACCCTACCAAAAGTCGATTCTGGATTAAGCCATCATCCGCACTAGTTCCTATTCCTGAGGAAGAACAGAATTAGGTAAATGGGCCTGCCCTTGTGGCCCTAGTGTTTGTTGTAGCTACTCCACCGCAACCTGGCAACCCGGGGAAGCCGCTCCCAAGGTACCCATCAACTCTCACACCCCGCGCCGGGGAACTCCGGGAAGACCGCGCCTGCGCCTCAAGCCCCAGAATCCCAGCTGAGCCTGGAAACTGACAGGTGAGTTTGAAAGTTCAGGCATCACAAAGCTCAGAGACTCCGGAGCCCGCCGGCCCACAATGCCACGCGGGGCGGGGCCGGGTCTCCGGGAGGGGGCGGGGCCGGGTCTCCGGGAGGGGGCGGGGCCTCGGAGAGAGGCGTCCAGAAGGCACTGCGCAGGCGCAGTGAGTAGTACTCGCCCGGACAGCGGCGGCTGAGGAGGGAAGATGGACGATTTCCAGGCTTCAGAGGAGGTGAGGGGTTCAGGGTCTGCGGTGGTTCAGCGTCGGCGGAGGGGAGGTGACAGACGGCAGCGAAGCGGAAGGGAAAAAGGAGGGGAGGTGGTGGGTCTTGAAGGCTGGGGCGGGGGACGCAGCCGCCTGCTTCTCCTTTGTCCCTGACCGGACCCCGGCGGCCTCCGCCCCTTTAACCCCCACCCCCGACCAGCAGCCCCCCCGAAAGCGTGGAGCCGGGGGCCGGCCCCCGCCCCCAACCCTGCGGCCTCTCGGGTCCCCCGGGAGGCTGGAGACGTTAGGGGGGTGGTCTCTGCACTGGGGGCGAGGGAGGCAGCCCCCTCCTCGCACTGCCCCGCCCTCCCCAGTCCTCCTTGGCCGGGAAGCCTCCTGATGCTTGTAATAACAGCTGATACACTAGTTTTAAAAAATTGTCTTTTGTCT
The DNA here is from genome assembly GCA_011680675.1 of Gymnobelideus leadbeateri. NCBI lineage: Eukaryota > Metazoa > Chordata > Mammalia > Diprotodontia > Petauridae > Gymnobelideus > Gymnobelideus leadbeateri. Next base: position 290,243 of record WOXC01005808.1, on the reverse strand, counting down.
TTACGCCTCCCTGCCCTAGCGAGCCATCCGTGGTAACCGCGGTGGTTAAAACAAAGCGCGCACACACGAGAGGCAGGCCAGCCAGAGCCGGCCCAGACCTTGGGCTGCAGAGGGCTGCAGAGCCCCATGTCCCGGGAAGCCTCGCAGGGGGAGTGTCGGGCACTTCCCATCCGGCACCACACGAATAGTACTAGTATATGCGGGGACTCGCCCGCCTCTGCCTGACCATCCGTCTGGGTCCGTGAATCTGCCTCAAGTCAAGGAATAACAGAAGGGCAGGAATGACCCCCTTTAACTCAAGATGCTGAGTCTCACCCTAGGCACCTCTTCCCCAGGACTCTTAGTTTTAGGGGCGTGGTAGCACGAAGCACCTGTCTGCTGTCTTGGTCTTAAAGTAGACTACTTATTCCTTCAAAACAGCTTTTCTAACTGATAATACTCTGTTCTCAGGGATTTGGTAGCCCCAAGCACCTGTCAGGCTGCTGTATTGGTCTTAATGTAGACAAACAATCCCTAGTTCCTTAAGATAGCCGAGGATTTGCTGTCCATATTGTCTGCACAGTGCAGAAAGGCTTCCTTTGTCTTCCATCCTGTGAGGTACTTCTGGGATTGGCCAGTAGATTTTTGTATTTCATTCAGTTTTTTATTTTGAAAACCGCGTGGTCTTTTGTCGCTTATCTTCCAAAATGCTGGAGGATTAATTTGCATAACAGAAGATATTGATCTGTTGCTGTGGGTTTGCAGCAATGTATGATAACTATTCAGTGTAATAGTAGATCTTAACTGGCAGTTGCTCCTGCTGACATTAAATTGCTTTGAATTTTAAGCAAAACAAATTTGTGTTTTAATAATTAAGATTGGATAGTGTAATTTTCTACCTGTTAAACATAATATTTTTTTAATACTAATAGTAGTGATTTAGTTAAAAGGATATTTGTGAAATTATTTAACAAACCAAGGAGAATCTTTGATATGCAGTTATGATCTTAGGGAATTGCATGGCACAATATGAATGAGTGCAATTTTTTCAAAACTACATTTTTTTCCCCCTGGAAAAACCCAACAGTGTGGTCTTTTACAATTGCACTTTCATGTTATTCATTATGTTTTGTAGTAGAAATTACCCAAGTAAGTTTAAGGAAGGCCTTGGGTTCAGGTAACATTTCTGATACATAGTAGATATGGGATCCTGGGCAAGTCGCTTGACTTCTCAATGCTCTTTGTAACTCCCTTAGATTATAAATTGCAAAGAAGTGCCAACCTTGAGGAAGAGTTCCTCATTTTTAAAGTTCCCTGTACCAGTGAAATCACAGTTCCAGTCCTATTCTTTATCCTATCCCTACTTCCTTAAAAGTTCTTTTTAAAGTCTCTTTCATATTCCAGTATGTTGAAATTTGTCCAAGTGGCGCCCCTTTCTCTCTCTCTCTCTCTCTCTCTCTCTCTCTCTCTCTCTCTCTCTCTCTCTCTCTCTCTCTTTCTCATTTCATGAAGGCTATTTCTTTTTCTTTTTCTTTTTTTTTTTTTTGGAGGGCAATTGGGGTTAAGTAACTTGCCCAAGGTCACACAGCTAGGTTTTTGTTTGTGTGCGTTAAGTGTCTGAGGCCGGATCTGAACTCAGGTCCTTCTGACTCCAGGGCCTACAGCTTTACTCACTGTGCCACCTAGCCGCCCCATGAAGGCTATTTCTTAAGGGTTATTTAGACTTCTTGGAGCTATAAAATTTTTTAGCTATGTAATCCTTTCTGTTAACTAGATGGCTTTGTTTCTAATAAATTGTTTCCTGTAAATACTACTCGTCAAGTAAATATACAATCAGTTCTTATCTACCAGTGAAGAGTGCATTGATAAATATATAAAAACTAAAAATAAAAAACCATCTCCCCAGTGTAACTACTGAGAGGCAAGGAATTTTGCTGGATCAAGGTGGGTAATGATAGCTGGGTGACAGCAACTGTTACTTAAAGGATATACAGTAAGGAATTGACTATTATCTAGTTGTTGCAAATTTTCTATTAATGCTGACAAATAGTAAATCTAACTTACTGTGTTTCTGTTGGGTTATGTTCATTAGAATAAAATTTTAAATCAGCACCTCCTAAGCACTGCCTCTTTTTAAGATACGTGGGTGGATCACAATAAGCAACTGCTTGAGAGCTTATTTAAATTGGTAATGGTTTCAAGAAGGTAATACTGGAAACCATTTAGAAAATTCATCCTGATGGTTTCTGACTTCTTGGACTTGGAATTGAAGACCTGGGTTCTTATTATGACTGTCTTTTATATAATATTGGGCAAGTTAACCTCACCTTTAAAATTAGATTTTTGGATTAAATGACCTTTAAGGGCCCTTCTAACTCTTAAGTATGTGATAGGATCATAGAATACTGTTATACTTGCATTTAGGGAGTGGGTTATGTGGAAAAGTATTAACTATTAAAGTTCTGCCCCACTATCTTATTGTAGAATGAAGGTAACTCTGGTTTCTCAGTGGCTCGATGTTAGTAGTCCTTAAAGCTGTGACAAGTTGAACAAACTGGAAAAGCTTTTAGTATAAGCCTTATGACTCTCTTCTCCCGTGTGTCTCTGTCTCTGTCTGTCTGTCTCTCTCTCTCTCTCCCCCTCCCCCCTCTCTCCCTTTCCCTCTCCCTCTCTCCCTTCCTCTCTCTATCTCTCCCTCTTCCTTTCTTCCTCCCTTCCCCCCCCTTTCCTCTCCCACCTTCTTTCTCCTCCCCCTCTCTTTCTCTCCCCAGCTAAGTTTGGAAAGGCTCATCAACAGATTGGGTGCAGGGTAATAATTTTTTTGACCACAACATCTTTTCAAAGACCATCTACTAAACTGTAAAGTGGTTGGTTGAATTCAGCATCAGTAAGGGAGTCCCATGCTAATAAAATCACAGTGTCTTAATAAAAACTTCTAATGCTTTTCATTTTCAAAAAAAGATTGCTTAAAGCTAGCAAGTCAAAATTTACTCAGTTTTACAGTGGCCTTTAAAATGCTAGGCTAGGTAACTTTAAAAGACCTTTTTTGGTTTACAGTAAAGTCTGGCAGTCTTCAGGTTTTATTGTATAATTAAAAACAAAACAACTTGAATGAAGTTCTGCCACTAATAATGGGACCTTGGGAAAGTCATTTCACCTTTGAGTTTTTCCTCAATCTGTAAAATAGGGATGAAAGAGAGGAAGAGGTTGGCTTAGCTTTCCCTAAGATCCCTTCCATTTCTAAAAATTCTGTAATCATTATCTAACCTTGTATTAAGTGGGAAAACTTGTATAAAATAGAATTGAATCTTTTACACAGGTTTAATTTTACTTTTTTTTCCTTGCCAGACTTCTTTTGTGGTTGATGAAGTGAGTAACATTGTAAAAGAGGTAAGATATAAACAAGGAGTTTCTAAATTTATTATTAATAATTGGTAAAATGTCAGTGTTGGTGGTTTAACATTCTGTTATGAAAAAAAGAAAATATTTGACTTATTTGACATTGTTTCAACTGGTACTATGTATGTTTGCTGTGACCTTCAAAACTTTTTTAGCCCAGATTTCTAAATGATGTATAGTTTTTACCCCATACATAGGATGTAAATTTTGTATTTAAATACAAAGTTTTTATTGACTATAGGTTTGACTTAGGTGCCATAGATGGGAATTTCCTATGTACTAAGTGTAAATAAATTTATTTTTTTTAAAACCTACTGTAATATAGAAACGAATTTACCAGCAGCAGCATCTAATTTGCATATAAAATAAGGGTTAAAAGGAGATGGTAAATTTAATGAGTAAAAGATCTAAAAAAATTTATGATTAACTTAGCATTCTTAACTCCTAATTTTTCAGAACTGACTTTCTAGTTTCTGGAATATTCATTTCCTTGTTTCATCAGTAGCTTTTGAACTCTCAACTTTTGCCACCATCAATATTTGTTAGTATTTTTACTAAAAGATGGTGAGGTGAGGAGAAAAAAGAGGCCATGAAAATCAAAACTAGCCCTAATTATTCTGTTTCATGTGAGGCTTGTTAAAGTAATTGAAAATTATCTAAATGTACTTTTCTATTCCTCTTTTCTATCACCACATATAATTTAGAATTAATTCTAACATATAAATAACGGGTAAAGTAGTGGCATACTAGAACTGTAAGAAGTCACAGAAGACACACCTTGAAAATGCATTTTCTTTTTTCCTTAATAGTCACCATATGTTAGCATTGAAAATCAGACATTTCTATGTTGCCATAACAATTTATTATTCTAAATATATCTAGACTGAGACCAATTTATACAGTTACTACAGTAATGTTAATGAAAGCAAAACTAATCACTAATTGTGATTAATTGGACTGACCAATATCAGGCCTAGAGAATATCACCCTCCTAGTTCACTGGAGAAGGGGGAGACTACAGGTATAGAAGGTGGCATATGTTATTTCACAAGGCCACCGTGTTGGTTTTGTATAGCTGTTTTTCTTTATTATAAAGGAAGTTTTGGTGGGGTGGGTAATCTATGGGGGAAATGATTGTTGCCATATCAAGGAGTACAAAACTGAAATAACACAGACACCTGGGTATTATGCTGTACGTAGGAATTACGCTGAATGAGGTTTATTAAAAGTCAGGCATGCCCCAACATGTCTACTGTATTGCATTAGTTTTTGGTAACTAAACAACAGGCAAAGTGAAAAAGGAGATAATGTTCTGTATCAGTGGTATCAAACAGATCTTGGTGACTGCATATTGCCTTAGAAAACCACAAATTATTATTTACCAAGTTGTATTGTATTTCTACTTATCTTATTAAACATTTCTGGTTCCCAACTTTGATACCTCTCTTCTAGATCAATGTAGAAGGGCTGATTGACAATAAATTTGTGCCAGTTAGTGCATTAAAAACTAATTTTAAGTAACCAGAATCTTGAACTATAACTATAACAGCTTCAACAATAACTCTAGTCTTTTGTTTCTTGTTATAGTATCACAAGCCTTACATTAGTCTTTTATCTTTAGGAATGGACCTGCTTGCACTCAAATTATATTCCATCTCTGAAACTCCAAAACTGTGTTACTTTAATCCTTGAAAGTATCTATTTCTTCTATTTCTTGGCTAGTTAGATGCAACTGTGGAGAATCCTGTGGACAAATGGATGAATGAATAATAAAAACATTACCTAAGCATTTATTTTCTGGCCACTGTACTAAGCATTTGGTATGCAAATAAATATAAGGAAGCAAAATAGTGCCTGCCCTCAAAATGCTTGCATTCTAACAAGGAAAGACCACAAATAAGGAGAGGTTAGAAGGTTGGGGGTATGTATGAGGTGAATGATTCATGGCAGCATGGTTTGGAAATGACCTAGAAGTGATGGTGGAGGCCTGGTTCTGGGCAAGATAAGGGAATAGCTTAGAGTCCAGAGTCCCAGAGGCAAAAGATGTGGGATGTAAATTAGATTGAGTTCTTAGCTTTTAGAGGACCTCTTAAGAGTAAAGTATATTAGGGTGTTTTCTGGTCATCAGATCCCATTCCATTACTTCCATGCTCAGCCTAAATTTTGGAACTTGGTTCTTAAACATGGAAGCTTGGAAATGGAAAGAGAATATTGTTGGCCTGTACACAGATTTTAGTATAAAATTGTGGCAAAATGGCCAGACAGCACAGGTTGGTTCATCTACATATTTTCAGGTGAAATGGACTCAAAATTCTAAAACAATGAAGAAAATTGATCCTATATGTATCCCTGAGAATTGATAGGAGACTCATGTCTGGTATATGACTCAAGAAGGGCATACCTTTTATAAAAGGATCATAAGATTATAGATGGAGCTGGAGGAGACTTCTAAGACTGCCTTCTCTTTTTTTTTTTTTTGCTTTTTGGAGGGGGTAGGGCAGGGCAGTTGGGATTAAGTGACTTGCCCAAGGTCACACGGGTAGTTTTGTGTTAAGTGTCTGAGGCTGGATTTCAACTCAGGTCCTCCTGACTCCAGGGCCAGTGCTCTATTCACTGGGCCGCCTAGCTGTCCCTTGCCCTCTCATTTTTACAGATGAAACTGAGGCCCAGAGAGTAAAATGAAAAAGGCAAGTACAGATTAGCAAGATATATTAAGATACCCAGATGAGAAAATTGGGGAACAAGAAGGGAAGAATGTGCCAAGAGAATTTAGGGGATCACTGGAGCCAAAAGCAGAAGCAGTATTGTAACACAGACATATACAGACCATCTGACCAGAAGAGGAAAGTAAATGCAAAGACCATGGAATTTGTAGTTAGAATACATGGGTTTAAATCCTGTTTAACATGACCTCACAATAGTCACATCTTTAGATCTCTCTGGCTTCATCTGTAAAATAAGGTATTTGAAACAGATGATCTCCGGTGCCCCTTTCAGCTGAAAAACAAAACAAACATGATGCTATGAGGAATTAGAAAAAAAAAAATCTCAAGCGCCCACCACAGGGGTCATTCATGATCATGGTTGTGGGGGAGATTTAAATTATTTGAACATCTGCTAGAGTTTTCTATATAAAGTACAGCAGCTAATAAGTTGATTTCCTTCATTGAAAATTCCATCCTTCAAAATGTGAATGAGGGAAAATTCTATTCTGAGTTTGATTCTCATCAATAAGAAAGAACTGGTTATTGGGGAGAAAATTATAGGGAGCTTGAGTAAAGTGACCATGCCATCTTAGAATTTATGACAGACTGTTCCTAGCTTGTCTTTCCTTTGCTATCTTGCTCCTTATGTTTTGGAAAATGAGATTTCAAAGGGTTTAGAAAAACAGGATAGGTAAGCTTCCATGAACTAAGTTTCTATAGGGGAAGTCAGCCCATGTGTGATGAAATGCTCTTGAATGAATTCTGAAAACACAAATAATATTCATGAGGGGTAAAAGTGAGAGATGTCCCCAAAGGCCAGATACTCATAAAGGTATGTATATGTGATTTACTTACCAAATCTCATGTGACACAGTGTTAGGAAGGATAGCCAACATAATGAATGAAAGAGTCAGGATCCCAACAGGTCTGTTAGGCAGAAAATTAGGCTGAAACTAATATTATTTAGGATTATAAATTGAAAACTGAAAAAGAACCTTTCTTTTTTTAAGGATAAAGAACCTTAGGGTAAGAGAGTTTAAATGACTTGTCCCATGTCACACAGGTAATGGAGTCAGTATTCAAATGCAAGACTTCTGACTCCAAATTCAGTGAGTCTTACACCTGAGTTTTAAAAAATCAGCTTCAAATGTACAAGAGCGGGGGAGACATAGTTAGAAAGCAGTTTATCTGAAAGAGATCTGATGGTTTTAGTATATTAATAAGCTTCAGCAGGAGTTTAGGTTGTTTTATGAGGAAGGCATTGTGTCTAGACAGTGGACTTATGGGACCATGACAGCCACACTGTATTTTGGCCTGGTCTGACCCAATGTATCATAATCAGTTCTGGGAATATATTTTAGGAAGGACATTGATAAGCTGGAGAGTAGCCAGAGCAGCTCAGTCAGGATGGTTGAGTGACTGATTTTATGCTATAATTAAGGTCACTTGAAGAAATGTAGATTGTTTAGCCTCTTTGAAGAAGGGAAGATTTTAAGGGGGTCACCGTAGCTTCTTTAGGTATTTAAAAGACTGTCATTTGAAAAATACTTATTCTACTTGGTCCTAGAAGGCATAACTAGGAGTAGTGAGTGGAAGTTGCGACAAGGAAAATTGAGGCTTGAGTAAAGAAAACCTTCCTAAGAGCTGTCCAAAAGTGAAAGGAGCATTTTTGAAAGGGAGTGGATCTTCAAGGAAAAGCTACCTAATTATGCAGGATATTTTCTTCCTATTTCTTGTTTAGGTAGAGGCTTAACTAAGTGGCCTCCAAAATCCCTTCCAACTCTGAGATTCTTTGAATAGTGGCATATAATTCTTTTAAAATATTCTTCAAAGTTGAGTCTGAATGCAGATTGAAACAAACTACTTGCTCTGTTTCTTTTTCTTGTTTAGTTTCCTCTTTCCCACTGATTGGTTATAATCCTTCTTTACAACCTGACTAATGATTAATGTGAAGATATTTGTAGATCATGTATTTGAATGCATCCTGCCATTGGGGTGAGAGAGGGAAGGGAAGGGGAGAAAATTTGAAACTCGAAGGACTGTGGAACTGAATGGTGTAAACTAAAAGTAAATAAATTAATTTTAAAAAATTAAAATACTCTTCAAAAAGTAATAAAATTACTATTTATTTATGCCATTGAAATTTGCAGAAGCCAGATCTATTATAAGCTATATGTTATCTATACCCTGTGCTCTACTTCCCTAGGCCATAGAAAGTGCAATTGGTGGTAATGCTTATCAGCACAGCAAAGTCAATCAGTGGACCACAAATGTAGTGGAACAAACTTTAAGTCAACTTACCAAGTTGGGGAAACCATTCAAGTACATTGGTAAGAACTTTAAAAAATACATTTAAAGTGGATACACAGAAAACTAATATATTACCATCACATGGATTTCTCTAATGAAAGTTTCTCTTTTTTTAAGTGACTTGTGTGATTATGCAGAAGAATGGAGCTGGGCTGCATACAGCAAGCTCTTGCTTTTGGGATAACACCAGTGATGGTATGAAATTATTTTAATTTTCTTGTATAAGAATTGTCATTTTCATCCTTCTTGAAAGTTTAAAAGATTAGGTTAAGAGAATTTGTTATAAGTAGTATTTTTTTCTTTTGATATGATTAAATTGCTGTATAATAAATTTCCAGTCAAGGTTCTAACATTTCTTTATGAATAAATGTTTGAATTATTTGAAAATGTGACTTGCTTTATATGTGGAGTTTTAAAATTCAAGAAACATTTATTAAATACTTATTTGACAAAGTACTGGGGATATAGAACAGTCCCTATCCTCAAGGAGCTTGTCTTCTACCAAATAACAAAGAGATGTAATAACTTTCATCATACAGATTCGTTTTTCTTTTCTGCTGTCCAGTTTTGTTTTTTAAATTAAATTTACTATGCTTAAAGCACTGTGTTGGGTACTTAGGATATATGAGTCATATCCTGTTTTGATGGTTGGAGGAGCAACACATATACAAATACTTATGTGGGACAAGGTACTAAGGATGGAAAGGTCTTAGGCAAAGACCTGAGAAATTTGAGGGACAGAATACTTCTAGCTAGGAAGGGAGGGTTTCAAGGAAGGCTTCATGGAGGAGGTGGCACCTGAGTTGAACCTTGAGGGAAAGGAGAATCTTCAGAAGACAGAAACTGGGAGGGAAATCCATTCTAGGAGTGGATGGTGCTATGGAGCTCTAAGTAGAGGTGTGAAGAGTAGTCCAGTTTGACTAGAAAATAGAATATGAAAGGCATTGAACTTGATCATCTCTAAGGGTCCTTTCCATTTTTATACCATATGGATCTTTGAGCAGAATAAGATAAAGCTAGAAAAAGGTTGGTACAAGTAAAGGGCAACCAGGAGGTTGTGGGTAATGTTAGGAAACATTTGAGCATTTGATGGAACTGCATATGTTTAGCTTAGAGAAGAGACTTAAGGGAGCATAATAGCTATTTCCAGGTAGTTGAAAAACTCTCATGTGCTGCTTTGCCTCAGAGGCAGACTACAGCTTAGTATAAGGGAAGACTTTGCAAAATGAGTTGTCTAAAGCCAAAATGGCCTGCCTCAGGAATGCTGTCATTCCTTTTCACTGGAGGTCTTCACGGGGAAGGTGAGGCCTGCTTTAGGGGACTTTATAGAAGGATGTTAATTTTTAGGTATAGGCTGGGCAGGATGACCCTCTGAGAAGCTATGATTCAGATTTGGATACTCTTGTATAACATGATTAGGAGGCTTCTACTTTATTCATTAGGCATTAGGGAAATTTTTTAATTAGATGAGCATTAAGTTTCAAAGCAATACATGAAAATTATTTAGGCAGTAACATGAAGGGTGGATTGGAGAGGCAGATAGACTGGAAACTGGAAGACCAGTTAGGAGGCATTTATTAAGAGTAGACCAGGTGAGAGATAAGGGCCTGAGTTAGGGTGGTAACAGCTGGGAGGAGATGCAGGAGGAAAAAGAAGATAAAATCAGAAGAACTTGATAACTGTTTGCATGTGAGTGGAGGAAAAGCAGAGTTAAAGGTAAGTCCCAGGATATAACTCCCTGCATAGAAGTGGAGAAGTTGGATCTAAGTAGAGGATCTAAGTGTAGTTTAGGGCATGTTGAGTTGAGGTGCTGGTGGGACATTGAGGTAGAGATCTCCATCAGGCATATGGAAATAGAGTCCTAGAGCTCTGGGAAGATCACCAAGGACAGAGCCTTGGTAGTATTCAATTTATATTTATTTTTTACCAGATCTTTAGTTTCCTGGTTTTTTGTTTTGTTTTTGCCACATGATTCCTACTCTTTGTTGGAATGAGAGGGTTTCCATACCTTTTGTACTAAGGGATCTTCTTTCAATTGCCCAACATAGTAAACATGTTTCCTAACAGGCCTAACAATCAAATGAATCCAACATTACTAGAAATACTGTATCACCTGCAAAGGATGGAAGAGCTTTCTTAGCATTTAGACAATGAAACTGATGGATTTTGTCCCAGTTGTGAGCTTTTTATCTTACTTAGATGATTAGAGTCAGTGCTAGTCAGTGCTGATCAGCTTCAGCACTTGCTTTGTCTTAATAGAGTTGTTTAGGGGCTTGGCTGGGTTCACACAGCCCATGTTTGCCAGAGTTGTATTTCAACCAAAGTCTTTCTGACTCTGTGAGGAGGCCAGCTCTCTATCCACTATGCCATGCTTCTTGGTATACTCACTTTTAGAAGGATAAGGACATAGCAGTCAGAACCAAAGGAGAATCATGGGAGTTCAATGTCATACCCAGAAGGAAAGGGCTGGTGGGTGATATACAGTATCAAATGCTGCATTTGATGTCCAGTGTAAAGACAGAAAAAAATGATATCAAATTTAGTAGTAATATCACTAGAAATCTTGGGAGAGCCATTTCCTTTTTAAAAATAACATTTTCATTTGTTGCCTTAAATATTTCCCAATTACATTTTAAAAGAATTTTAAATGTTCTTTTTTAAGTTCTGAGATCCAAATTCTCTTCCCCCACCCCTTGAGAAGGCAAGCAGCATATCAATTAAACATGTGAAGGGACACAAAACATTTCCATATTAGCCATATGCAAAAAAAATAAACAAAACATGCAAAATAAACTAAAAATATATATGTTTCAGTTCATCAGTGCAGGGCAAATTCATTAAGAATGACGGGAAACCAGATGGAAAGTTGAGTATAGGTGGGTGGTGAGGAGATGGAAACAAGACATCATCTAGTGCTATTCTTGCTACAAATCCATCCGTGAAGGAGAGGAGAGACGGGATCATGACCTGAGGTTGGGACAGCAGAGTAAAAAGAATGTTGTTTTTGTTTTAAAGAGGAGATCCAGGTATGTTTATTAGGCTTATATGTAAAGCAGATAGTCAAGACGGAGAGATCAAAGACCCAGTAAGAGTAGTTTCTTGGAGCCAGGTCATGGAGGGAGATGGGACAGGAAATGGGGGAGATAGGTTTAAAAGCGCAAAGAAATGATGACTTAAGGACATTAAGAGGGGCAAAGGGGACATAAGATTTAAAATGGTGCTTAAATATATCCTGATCTTACTTTGTCAAACAGAAATGCCAAAATTGATATTGTACATAGTTCACTGAAACAACTTTTAAAATTTAAAATGGTTGATGTGCTTTTTGTTGTTGTTTCCACAGGAAGCTGCACTGTGAGATGGGAGAATAAGACCATGTACTGTATAGTCAGTGCCTTTGGACTATCCATTTAATTTTCTTGGAATTGTATAGCCTCATTTTTTTCCAACCATTTCCATTCCATGGTCTATCTACGTACTGTGAATTCAGCAAAATTTTAAAAGGTTTTAAAAGTATCTTATACTTTCAAATGTAGGGGAAAAAAGTCCAAAATGGCCACACTGTTCTGTTACATGGGTTGCACACTTCACTTTGTTTACTGTAAGTTGACATCCAGTATTGTTACTTTGTCTTAATTCTTTAGTACTTCCAAGTATTCAAAGGTGCTAAAAATGAAATCTGCTGCAGCATGACACTTTTTCTAATTTCTGAAATGATTTATATAACACACTAATGTCCCACTTTATACTTTTCTTAGTAGAATAATAAATTATTAAAATTCACAAATTGTGGGGTCTTTTTAAGGTTCTGGAAAATCAGAATTCATAGTCAAAGGCATCCAGTTGAAAGTCAGTTTGGGTCATTTATTTGACTATACTATATAAATAAAAGGGATATGCAGTGCCTAGAAATGGGGTTGCTTAACCTTTGGTAGGGAAGTGTTAACATCATACTTCCTGGAAGCTTTAAGCTATAAGGTGGTATGGAGCTGAAAGTAAAATTCCTGAATTGCTAAAGTAGTTAGAAATGCATAGCCTGCCACTGTGGCAGCTGTGGTCCTGAGATCAACTATATCAAGCAAGGCTTCCCAATCAGAATTACAATTGTAGTATTAATTTCAAGCATATAGGGACTTCCCAGGTGAGGAACCTCTTTCCAATGCAGTATAGTAGTGTTTTAGTAACCCAGAGTACTGCCCGGGGTCAGGATTGAACACAATCTTCCCGGTTTTGAGGCCAGCTTTTCACTATAATATACTACCTTACAATATTAGTGAATGCAGTCGTGTCCTTGCCATTCAAAGTGTATTAAAACATTTAGAAATGAAATAAAGATGAATTCAGCTGACTTTTCAACTGTTAGGAAGTCTAATTATATAGTACTAACAAGCAGAAATATACAACTCTCAATCATTAAAGGAGCTGATTTTGCTCAGTATTTAGTTTTTCTTACGCTGAGTTTATAAAGGTTTCTGGGAATTAGAGGTGACTATATAGAGACAGACACACACTTAAGTATCTGGAAAGCTTAGTCCCTTCTCATACCCTAACCTCAAACCTACTTTTTAGGGATTTCGAATAAGTGTGTATTTTTCAAATTTTAACAGCCCTTGACGGGGAAAAGCTACACTTTGTTTAAACTAAACCTGAAGTCGGTATTTGTAACAAACAATGAGATCAAGACTGGTGGCTCTTTTCCCTAATGCCTTTAAATCCCTTGAGTGGGCCAAATTAATTTCATATACAAAGAAGGGAAACAAAGTAATGAAGTATAAAATCTAGATGCAAATTTGATGGCAGAATGTATAAAAGTTTATTTATGATCTTAGGATGCACCCCCCAAATCAAAATTTGCTAAAAGCAAACTACTATTTGTCTGACATAACACCACCTCTTGAATAGAACAATCCTCCTCAAAAGTTGTGTTATAATAACACAGTTCGTTAATTTATCACTCATACAATCCTTCCTTTTGGTATACAAGTTTAAATACAATTTTATTTTATAAATATTACAATTTTATTTTTAAAAAGTCAGTTTGTAGTAGTACAAGTCCCTTTCTGTATTTCACAGCACTATACACCTAGAATCAAGATCAAACAAGAATAAAAAGATGGCACTGCATAAAATAAATTCCCTTTGACCTACAGAAGGATTAGAAGATCCTTTTAAAAATCTAACTTAAAAGGTCAATTTTGGAATCTTCCCTTCTTTAAGAAAAAGTACAGATTTACACATAAGCAAAAGTGAGAGCTCCTACTGGTTTCCCTCGATAAGAATTGGAAAAAAAAAATTCCCCAGGCAGTATTTTAAGTTAGATTTGTATACGTTAGTAAACAGTTTTAGTCCATATATTAGGCTAAATCACTAAACTGATTTTTGAAAGTAAAAAATTTATGTTGCATTACAAGCCAAACTCATGAGAGGGATAGAAAAGAGAGGGTGTTGGAGGAAAAGACCCAGTTTCTTCAAATCAATTATACTGTCATTTCATAGGCATTTGCAGCCTATGACATTATCCCTACAACAGATTACAACTGGCCAAAATGCTATAATCTCACATAATCAAGGAAAGAGCTGCAAATGTAGCAGTACTCCAGCCTTTCTCAAATACGTGATTTATTATGCCATCAGTTCCATTATTGGGGGAAAGACGATAAAAACCAGGAAGGAAAAGTTCTTTATTGCTGTGATTAAAAAAATAAAACATCATTGGGGTGGCTAGGTGGCACAGTGAATAGAGCACCGGCCTGAGTCAGGAGGACCTGAGTTCAAATTTGGCCTCAGACACTTAACACTAGCCATGTGACCTTGGGCAAGTCACTTAACCCCAATTGCCCTGCCTTCCCCCCTGCAAAAAAAGCAAAAACAATGAAAAAAACAATGTGTATTAAGATAAAGTTCAATTTTTCCTCTATCCCCCATGAAAACAAAGTTTTGAAACGTTGATGGCCATCTTCTAGCATATACCCTTAGACTGGCCCAAAGTGCAAAATTCTCTCAAACTTTCCTAAAATGTCTCCATCCAGGCTGTTACTAAGGAAGAACAAGAGCCAATTCTTTGGCTTTGTGGCATATATTTGCACAGTTTGGATTCATGCCCCCAACCCTATGAAAATAAAATCAGCAATGTTCTTCCCACTGATGGTTCCAGCAAAATGTGCTATCCAGCTTAATTACTATGTTGTGGTAAATACTTTTATGTGCTGAATGCTGGGTAAGAGCAAATTTTTACATGACTGGATAACATAACACTTTTGAATATAAACATATTACTCCAAATAAAGAAATGGAAAGTGCCTGGTTTAATAAAAGGAGCATTTTCCCCTTAAGACTCTTTCATAAATAGTTGGAATATGGGAAAAAATGAAAAACAAAGTATACATTCATTAAGCAGGACTCTTTCATAAATAGTTGAAATATGAAAAAAATTTAAAGCATATATTCACTCTCCCATATTTTTTAGTTCAATGATTTTGATGCCTGAAGAATAAAATTATAAAGATGTCCATCAATAGCTGAATTTCATCTTGCAAGTAAAAAAATCATCTTTTCAAAACAGGGGCTCTAAATATGGATTTCAAAATCTCCCTACTATTTACATGGATGAAGAAACAACAAGGGCATTCCAAATCACAGATGACAATTATTTATAACAAAACTAGTGAAATACATTCTGGAATCTATCAGCTGGCACAAGCCATCTTTATCTTACCTAAAATTATTTTTAAAGTAGGCCTGATGGAAGATATATTAAAATTCTTATTTTAAAAATTATTCTAGTATCACTGACTACACAGAATAAAATACCACGTAACTGACATTACAGATATCAAAACTATGTAAACCTTGAATCATCTTTGTCATCTTACAGTAATTTTAATTCAAACATTGATTTTGTTTAAACAAGACTTTTTAAAAAAACTACAGAGATCTAAGTGGAAGTCCATATTAAGCAACAGAGGTAATCAGTGGTACCACCACACCACAAAAGGTGAACTTATGGAGATAATTGGAGTGTATCACCATGAAGAACATACCCATGGACATTTGAGGTCCTAGCACTGCAGGGAAGAGAGCATAATTCTAATTGCACACAACAGACATGTGAATGGGGGTACGCATAGGAAGAAGGGTATGGGGCTACTAAGCATGCATCATACATCATACTCTTACCTATGCCTGTTCTCCAGGATATCATCTGCAGGTGTTTCCACAGTGCACACCAGGTCAAATAGTGCCAGAAAGTAAGATGCCAAAAGAAAGGCAGAAGGTACACCTGTACTCTGCTTTTAAATTCATCCTCCAAGAAAAGAGCAGTTGCTAACTCTTACAGTGCCTTCCACACTGTGTTACCATCGCACTGGAATTTCAAAACCGTGGCCCATAAGCAGTGACTTACTTTGTTTACACAAAGCTCCAATTAGATTTCTTGAGGGAAGGATTTTCCCCAAAATTGGTTTTCTGAACAAACTTTGTTTCAAAACTGTCATGAAAATTTTCTAATTTTATTGGTTTTTCAACATACAACTGAAAAATTTTTTCAGCATTCCATTCTAGTAATTGTTTCATTTGTGTGATGGAGCTCTGAAGTTTCACAGCCTCTACTCTTTACTGGACTCGTTACAATTTCCTTCCCCTAACCCAACCCCAACATGAGAAGGGTGAAGGACGGGCAGGGGTCATTTGTACTCACACGTCCTGGACAAACCACCCAGCAGCAATACCTTTGTTACTGAAGCTATCAATGGTTTAGATGCCTATTTCTTCCTATTGGGGGGTGGAAGGAGCTGGCCTACCAGGTTGTACTGTGTACTTAGAGGCACACAACAATCTTACTGGTATTTCATGGTTTGAGCTTCAGCAGATTGGGCCTCAGCTTTATGCTTTATTTCTAAACTGGAGAATAATTTAAACTCAAACTACTTTGTGACCTGGTGTGGTGTTTGCCACCAAACAGCAGCATACTGCCCCCATCAGGCAGTCGCAGTAAGTTCCTAAATCTCCCTTGGGAGTTAGGGAAGAATGTCTATGGAGAGAAGAAAGAAGAACATTGCCATTTTTCTGCATGACTCATCATCATCATATCCAGCATTTGTAAAGCACTGTAAGGTTTGCAAAGAACTTTCTATACATCATCTCCTTCCAGCCTCACAACAACCTTGTGAGGTAGGTGCTATAGTGATTCTCATTTGACAGAAGCTGTAAGTGGGTATGGTACTTGCTCAGGGTCACACAGCCAGTAAGTGCCTGAGGCAAGACTCAAACCAGGTAGTTCCGACTCCAACACTCCATGGAGCAGTGGCTCCTAAGTGCTTCTATATCAGTTAAAGAAAACATGCCACAAAAGACTAGTGCATACATCTTTAGATTAAAAATGAGGGTGACTCAGAGGCATCAGCTCTGGGACGCCACAGGACTTTGAAACCTTCAGTTCAGGAGCAGCTCCTTTAGCTCCAATGAAATGATGTTCTAACATAAAAACTGTTTCCCCTAAAATTATTCTAAGAAGCATTTGGTTGCTAATCTTCACCGTTTGCCTCTCTTCCCCTCTCATCTCCCTACCCTGGTGATGCCTTTGTCAACATTGTAATTTTTCCTTTGGTCCTTGGTTGGTCTTTTAAAAATCAGTAAACACAAAGAGATAAAGGGAAAACTGCCTTTCTTGTGAGGCAACTATAAGCTTTAAGCAGATGACTTGGGAAGGCTGGAGACTTGGAACACTGAGGAAAACTGTCCAAGACCTTCTCTAGCCAGCCCAGCTGGTCTCTGCTGGAGCGCCATCAATCGCTGTCAGACTCTTCTTTGTACTTGGCTCTAATGGCCTGGCCATTCTGCAGGGGCATTTCTTCATAGTCACTCCTGTTAATAAAGAGATCTTTGAAAGCATTCTCTAACAACAGGTATGTATTTAGTTCTTATCCTCCAAAATGACTTACCGTTCTACGCTGTACTCATGTCAAGAGAGAATTTGTCTCCTTTTGTTATATCCAATTTATATGACCTACCCTCTCACCTCCCAACTCATCATACCCAACTCCACAAATTCCTGAGAGAATGGCTCCTTACAGTGACCATCCCTCTGAGCTTGTGCCAGGGCCCAGGAACAGAAACAGACTGCCCACAGTGCTATTTGGGAAAATAGCCACTTTTAAGCCTATAGCCTGAAAAGTGGAAAATTGTGGAGAGAAATGGAATCACATTACACAGGCTTGCTGGCTTGAGTATATTTTAAAGTGATTGAAAAACAATGGAAATGCAAAAATGGTCACCTGGGGATTGTAATGTCCAATGCTATTATTTCACAAAAGAAAAATACCTTACCCATAAATCACATCATCATCAGAATCATTAAGCATGGAAAAGGCTGGATTATCTTTCAACTGTGACTCTGGAAAAAATGAACAAAAATTTCTGTTTAACCAGAAAGTTTCTCATTACTGGCCTAATGAAATATCCAGGTTTTTAATAGATATGTGGCTACCTCAGCTGCCTGGCCAAGAACCTAGGAACTGAGGTCACTTACCATAGAGTGCATTCTTAGATGGTGAATACACAAAGGCTAAAGTGTAGAGATAAAAGTTCAGGAGGCCATAGAAAGATAAGAATTCTGCTGGTGAGATCAGTCAAGGTTAGTAACATACAGTTTGAGGGCTACTATAGTATTTCCAGAGTTTTCTCCTTCCAAGCTGTGATGCTTGCACCAAGCTAACTCCTCTTAATGAAGCGCTCAGCATTGGCCAGTACCATCAGCAGTTCTTAAAAACCCAGTCACTGATCTGGTAACTAATTCATGTTTCAAAGAACGTGGTCAGAGTGGTGCAACCATCTAAAGTCACGCTAAATAAGAACTTATCTATAGTCTCTCATTATATTCAGTAACCCATCCTCACAACAAGATAATAATGCAGTGCTGCCAAATCACATGTGGTACAAGGTGAGCTTATGAACATGAAGGTCCAGTCAGCCCCTTTATGTGCAATAAGGAATTCTGGGAAAGGTAAGTCCTTAAATTAATAACCTCAAATAGCTCTTCCATAATTTCCTGTGGAAATAAACAATAAAGATACAACCCATCATAAACATTACTAGTTAAGAGATTAGCGAGTTATCTTGGAATCTATCACCAAATGCTTCGACAGCTTTAAATTGAATTATTAAGCCTTGAGAGGCAGAAAGGTGTCCTGGACAGAGAGCTGGCTGGGAGGCAAGAACCTGAGTGCAAGTCCTGCCCCTGACACATCCTGGCTGTGTGACTTTGGGCAAGTCACTGAACCTCTCAATATTATAGGTAACTTTCCAAGGCTCTAAGTTGCACAGAATGTCTTAACCTTGCATAGGTAAAAGTTCTCTTGTCTGGGAGTAACCCAATGAAATCACAGGTTTGGTCCCTATGCCTCGAACACTGTTTCTCTAGGCATATTTACACTGCTAATGATGGCCACAACTGTTAAAATCCCTTAATTAGAATAATAAAGGAAAAAATAAGAAATGCTCAGAATTGCTGTTATCATTCAGTCATTTTAGTCATGTCCAGCTCCTCGTGATCTCATTTGGGATTTTCTTGGCAGAGATACTGGAGTGATTTGCCATTTCCTTCTCTAGTTCATTTTACAGATGAGGAAACTGAGCAAATAGGGTTAAGTGACCAGCCCAGAGTTACATAGCTAGTAAGTATTTATGGCCAGATTTAAACTCAGGTATTCCTGACTCCTGACTGGTGCTCTATCCACTGAACCACCTACCTACCTGACCCTCAGGATATCCAGCAAAGAGACTAGAAATGACTCAAATTAGTCCACATCAGTACTATTTATGTTACGCCATTAGCTTAGATAATCCAGAATTGATTTTATTTAAAAATTTTTTTTTCTTATTCTCACAAATATAAGCTGTAGACACTGGAATAACAACACAGTCCTAAAGATTTGGGGACTTTCAATTAAAAGGATATAATTCTGGTAGTGATTTGACAGTTCAGCAACAAAATTGTCCTGTAACACTTGTGATCCAAATCTTAGATAAAGTATTGCAATGCTACAAAAAAAAGAAGAAAATCAGTCAAGTAAACATGTAAAGAATTGGAATCAGAAATTGTTACATCTGCAGTTTTAGCATGCATTTTAATCAGTATATTTTAAGATGAGAATTTTTCCTTTCCCCTTTTCCATGACATATCTATATCTACTGTCATACCCTTCTCCTCCCCTCTCCCCACATATCACCTGCTTCCCTCTTAGATGATGATTTTGTTTCCTACTTTATTAAAATGGAGGCCAACAGTCTTAATCTCCTAAGAAGACACGGCAAACACTGTCTTTACCAGGCCTTCTCTCCTTGGGAAGAAGGGGTGGCTCTCTTCATTGCCAACACTAATCAATCCCTCACTTGTGCCCATGATTCTATCCTAGCTGTTCCCCAATCTTGTCCTATACCTCCCCACCTCTAGGCATTCATGCCCATCACCAGCAATGACTAGAACACACTCTACATGTCTGTCTACTGAAATCCTTCTCTTTCATGGCCCTGTTCAGGTACTACTTCCTCACAATCTAAAGCCTTCTCTGCTTCTCCTCAGCTGAAAGTGACTTCTCCATCCTTAAATTTCTCTAGAACTCTTACTTAACCCCAACTGCCCTCCAAAAACAAAAAGCAAAAAAAAAATTTCTCTAAAACTCTTGTCTAGGTTTCTCTTTTAATCTCTGTCATATTCTGTTTATTTAATATCTATAAGACATTCCCCATTTGACTGTAAGCCCCTGGGGGTGGCAGGGCGGTTCTGAAGAAACCCTATATGCCTAGTGTCTTGTCCATAGTAGGCGTTTAGCAAATGCTTGTAAATGAATAACATACACAGGATCCTACTCCACTAGTAGGATTGTGTGGGGGAGGTAACCTAGTAGAGCACAAGCTCTACTCAAGCTGGAAAATGTTTGCATATAAGCCCAGTAACAGCTAGATGCTGAATGTTGTACCTGAGGATCACTCTAGTCAAGCTGAAACAGGCTCACTACCTAAGGTAGGGCACCAGGGGATAATATCTGTGGTCACAGTAACATGAAGAGATTCAAATTTATGGAGATAGAAAGAACATCCACACCAAGGAAATTCTGTATCTTTTAAGGTATCATCAAAGCATGTGTGGGTGTATATGTATGTGACAGAGAGGTCTGATGAGGTTTCAAATTTCATTTTGAGGGAAAAGTCCACTTTTCTACTCCAGTGTCCCTAAAGAGCAAAGAGAGGTGCTGTGCAAAAATTGTGATGAGAGGGGCGGAGTCAATATGGCAGAGTAGTAACAGCATTTTCGTGTAGCTCAGGCTCCCACCACTTCCAAATTTATGTAAAAGGGGACTCTGAACAAACTCTGGAGCTACAGAACCCACAAAATGACACAGAGAAGCTAACCTCCCACTGAGGACAGCCCAGCAGCCCGGCAGGGAGCAGCCAGTGCAGCACTCTGGGAGCCAAGTCCAGGCCCCCATGAGTTAGAGGTTTTAGCCCCAGGGCAACCAGACTAGCAGCTGGCTGGAGGGACTCCAGAACATCAGCAGCTGTGGCGTTTCCAGAATTACCAACACATAGATGCCTAGGACAAAGTGAGACCTTTAAATGTGGATTCTTCTGTGGGAAAGAAGAATTGTTCTGGAGGTCTAAGGAGCTAGGATTAAAACCAAGAATCACCCACCCAGCAAAACTGAGTATAATGTTTCAGGGAAAAATATGGTCATTCAATGAAACAGAGGATTTTCAAGCATTCTTGATGAAAAAACCAGAGCTAAACAGAAAATCTGACTTTCAAATATAAGAAGAGAAGCATGAGAAGGTAAACAGGAAAAAGAAACCATAAGGAACTTATTAAAGTTGAACTATTTACATTCCTACACGGATAAAATGATAATTGTAACTCATGAGACATTTCTCAGTATGAGGACAGTTGAAGGGAATATAAATATGTATGTATATTTATATAAGATGGAATAACATACACATTCAATTGGATCTTACCATAAGGGAAAGTTGGGGGAAAGGGGATAAGAGGGGGATGATAGAAGGGAAGGCAAATTGGGGGAGATTGTAGTTAGAATCAAACACTTTTCAAAAGGGACAGGGTCAAAGGAGAAAATCGCATAAGTGGGGGCTGGGAAAAGATGGAGGGAAATATAGTTAGTCTTTCACAATATAACTACTATGGAAATGTCTTGCGTAACTACACATGTACAACCTGTATTGAATTTCTTGTCTTCCCAGTGGGGGTGGGTGAGGAGGAAAGAAGGGAAAGAATCTGGAAATCAAAATTAAAAAAAAAAAATATTAAAAAAAATGTCGTCGTTGTTTTTACAACAATGCACCTGCGAAATAAGATATTCAGGCACTTCGATATAAAAATCCATCTTGCCCTATTAAGAAAGTGAGGGGGGGGCGGAGCCAAGATGGGCGGAATAGAAACAGCTCGTCCAAGCCTCTCTGCCCCCAGATTCTCCACAAACTATGTAAAAAAGGACTCTGAAAATCTTCTGGAGCCCCAGCACCCACAGAACGACACAGAGAAGCCAACCTCCCGCTGAGGACAGCCCAGCACCCTGCAGGAAGGACCAGCGCAGTGGTCTGGGAGCCGGCAGCGCGCAGAGCACAGGAGCCGAGCCGAGCCCAGGTCCACGTGAGCCGAGGTTTTAGCCCCAGGGCGGCAGGGCCAGCAGCCGGCTGGAGGAACCCCAGAACACCAGGAACCGTGGAGACGCCAGAATTATCAACATAGACTTGCCTAGGACAAAGTAAGAGGTTAGTGTCCTATGGACTTTGGGACCCGTATTTGGGGAATGCGTCAGCTCCCTCCCCTGGGGGCTAGAAGCCACTGAGGAGACACGCCATTTTGTAGTTTTCAGAGGCAGCTCGGGCTCCCAGCCTACAAATCGTGGGGAGATCCAGCGATCAGTCTTGGGGGTAATCGCTCTTGCTTTAACCTCCCTGGATCTGAATTGTGATCTAGGGTGGAAGTTGTGGGTGGGTTTACAGCTTGCCAGAAACAGAAGTTGCCCCCCACACGTTCGGGACGAAAATTCCTCTATCTGGCCTTAAAGCCATAGTGTGGCAACAAGCCCAAAAGTCAAGCAATTAAGTGGCAACATGCCAAGGCAAAGGAAACAGAAAATGCAACCCTAGACTCCTATTTTGGGGGCATAGAGCGGGAAAAGGACTGTGAGGTCAGAAGTCCTGCTCCAAAAGCCCCAGGGAAAACATGAGTGGGTTGCAGGCCATAGAGGACCTTAAGAAGGACTTTAAAAATCAAATAAGAGAAGTGGAGGAAAAATTGGAAAGAGAAATGAGAAGGATGCAGGCAAAGTATGAAATGAGGGTCAACAGCCTGACTGAGGAAAACAACACCTTAAAAAACAGACTAACTCAAATGGCAAAGGAGGCCCAAAAGGGCAATGAGGAGAAGAATGCCTTAAAAAGTTGAATTTGCCAGATGGAAAAGAATCTCAAAAGTTCACTGAGGAGATTCATTCCTTCAGAGTTAGACTGGAGCAAATGGAAGCTAATGACTTTATGAGAAATCAAGATGCTGTTAAACAGATCCAAACAAATGAAAGATTAGAAGGCAATGTGAAATATCTCATGGGAAAAACCACTGACCTGGAAAATAGATCCAGGAGAGACACTTTAAAATTATTGGACTACCTGAAAGCCATGATCAAAGAAAGAACCTAGAAATCACCCTTCAAGAAATTCTCAAGGAAAATTGCCCTGATGTTTTAGATCCAGAGGGCAAATAGAGGTTGAAAGAATCCACAGATCACCTCCTGAAAAAGATCCCAAAAAGAAAACTCCCAGGAATATTATAGCCAGGTTCCAGAATCCCCAGATCAAGGAGAAAATACTACAAGCAGCCAGGAAGAAACAATTTCAATATTGTGGAAACACAATCAGAATAGCCTAGGACCTGGCGGCTTCTACACTGAGGGATCAAAAGGCATGGAATATGATATTCCAGAGGGCAAAAGAACTGGGAATGAACCCAAGGGTCACCTACCCAGCAAAACTGAGTATTTTGTTTCAGGGGAAAATATGGTCATTCAGTGGAATAGAGGACTTTCAAGCATTCTGGAGGAAAAAACCAGAGTTGAACAGAAAATTTGACATCCAGACGCAAGAAGTAAGAGATGCTTGAGAAGGTAATCAGGGAAAAGAAATCAAACGGAACTTATCAAAGTTGAACTATTTATATTCCTATATGGAAAAGCAATATCTGTGACTGATGATATCTTTCCCACTATGAAAATAATGGAAGAAGGGGGTGTGGTCATACGAATACATATGTGAATGTGTGTGTATATGGTTACATTTATATATGGATAGAGGGCATAGGGTGATTTTGTTGGGAAGGGAGAGTACTCAAGGGATGAAATTATGAGGTGAGAGAGGAAAGTGGCAAGAGGAGATGGGAGAGACATGGTAGGGTAAACTATCTCATGTAGGGGAAGTGGGTGCAAAGGAGGGGGAGAATAAGGAAGGCTAAAAAGGCAAAACCACATTCACATTGAATTTGGTTCAGGAGAAAATGACATACATAGTAAATGGGATATCTCAACCTGCAGCAGGATAGGGGGAAGGGGGATGAGAGGAGGGATGATGGATGGGAGGGCATCCTTGGGGTGAGGGGAGGTTGGAAGTACCCACTATAGAAGAGGGACAGGATCATGTAGGGAATGGACCAGGTGGGGGGTGGGATGAGTGGAGGGAATTATAAGCAGCCTTGTACAATATATCTACTATGATAATGTTTTGCATAGCTAGACATGTACAACATATACTGAATTACTTATATCCCAAGAAGGAATGGGTGACAAAGGAGGAAGGAAATGGATCTGAAATTCAAGGTCATAACATTAAATGTTTCAAATATATATATAAATACTATTATTAATACTCTTTTGCCTATAATTGGGAGATAAGATGTGCAGGCATTGGGACACAAAGATTCATCTTCCTCTAATGGAAAAGTCGATGGGGGTATGGGAGAAGGTATGGAGAGAGCAGATTGGAGGAAGCGATATCTTGTGGGACTGCTATTCTGGGAGGTTGGGTAGGGGAATAATGGGGGGAAAATGATTGTAACTCAAAATCTGGCGGAAATGAATGATGTAAAACAGAAGTTAATAAAGTATTTGTTTAAAAAATAAAATAAAATAAAAAAAAATAAAAACCAAAAAAAAAAAAAAAGAAAGTGAGGGCATGGAGGGGGATATAAGGGAGAACAGATTGGGGGAAGGTGTATTCAATAGGCTTGCTATCTTGGGGTGGAGGTAGGATAAAGACAGGGAGAAAATTTGTAACTCAAAATCTTGTGGAAATGAATGTTGAAAACTAAAAATAAAGAAATTGAGAAAAAAAGAAATTAAAAAAATTGTGATGAGAACAACAGTTTATTCTCTAATATATTACATATGGTATCATGTACCAAAAATACTACATAGGGCAATTTTCAGATTAAAAAAGGCCTTAATCTCCTCTGTTTTGTTCCAAAACTTCTCCAATCTTTCTCTAAGGAGTATCCCAAGACAGTATTCATAATTTCTGTTGACATTTTTCAATCCCCAAACTGTCTGGGGCCACACTGGTTTAGACAAAACCACTCTAGATGGCATATTACATGTAGAAGGGCACACTAAAACACTAGGCCCCACTCTCCCATATGGATGTCTTTATAAGTGATGGCTTTTACCTTGAGAGGCCAAGGGAAACAGAAGTGATTATCCTAGCTACAAGAAAATTATACTGTTCTTTCCTGTACTCTACTTTGATGAGGAGGAAAGAACTGGCAAGAAAACAAGCCAAAACTCAAAGTTTTAACAACAAATGCTAAAAAAAAATTACTGTTTCTTTACATGCAACCAGGAAATAAGATATACAGGCAATGGGGTATAGAAATCCACCTTGCCCTACAAGAAAGTAAGGAGGGGGAGGATTGGGGTGGATATAAGAGAGGGCAGTTTGGGGGAAGGAGTATTCAGTTTGCTTGCCATCTTGGGGTAGGGGAGAGAGAGGAAGAAAATCTGTAACTCAAAATCTTTGGGAAATGAATGCTGTAAACGAAAAGTTTATTTATTTTATATAAATTCTCAAAAAAAAAAAAAGACAAGCCAAAATCTGGAATTGATTTTTAAAAGTAATTTTCAGAGAGAGCATATTTGTCCATCCAAAGTACCATACTTTAGAAAGACACAATGACCTAGTGATAGAGGACAGGGCTGAAGTCTTGCTTCTGACACATACTAACTGTATGACCCTGGGCAAGTCATCAAAGTTCTCAGTGCCCAAGGCAACTCTCTAAAAGGATAGCCCATCTGCTTTGAGGGAGGGAAATTCCTTACTAGGAGATCTCTATGCTGAAGAAACCACATTTCTGCCCTTCCCCCCAATGTACCATATGGTGACAAGTCATGTTCAGGATGAATAAGCAGATGAAAAATCGATTAGTAAGTGCTTCCCATGTGCCAAGCACTGTAGAAAGTGCTGAAGATACAAAAGAAATCACCATAACTACAAAGCCCCAAAGAGCCAGGAGTGTTCAGTATATTTTACAGGAACTGAATCCTCGGAAAAATCACTACTCTATGGTACAGAGAGTAATTCCCGAAATATTTAATGAATGAAAACACCCCATCCCACGAGCATTCAAGACGCCAGGGAGGTGAATGTCTTTGGTTTTGCCAGATGGATGGCAGCAGGCGATGGCTTCCCCTCTCTACCACCCACCTGCCTGGCACCTGGCATTCGTCACTCTCACTTGGCATGAGGGACTTGGAAGTCCATCAGCACACAGTGACGTTCTATCTAGCAGATGGATGAGACACCATTTGGCCCTGAGTATTGGGTTGGAACTTTTATATTGAAATTCATTATTCAAAAGGATAAAGAAAAACAAAGATTTCTGTTATTTTTGTTTCTGGATAAAGGGTTTCCTTACCTAATGACAAGTACTACGAAAGTCAATGCAGTCAAGAATTTTAACCTGAGATCTGGAAACAACAAATCAAAAAATGATAATTAAAGCAATATTAGCAGTAAACATTTCCCCCATCCCAGGAAACTTTTTCATAACAAACTCTCCTAAATTTGGGCCCCTTCATCTGAAGTCCAAGAAGGATGTTACTCAAGAATACTGCATTGTAAGGTTTATAAAGGCAAAAACATCAGCTGTGTCTGAAAAGGGTCTTAGGTGAGAGAAGCATTTCTGGTTTGGCAAAGATCCAAGTGAAGGGAGCCTTGGCTGGTCTTAGAGAAGCAGAAGCTTGGAAATGGCCCCAGCACTCTATCAGCACTCTGCTACAGCAGCAACAACAGCAGACCTATGGCAGCTTTAAAATGGTCACAATGATTATTTTAAAAAGTCTCAGTCCCAAAAGGTCAATCTAGGCTCCTCAAGCCAGAAGGGCTTCCTCCTGTGTTTCATAATTGGGCACTGCCTAGAACTCTGAGGGTTCCCTAAAAGCTATGGTAGTTTGGCCCACACGTCTTGCTCAGGGTAAGGTTAGGAGCACTCACAGAGGCCCCAGTAAAAACCTGTATCTCCCTGGGCAACCATTAACTCCACCAGGCCCAATCTTAGGAACTTAGGAAAAGTGTTACTTACCAACATAAGGCATATGGCGAAGTTCTGAACATGCCCTCACGATCAAGAACAAAAGGTATAAAATATACATGCCAGCTACCACCAGGAAAAAAACCTTCATTCCCTGGAAGCAAGCAAGACAGAAGTGTCAATTAAACGTATCAACCTCAGGTGACTCTCCTTCAGAGGCTGGCACCACACCAGCAGCGTAATCACATTTCCTTAGAATGGGATCACGTGATGCTCAGAAGGGAGAGCAGGATAATAGATCTGGGCCCCTCGGAGGTCATCCAGTCTAACCTCCTCCTTTTATGAATGCCCAGAGACTCTCAATGATTGCCCAAGGTCACAGAGTCTGGAGCAGAACCTGGACCTCATGACTTCATGTTCATTACAATAAAAGTGGCATTAGAATGTCCAAGGGCAAACGACCAAAATCATGACCCTACATTGGTGTGCTGCCTGGCAAACCATGTCATGCTTCCCTCTGTGCTAGCTGGGCAGAGCAACAAAAAGGTAAGCTTACAGATGCTGGGCACGTTGTGTATCACTAGCTTCCTTAGAAAAAGCAGACATGGAACAGAGCCAAAGCCCTCTGGATTTACTGAGTAGTGGATGAAGGAATCCCAGAAACGGAGAACCTTGGAAACTCATCGAGGCTACACACCTTGGGTAAGAAGGTAAAACCTCAGATGCTTGGCTGGCATGGAGGAAATACAGGATTTCCACCATTCCTGGGCCAGGTACTACTGAGAAGCATTAAAAAGGCAGAGCAGGCAAAGGCGAAGAGGCCAAGCTCCCAGGCCTGAGCTCCCCACTGACCTCCCGTTCTCACCTCCTAATGCTCTGCACCTCTGTTCTCCACTCACGCACCTCCCACCACTCTGTGCAATGGACGCCTTTCCTCAGACCACGCACTCACTCCTTCCTCCCCTCCTCAAAACAAAAACAGACAAAGCAAGCACTGCTCCACATGCACAACAGGAACATAACAATGCCGCTGGTGACTGACAGCTGTCAAGCAAGCTCACGTGCAGCCAAATGGAGAGGCCTATCCAGCAGAAGGCTGATAGTCCAGGCCAGACCAAAGGGAAGACCCAAGCCCTGGAGCGGCCCATTCTTACGGGAGGGCACCAGTGCACAGGGGCACTGTTGCTGGACATGGAACTGTCTCTAAGACAGAAGATCCACCATCTTGCCTTCGGGAGCTATGCCCTCACACAGAGGCGGAGCAAAAAGAGTAGTTGCCTTGGTGTTACAAGAAATATGAACTGGAATCCTAATTCCTTATGAAATAATCTGTGACCATGGGCAAGTTATTGCACAGCTCTCTGAGCCCCAATTTCCTCCTCTGTAAAATGGGGAGAGTTGTCTTGCCTCATGGAATTGTTGGGATGATCAAAAGAGATACTGTATATGATGTACTCTGCAAATCTGAAGACATCACAGAAACACCAGATGCTGTAATCAGAATTTCTACTACAGCTACTTTGTCTGGTTTGAGGGAAAGGAAGTGGCTGGTCATGCCACAAGGGGACAATCTTAAGTCCTTCTTAAAAATGACCTGGGGGATGTTGTGGGTTTATGGGGCAAAGAAGGGAGCCCTGGCTCTGAGGCGCTCCCTCCAGTGAGCACAAATTACTAGGTTGGCCACAGGGGATGTAGGCCTCCGGCTGGCAAGGAAGCAAATGGTAGAAGGATTTGTAAGCGCATCCTTCCTGGGGATTAAGATAAATCTCAGCGGTCTCAGTCCAGTAACTATGGCCAAAAATTATCATGGGCATGTGGGCACAACCTTTCTCAATCAGGTGACAACTCCCTTAGGCCACAGTAGGTATCTTGGTTCTTTGCCTTGTATGGAAGAATGACTTCACTGTATGACAGAAAGAACACTGGACTTGGAGCTGGCAGAGAGGGAAGGAGGGAGGACAGAAAAATGGGAGGAGGCAGGGAAGGAGAAAGGAAGGAGGGGGAGGAGTCAAGCACCATGCTAAGTGTTTTACAAATGCTATCACAACAACCCTGGGACGTAAGTGATGTTTTTATCCCCATTTTACAGTTGAGGAAACTTAGGCAAGCAGAGGTTAAGAGACTTGCCCAGGGTCACACAGCCAGTCAGTGTCTGAGGCTGGATTTGAACTCAGATCTTTCTGCCTCAAGGCTCAGTCTTCTTTCTAATGTACCACCCAGCTGCCCAGGAAGAGGCAACTTTGCTTCTAGTCTTGGCACTCCCGATAAATTGCTGTGTGATCTCTCATAAATCATTTAATTTATCTGGACCTCAAATTCCTCACCCATCAAATAAGCTAATCCCTAAGGAGGCAACTAAGTGGCTCAGTGGCTAAATCACTGCATTTGGATTCAGGAAGACATTAAGTGTGTGACCCTGGGCAAGTCACTTAACCTCTTCCTGCCTCAGTTTCCTCATCTGTAAAGTGGAGATAATAACAGCACCTATATCTCAAAATTGTTGCGAGGATAAAATGAGCTAAAAGTTGAAAAACACTTGGCATAGGGCCTGGCACACAGTCGGTGATTAATAAATGCTTCTCTTCCCTTTCTTTCTAGGATCCTTCCAACTTGGAATATTCTATGGTCTTCTGAAAATAGTTCTGAAATACTATCTGGTGGCTGGACTCAGAAGAGTGCTCAGGAGCTCTGACATCATTAATATGATAAAAGACCTGTCAAGGGCTTGGGAAGCCAGAAGCACCAGCATCATCAGGAAACCTTGGCTTGGTCCTCTCACTCAAGGGATCATTTAGTGACTTGGAGCCCCCTAGTGGCTCGCTTTTCCACTGCAGCCTGAGTGGCAAGAAAATCATAGCCTTGCTTAACTCTTCAAAGTTTACAAAGTGCTTTCTTCAGAATCACCTCCTTGAGAAAGGCAGTATGTACATTAGTAGCCCCATCTGCAGATTTTAAAAGTGAGCATAGAGAAGGCAAGTGTCTTACCCACAATCACACAGCTAACAGACCAGATCTGAATTCAAATCTCTTGACTCCCGAAAACAGCCTTTCTACTACGCAATGGAAGAGCGTACTCTATAAAATATAAAACAAAATTCTCTCTTCAAGAGTATGAGCTGTGGTAGCCAAAGAACTCATCTGACCCATTACTGGGCTAAGGTCCTGGTACAGGAAGGCTCATACCAATTCTTCAAATAAACTCATCTTTTAATGAAGAAAAGCCTCCATAAAACCTTTAAATCACAGACTCTCAAAGCAGAAGAGGCTCGGAGATCATCCAGTCCAACTCTTATCCGAACAAAACTCCCTTCTTTAACACCCCAGATAAGCAGTCAGTCAGCTTTTGCTTGAAGACCTCCAGTGAGGAAGAAAACACCCCCTTTCAAGACAGCACATTCCACTTGTAAAGAGTTTGCTTAGTCAGGAAAGCTTGTTTCCCTTTTATCCAGCCCTTTGAATCCAAGCAGGACTGATCTAATGCCTCTTGCCCTTGACAGCCCTTCAAATACTTGAACCCAGCTATCATGTTCCCCCTGTATCTTCTATTTTCCAGGTGAAACACGCCCAATTCCTTCAGCTAATCTTCATCCGGCACCATCCCAAGGCTCTTCAACATTCCAAGCTACTTTCTTCAGAATGTTTTCCAATTTATCTTTGGTCTTCCAAAAATATAGCACCTAGGACTGAATACAATATTCTAGGTGTGCTGAGATAAGGGCAAAGTACTACAGGAGTATCACTTCTCCCCCATCATCACAGAAGCTCTCTGCCTTTCTTAATACCTACTGAGATCACATTAGAGTTTTTAGCTAAATTGACTTATACTGACCTATAGTGAGCTACAAGCTCACTAAAATCCCTTTTTCAGATGAACTGATTTCTTTCCCCATCTTGTTTTGCTTTTTTTTTTTAAACCAAAGGTTAAGACTTTACATGATTATTCCTATTAAATTTCATCTTATTAGATTGGGCCCAACATTTGGGCCTATCAGGACCTTTTTGGAGTGTCTCTGTTCTCCAACAACTGTCCCTCCTAACATTTGTTCTCTGGCCCCAAACCTGGTCATTAAAATTACAATAAGTCAGTCAACAAGCATTTTTATTATGTAATAGGCACTGGGCTAAGCTTCAGGAGTACAAAGAAGTGCTCACATTCTAATGGGGAAAACAATACATAAATAACTATGTACATACAAGGCATGGACAGAGTAGATGGAAGATAATTTTGGAGGGAAGGTACCAGCAGCAGGAGGAATCAGGAAAGACCTGATGCAGAAGGTGGGATCTAAGCTGAGTTTTGAAGTAACCCAGGGAAACAATAGGAGGAGCTGCAGAGGGAAGACATTCCAGAAACGGGGGACAGTGAATGGCAGGGTCTGGAAACAGAATGCTTTGTGCAAGTAGGCCAATGTGACTGGACTGGAGAGTGTCTGGAAGGGAGTGAGGTGTTAAGAAGATTGGACAGGCAGGAAGGGACCAGGCTGTGAAGGTTTTCAATGCTAAATAAAGGGTTTTATATTTGTTCTGGAGTTACTAGGAAGTTACTTGAACTTACAGCATGAGGGCATGGGGAGATGACATATTCAGACTTGTGTTTTAGGAAAATCACTTTGGTAGTAAAATGGAAAATGGATTGGAGTGGGAAAGTGAGGGTCACTGAGGACCAGCCCAGCTCTGCTTATATACCCAAAAAGAAGAAACGAGTGCCAAAAACCTGGCTACCAAAAGACAATGAAGAATTACCAAATCATAGATACCCATCTTTTAAAATTTTTTTTTTGCTTTTTGGAGGACAATTGGGATTAAGTGACTTTCCCAAGGTCACACAGCTAGGTTTGTGTGTGTGTGTGTGTGTGTGTTAAGTATCTGAGGCCGGATCTGAACCCAGGTCCTCCTGACTCTAGGGCCAGTACTCTATTCACTGTGCTACCTAGCCGCCCTGATACCCATCTTTCTACCCAACTAAACAACTGACTAAATGAACAATAAAACAAAACTTGCTTTTAAGTTGTCTATGACTGGGTAAGAATGTAAACTTCTTTTTTTTTCTCTTTCTTGGCAGATAAGGAATGACCTACCAAGAATTCTGGGAAATGAAAAGTCCAGGTAGAGAATGATATTTCTTACACACTTTTCTCAGGAAGTTTCCTATTTAACAACTTTCCTTAATCCTTCTAGATATTAAATGATCCATTTCCAAAAGACTGATTTAAAAAAATATATATATACTTCTGAACACTACTTTATAAGCTCTAATTTCACAAACTACACTTACCTGAAAATTGCCTGTGTCAACTCTATACTGGTACATTGGGTCATGTAATTCATTTACCCTAACAACAAAAAAAAAATCAAAGATCAGACATTAATATATAACTTTGCCCTAGATTATTCATTTTTAATAACTATATGATTTTGACTAACTAATGTGACAAAAAAGGAAAATGATAAATGTTAGAGGGGATATGAGAAAACTGTGACACTAATGGACTGTTGGTAGAGTTGTAAACTGGTCCAGCCATTCAGGAGAGCAATTTGGAACTGTGCCCAAAGGGCTATAAAACTCGACTGCTAGGCCTATATCCCAAAGACATTAAAAAAAAAAAAAGGGAAAGGACATATTTATACAAAAATATTTAGAGCAGCTCTTTTTGCTGTGGCTAAGAATTTTTTTTTTTTGCTTTTTGGAGGGCAATTGGGGTTAAGTAACTTGCCCAAGGTCACATGGCTAGGTTTTTGTTTGTGTGTGTTAAGTGTCTGAGGCCAGATCCGAACTCAGGTCCTTCTGACTCCAGGGCCAGCGCTCTACTCACTGCGCCACCTAGCCACCCCTGTGGCTAAGAATTTGAAACCAAGAGGATGTTCATCAATTGGGTAATGGCTAAACAAGCTGTGGTATATGATTGTGATGGAAAGTTATTGTGCTATAAGAAATGACAAGCAGGATGATTTCAGATAAACCTGGAAGACAAACATGAACTGATGCAAAGTGAAGTGAGCAGAACCAAGACAACACTGTATACAGTAATAGCAATATTGTACAATGATCTGTGAATGACTTAGCTATTCTCATCAATACAATGATCCAAGACAATCCCAAAGGACTCATGATGAAACATGCTACTTGCCTCCAGAGAAAAAACCTGATACTGTGTGAATACAGACTGAAGCCTGCTATTTTTCACTTTCTTTCCTTCTTTCTTACTTTCTTATTCAGGTCTTCTTATACAAAATGACTAATATCAAAATGCTATAAATGATTGCTTACTGTCTTAGGGAGGAGGGAGAGAAAGGAAGGAGGGAGGAATAGAATTTGTAACTCAAAACTTAAAAAATGTTAAAAACTGTTTTAACATATAATTGAGGATAAAATAAAATATTGTGTAACTTTTAAAATTATCTGATTTAAAAAACACTACCAACAAATTTAAAACTTAAAATCAATACCAAGTTTTTCAGAAATCCTAAACTTCATGCCTTATTCTTTTTTTTAAAGTAATTTTGTTAACTCCAGATAAGTTCACACAATCAGATAAATATTGAATAGGTGCTCTGCAGTCAATGACAGAATATGGCTTTCAATGAGAAATGTATCATTTTCTTACTAAAGTTTCCAATTTAAAGACTGTTTCATCTGTAAGTCCTACATTTGACAATTCTTCCAGACACCCTTTGACAATGTCTTTCCCCACCCCCCAAAAAAGATGTGTCCAGTTATACAGTGGCACTAAAGGATAAAAGACCATAAAGAAAAATGACTAACCAGAGTACAGGTCTAGAATAACTGGCTAACAATAATGATCTCATAGACAAATAAGAACTAAAAGGGAGTAAATAGTGGAAATGGGCTTAGAACTCTGTAACATCACTTGCTATGACATTACACTGGATACAACACTGGTCAAAGAATGTTCTACAACCTAGCAACTATCATGAATATCTCTAGTGCCAAAGTTATAAAAGGAACTTCATAGTTGTACTATGTTTGCATAAACGCATAAATACTAATAAAGAAACCGCCCATAATAATCTGATTGAAAGAAGAGCTAAAGATACAATGAACAAGACAATACCAAATACATGAATAACTAGCATGGGACCAGTTTCACAACTTTTCTAAAATAAAGCATTTTGCTTGTACATCATAGAGACCCAAAATGAAGCTGGTCTTCTCCACCCCTGGGTACCACCACCTCATATGTCCCTTTAGTTCTGAGAATAAAAGTCATTTAGTACAGATATAAAATGTAATCCAGCAGTTTCCTTTTATATGATCTCTCAATATATGGAGAGACCACAGATCTTTATGATGGCTTTCTTCCTTTCTCAGGGGCATTTGGGTATTGCATTTAGCACATGATGAAATTACTCACGTTTGCCAAATTCCTAATGTGACAGACGCCAACCATAGTAGTCCAACAATAAAGAATTTAGGAAAATAGAATGTTAAACATTTTCTTTCTCCCTATTGTGACAAAAGGAAAGGAGAGAAATTCTTATTAATGATATTAATTCTAGCAAAGACTTGCTTAGGCAATTTTAGATAATTATGATTTAACATTCATCCAGTTTGTACAGAGCACTAAGCAGAGTACTGAAGATTGTCCCTATAGATATACTTGTCCTTGAAAAACCATGGCAGCCCAGAGCAAGAGGGGAAAAAAGGCCAAAGTTGAAATGCTACCTCCTTAGGAGGAGGAATGAATGGCTGACTTTTTACAGCTTCCTGTCCTCTGCTCACCTGCACCCGGATCCCATGATATACACAGAGCCAGAACAGCAATAACGCACAGAGGAACACAGACTGGAAGAGGTCATCCAGCATGCCAGGAAACCAACTGTTCACCAGGAAGGAGAGGGGGAAGAATGGATCTGGAAGACAGTATTAAAATACATCATTACAAAAAGGTTATTAATAAATCACATTTACAAAGCACTTTGAAAACCCAGAGATAAAACAGGCAAGAAAAAGTGTTACTACCCTCATTTTACAGATTATGAAACTGAGGCATGCAGGAGTAATTTTCCCAAGGCCACATGACTCCACGTCCAGAGCCTTTTCTACTAACCCGTTCGTTAATAAGCAGGAAAGAGAAGGGTGGGGGAAATTCACCGCCTCCCTTTTCCCCCCCAAGGTTGATCCAAAGGTTCTGGTTTGTTTTTTTTAAACCTGAAAGCAAATTAACAGATTGTTCTAGCAATAATCACTGAGTGCCGTATGCTGTCACCATTGGATCCTCGCTGCAGGCATGGGAATCCAGAATGCTGTCTGCACCAGAAGCATACCAATTTTGGAGCAGGTAATGAAGAGCAGACAGCAGCATTTGGCTACCTTCAGCAAACATTCCTAGAACTGCTGTGTCTGTAGCTCTTCCAAATTTTAACTACCAAAAATGTCACTCATTTGTTAAAGATAATAACTACCAGCTACATGTCGTGCTAAACATGAACCACTAAGAGGCAACACATCAGGGATTCAGGCCGGGTAAACAGGTGATGAACATCTTATTTCTGAGCCCATGAGTTGGGATTAAAAGACAGGAGATTAAATGACCTCAAAGGGCCCTTCCAATGCTAAATCTTAGGATGGTAGGCTCTATGAGATTTGTTGAAGTAAGTCATAGAAATGGGGCGGGGAGGGGGGAGGGAGGAAAAGGTACCCACCATTATAGAGCAGTAGCAGGGGCAACAATATGGACATCCATTTTTGTTCAATTCCCCAGTCTCTCATGGAGAATTTCCGGAGGGAATGTGCAAACAGGCACTGCAAACCAGACCGACAGCTCAGGTTAACTGCTAAAAACAGACACATCTTTGCTCACATCATATCAGTCACGGTGCTTATTACAGCTGTCATTCCTTTCTGAGAAGCACGGTGCCTTATTATTGTTCTAGCCTCCTGAATCAATGGATGGTTTGAGTGTCAGGCTAAAACCTCGATGACTTTGGTCCTGGGATAAATGAAGTGCTGTCAGCCCCTGGAGTAATCAAGTGACAATGGAGATAAGATGGTGAAATTATTGCTAATGGGACCCCCTAACATGACAGGTCACAAATGGCTATCATAAGGACACAGACAGAACCTGAAATATAACAAACATAAATCACTTGGAACAAAATAATCACCCTTCACCATCTCCCTCCTGAGGCAGGCCGATATCATTATTCCTGATTCAGAGATGGAACAAGCAAAGAAAGGCTCAAAAGCCCAAATGCTAAATGGCAGGGCCAGTATTCTATGGTATAGCTCAGTTAACTGAGCCTTAACCTTGCCCCTCAAGAGAGCCATCTGCAGGGCTCCCCAAGAATTTCTCATAAAGAAACAGCAGGGTCCTGCAGGAAAGGCTGAAATGAACTGACCTAGAACCTGTCTCAGTTTAGGGATTTTCTAAATGCCTCC
The DNA here is from genome assembly GCA_011680675.1 of Gymnobelideus leadbeateri. Lineage (NCBI taxonomy): Eukaryota > Metazoa > Chordata > Mammalia > Diprotodontia > Petauridae > Gymnobelideus > Gymnobelideus leadbeateri. The sequence goes on along the minus strand of WOXC01005808.1, from coordinate 253,864 downwards.
TTTCGAGTATCTCCAAATACTGAGGTTTCCCCACTTTGGACTACTTTTAAAGAGTAATGCCTTAATATAAGCTGCTCTTCCTGACCTTAAGAAACCTAAACTTATACCATCTCCCAAATTGCCAATAGGATCAATGAAAATGGTTGATCTTCTGGCTTTGTGAATGACCAAACTAAGCTATTATCAAAGTAGCTCACTTGCTGAAAAGGATGGGTATGAGGATTTTTTATCAAGTGAACTTTTAACAAAAATCTAATTTTGTGAAAACAGACCTGATAGTGACCAATAAGGAGAAACTAGTTGTTGAAGTAGAAATCTTGGGGGAAAGCAACTGTATCATCCTGGAGTTTGTGATAGAGAAGGAAAGGAAAGCTAGACGAAATCTAATGCATATCCAGCGATTTGTCAGAGGAGACTTTGAAACATTCAGAGAAAGGGTAGATGGGATTCTGTGACCTAATATTCTCCAGAGAAGTTGACCCAAGAATATGAGAAGGTCTCAAGAATGATATTCTGAAGACAGAAACATGAATGATCTCATCATGAAAAGAAAGGGAAAATCTAATTTAAAAAATATGTGGATGAACATCAACTAAATCAGATTTTTAAAAAATCAAGTATAGATTATGGAAGCTGAGGTAAGTGACTAAGGATTGATCCCAGGGAAAGCATGACTGCATAAAGATAGTAACAAAAGCATTCAGGCTCAGAATAGGCTGGGGAGGCAATGAATGCCATTTAAGTGGATCTGTGATCTCCCTGTTTCAGGAACTCCCTCTTATAGTGCAGATGCAAATCCAAGACATCAGTCCCTCAAAAGTCTGCCACAGCGAAAGCCACTTGTTTTCTCTTGATAGCATGAGAGACTGTGTAACACTCTGGCTGTCTACCTGTCATCCTTCATTCTTGCCATGTGACCAATCCTTATTGTCTATCACACTTGATCCTTTTTAATTTAGTCTTGCTCTCCAGAGTTCCTCACTGATTACCTTGGAGCCTCCTCATGCTCACCATACACTTCTCCACTGCCCTTTTTGTAATGTTGTTGGGTTTTTTTTAATTCTTCAGTGATAATTGTATTCCATGTCTAGCTACCATGTTGAAATAACAAAAGGACGTTAGTATTTTTAAAAGGTAGGCTTTTGCTTTTATGGCAAGGAATAAGGAAGCTTTGCAATTTCCTGAAGGGAATACAGTCTATTCTCCCTCCTCTTCAACTTTGGATCCAACTCATTGGCCATTTGTCTGTCCCATATATATCTACTGATGGGCCAAGCTTCATGGTGTGCCTATCCAAATGAATGCTGGAATGTGGGCAATAGTCTTCTTCCGTTTAGTCTTTGCTGAGTGGAGAGACAGGCCAAACTCCTCTGATACAAAGACAAAAGTGAAAGAGTTCTTCTCAAGGGGCTTACAATATACATGGAGAGCTCTTCCAGGAGGCTCTGAAATACACTAACAGCATCAAAGCCCAGAACAATGTCATTCGCAAAGAAGAGCACCGAGAGAACTTCAGCATCCACAGGGAATCCCTCTGCCACTTGGATTCTGCACTGTCTTCTCCATCATGGTACTGAATATCTTTGGCAAGTGTACATCTACCTGATTATCACAGTGATTTTGAATAGGGTTTGTTCTGGAGTTATATCTTCTAAGAAATCTTAAATGATGTTTATGTACAACAAGATACCTTGTTGTTAAATGGCCTAGAAGGTGGCATTTTCTTTTCCCAAATCAAATGCTTTTTAATCATAACAAGTAAAGCACACTAGGACCTTCTATTCCTCTCCATCTTTTAGTTAACTGTGGTTTTTGGAGGTTTTTTGTTTGTTTTTTGCTTTTTTGGGGGGAGGAAGGCTGGGCAATTGGGGGAAAGGGACTTGCCCGAGGTCACACGGCTAGCTTTGTGTTAAGTGTCTGAGGCTGCATTTGAACTCAGATCCTCCTGACTCCAGGGCTGGTGCTCTATTCACTGCTCCACCTAATCATTCTTCTCACCTTCTGCAGTTCTGTCCCCAGCACAGACCTCCTCACTTCCTATTTGGCCCAGTTCAGCTGCTTCCCCAGCTTTGTTGTCTGCAATGGCAGTTCTTTCTCTTCTATGCATATGTATAGCACTGTGACATTAGGATCCAAATATGGCAGTTCCATGGTCTTTGATGGAGAAAACAGCTTGTTAGAATGACTTTTTCAAATCTTTTCTTCTGTCTGAAGTCCTTCCATTTTCATCCTTGAGTTCCCTTGGGATAATCTTACTGAGCTGGATATCTTGCCAAGCTTTCGTTAAACTGGCTTGACTCTCTGGGGCTTTTTTCTGCTTTATGAGATGGTACTGCTCATAATCATCTATTTCCCTCCTTCAAAAGCTTTTACCAAAAAAGCGTATATTCTACCCCAGTGATGCCTCTAGCATCCATCTTTCTCAGTTTGGTAAGAAAGCACTAATGTCCTTTCTGAAATCTTTTGTTCTCCTTATGGCAATTAATTTACATTTTTCTACTTTAAAACTGAAGCTAAGCTAAGTAAAGCTTAAGCTAAGTTAGGGACAAGAGGAAGATGGGAGAATGGGATAAGCCCACAGATTAAGGAAGTGGGACAGTGATAATGGAGTAAAAACAGAATTAATTCAATTCTTACCTCATTTCTGTTTTCTTTACTAAGTAAAATAACTTTTAGGCTGGAAAGGATTGAACAAAAATGGTTAAAAGAAAACTGAAACGCAAGAGAAGTGAGGAGATGGAAAGAGAGCACCCAACTGCTCTCAGTGAGCTCAAGTCACCAGGCCTGGAGAAGCTACATGCCAAAGTACTAAAAGAACTAAAGGATATGGTTAACGAGTTGTCATCTAGTGGGTTTCTAGCTCAATAATAGTAAACAATGTAATAAAGCAGCTCCCCCCAAAAGTTAGTGTAATCTTGAGGAGCATTAACAGAAATGTACTCTTGGTCTACAGAGCTCGGTAGTAGACCTAGGATTACACAGGAACATAGGTTTAGAGCTAAAGGAGGCCTCACAGACTATCTAGTCCAACCACCTCATTTTAAAACTAAGGAAACTGAAAGCCAAAGGGGTTAGTTAAGTGATTTGCTCAAGGTCACTAACACAGGAAATATGTGGCAGGGCTGGGATCCAAACCTCAGACTCCAAAACCAGTGCTATTTATACCACTAAGTCCTATATACATATAATATGTGAGCTGGAACAGACCTCAGAAATCATCTAATCCAGTCTCTTCACTTAAGACTTGAGGAAACAGAGCCAGAGAGGGGAATGGACTTTCCCAAAGTCCTACAGCAAGTCAGAAGTAGAGCTTGAGCCTGGGAACTAGGTCTCCAAATGACCAACCCACTACACTACGCACACTCTCTAGGGTGGATACTGTATAAAATCATTTTCTTTCCACCTAAGTATTTAAAATGCAATTTCAAATTAATACATAAAAATATGGTTATGTCATTCTTAAAGAGTAGCTTTTGGTTAAGAAGAGATATTTATATTCTTCGTTTAAAATTTTTTATTATAGTTAGCTAAACTGTAGCACCAATATGGCTTACACTAAAAAATGCTAAAACTAATGCATTTGTTGGCCTTGGGCTTCATTAAAAGAAGTATGTCTGCAGCTAGGGAGTAATACTCCCAAACTACATCTCCATCCATACAATGTTAGAACTAGAAGGAACTTCAGAAATCTAGTCCATGAGAGATGAGGAAATTCACAGCCTAAAAAAAGTTCAAAAGGCTTATCTACGAAAGACAGCATAAAGACATATTTAATGGAATTAAAAACCCAAAGACTATGAGGACAATGGTTTGTGTTTTGTTCTGCTTTTTAAAATGGTCTCTAATGATTTCTATTAGGCACCAATTTCACGGAGCCAATAAGAGGAAACAATGATGTCAGTAAGAAATAAAACAAATCAAATTTTCAGAGGCTTCTTTTTCCTACAATATAATTCCTGACTCCCTCTACCTGCCTTTCAAGCACCCTCATGTGTGGCATGATTTTCAGCTCTTTTATCATCCTGACCAGCCTTATTTGGACAGCAAGGAGTAGTGGGCTCAGTGACAAGATCAGGGTCACTTGAGGCCTGTCTCACACACTCACTAGTTGTGCCACCACGGAAGGCCACTCATTTTCTCAGAGCCCCAGTTTCTTCATCTATAAAATGAAGTTAATAACAGCTGTACTACTCACAGCCCTGCTGAAGGAACTTCTGAAACCTTAAAGTGCTATATAAGTCTAGTCATTATGATGTTTAGGCTTATCAATGTCCTCTCCAAAAGGTAGCTCCCATTACTCCAGACATGGTATGACTAGGGCACTGAACACCTATTAATGTGGCCAAATGAGATAAGATGTACAGGCCTTAGTTTATGGCTTAGTCACAAGTACAGAAAGCCAAAGTGATCGTTTCTGACCAAGGAGGCTCAGGGCATTGCTGCATTCACTAGAATTACTCTTACAAGAAGAGAGGAGTTCACCAGAAGCTCAGTCCTTCTTGCACTTATCCTCAACTCCCAAACAACAGCCACCAAGTGAGGTCTATGATGAGGGCTTATCCAACATGGCAGAGTCTGATCACATACACAGCGCCTGTAGGTGCTTTCCAACTCCTAAGTCTATAGCCTATGACCACAGATTTAGAATGAGAAAGAACCTAAGAGATCACAGAACCATAGACTTCAAGATGAAAGGGACCCTAGAGGCCACGGAATGCAATCCCCTCATTTTAAGGAAACTGAGGTTAAGAGAATGTAAATGACTAGCCCAGAATCTCACAACTAGTGAGTATCAGAGGCAGGATTTGAACACAGGTCTTCCTGACTCCCAGTCCTGTATTCTAGCCATTATACCACACTGCTTTTCTCCAAGACCCCATCATGGTTAACACTAGGGCAGTGAATTGAAATGGATCTGAAGCCCAAGGCCTCAGATTCCCAATCTAGCATTCTTTCCACTGCACCATGTTGCCCTCTCTTCAAGAAATTTATGAATCTCCCATGTCTACCAGGCAGCAAGTCTCCCTTTAGTGACACCTGGAGTAGGCACATTCACTACTACTAGATGTGTCTAGGGAATGATCCCTGCTGTCCCTTACATATCAGGGAAAAAACCAGTAAAGACAAAGTCCTCAATCGCAACCCCTTGCACTGTTACTGTGTCAGGGAATATCATTCTACTAGAAGGAAAAGGTCAAAGAATAGGTCATTCTGTTCACCTTTTATTTCCAAGTTCAGATACTTTTCCTAAAAATGTTTTCTGTATTCCTATGTGTTTTCTGACTTAGGAAACAAATTTGGCAAAGAAATTCGCGTGCTTTCTAAAACCATTACTCAATGCCTCATTTGCCATGGCAAGGCAAGGAGAAGGTTTCTGGTTTAGGAGCTCTTGCCAAATTTACCAAATAGAAATCTGAGATGTGGATCCAGATTTGAAGAAAGCTCATTTTAAGTATACCATGTTTGTTTGTGGCAGGTTGAGATTATGCATTACTTAATATGATAAGAATAACACCCCCCCATTAAGTATTAAAAATCTAGTTATAAAAGAATTAGAGGGTGGGGTTCTTAACCTCTTTTTGTATCATGGCAATTTGGTGAAGTCTATGGACCCTTTCTCAGAATAATGTTTTAAAATACATAGAATAAATTATAAAGGACACTAATTATATTGAAACTACATAGGCATATATATATATATATATGTACATGTATATTTGTGTGTGTGTGTGTGTGTGTGTGTGTGTGTGTGTGTGTGTGTGTGTGTGTATAAAATATTTTAAAAACAAGTACACAGAGCCCAGATTAAGAAGCCTTCTTGTGGGGCTAGAGGCAGAAGATAGGGATTGGACCTATGATTTCACTGTTACAGAGAATTCCTGAATAAGGAAATTCTTTCCATCAATGCAGGTCACTTTAAGTCTTAAAGGGAGGTTAAATTAAATTAACTGCCTGGGGTCCAAAGACAACACACGTCCAATGTGGGGCTTGATCCAAGATCTTCTGGCCAGCTCTCTATCTACTCCAGTAAACATGGCCATGTCAAACCATAATCCTTACTAACTGACGCTGGATTACTACCTGAGGGTAGTCTTTTCCTTAATGAACTGCAATTTGCTACCAGATATATTAAACATCTACTAACATATGACAAGTATTACTTGGTGGAAGACCCTAAAGAATTTAATTATGCCTTTCTAAGCTGTTTTTTTAAATCACTAATTATACTAGTTCTACCCTCACTGGCAGAATTTTCAAATACAGGCTGACAAGTGAAGAGCACTTACAGTGACCATGAATGTAAACACCACAAAGACAAATCGGAACCAAATTTCCACTTGTGAAAAGGATGGATTGTAGGTCCTCCACTGTAAAGGAAAAAAAAAGAGAAAATAATTCAAAAATGGTATTTCATAGGATGATAGATCTAGAACATGAAAGGGTTTTATAGGTGACCTAGTCCAACTCCTTTATTTTACAGATTAGGAAAGTGAGGTCCAGAAAGTTTAAGCAATTTGTCTGAGATTATAGAGCCTTAAGTAGCAATGTTGGGAGTAAAACTCAGGTCCTCTTGAGTCTAAATTCAGCATTCTTTCCACTGCACTACTCTAACTTTGGCAAATCAACTCTCATGTGTATATGGCATTATTTAAATTTCTATATACTAAGAGCATTTGTATATTAAGGATTTCAACAGAAAATGAACTCTGCCTGCCCTTTAAAGATGACAGATAATTTCTTTCATTAACCAGTAAGCACTGGCCAAAAGCCTCCATACCCTGCCACTTGGCATAATAGAACAGAACTTCCTGACACAGCTGCCCCCCCCACCCCCACCAAATTAGCAATATCACAAAAACCCATGGAGAAAACAGAGGCATTTTGCTACAGCACAGAGGCTAATGCAAACAGAGACCTTGCTCAAAATGAAAATACTGGCTCTCTTAACAATGTGTGGTTTCACTTATGCCATCTGGACATTCTACAGAAATCGGACATTACTGCATGACGCTTTGGTACCAGTGCAAAAAGCAGCTCTGCAGCGAATCCTTGATTTGATCACCAAATTTCTTTTCTTTTCTTTTTTTTGGGGGGGGGGTGGGGCACAGGGCTGGAGTGGTGGTAGTGGTAGATGGACCTAGAATTTCACTGAACTCTCAGTTTGGGGAACTGTCAGTGAATGTGTATTAATACACAAAGTGTCATTTAAACTGCAACTTATAGTCTGTTTACAGAACAGGCTATAGGGACTTGCTGGGTCAAAGCCTGTGTCCCAGAGGTGAATTAATCCCCAGGCCTTCCTCACCATGAGGCCAGAACTCCAGCTCCAGAACAAAACTGCCTCTAGTAATCACCAGATATTCCCCCATTCACAGATGCCACTACCGTCCATACCATTGTTAATGAGCTAATACCAGATGCATCTGAGATACACAAACCCAAGGGCAGTAGCTATCTTACTACCTTTGAGGATATCCCATACTTAGTAAATGGGAGAAGGGCTACCATTAACTACCATGGATTTTCTGTAAAGGTGCTTAGTATCACATTTGTTACATACAAGAAAAAAGTCCTGTCCAAAAAATAGGGGACAGCTAGAGGCAGTATCTTCCTATTTTCCTAATCAAGAGCAACATGTCCTCTTTTTACATACCTGACTTTAAGGGTGGTAGTGCTAAAGCTATTTTCTCTCCAAATCTCATTTAATGGAGAGATCCAAAGAGAAAAAGGAAAGGGACGGTGAAGGCGGAAGGAGAAAGAAGGCAGGAGAAAAAAGTCAGGGAGCAATGTTGTTGGTACTTCTCCTGGAGAACTACACTCATTACACATTTTAAGAAACACTAGGAATTCTTGGGTCTGCCATCTCTTTTCCCCTTTACCCTGAATTTCAAAAATGTTTTCTTCCATCTAACTTTCCACCAATAAGCAACTTCCTGTGTAATGGGAGATAACTACTTGGTCGGTCTCAACTGGCTCCTTTAGGTACACAAGCAGTCCCTTAGCTGAGCGTTCATTTGTGTCCCAACCCTGGGGAGGATGCAAGACAAAAGGGTAGGAACAGCTAGCTCTCTGGGCTTGCTTGGGCTGTGGGCACCAGAATACATCATCACAACCCCACATAATACAAATCAGGTCCTTAATTAGCTGCCTGAAGTCAGAGGATATTAGATGGAAAGGACTTATTTACAGATCAACAAAGAAAAGCTCAAGGCAGTTAAATAACTTGCCTAGAATTATACAACTCATCAATAAGAGAGTTGGGCCAGAACTCAGAAGTAGTCCTTCCTATGGTAAAAGTTGATTATCTCTAACTTTTGAACTTCAAAGATTACTTTGGAAAGAATGAATATTTTCCCACGGAATATTTAGATATCAGAAAATTTGTGCTTAAACCCTGAGAGGTGTCGATTTGCCAGCTCCAGCTTCAAAGTCCCTTTGCTATTCAAAACCTACTGGAAAGTCTTTACTCTTTGAGGGAAGAGAACTAGCTCATTTCATTATGCCAGAAGATCCCTTTTGAAATCAGCATTTTACTTCATATTTTGAGCCATTCTGCATCACCACAAACCCCAACACAAAATCTTTTTGGTCTAATTGTATCCTTTTGGAGTAAAGGAGTCCCCAAGTAGGCTGAGTGGAAAACACCTCACGGAATAACTAGGTTAATTGCCATGCACAGCTCTTCAAATGCTTTTATCTAATCCTCTGAGACTCTGCCCTGAACAGGAAAGCCACAGAGGCCACCAGGGGAGTTAATTATGCTTCCCTCTAGGGCTGCTGCCAACATTCGCTCAGAGCTACTTGCAGATCAAATTCCTAATTTCTTCACTCAGAGATTTCAGCAGGGAAACACCGTAGTTTAAAGGGAAGTAAAAAAACCTCAAAGGAATATCTAGAAAAAAAATATAAGCCACTATTCCTATCTTCTGAATCCTATAACCAAGCCTCTGCCACTGTTACATTCTGGAACTTCCCACCAAACCTAGGGCCTGCCTACCCTGGAGCATCCATTGAGCTCAGGAGCCCTCAGAGCCCTTTCACCTTGGAAGGTCATTCTGTAAGGCCCACCCCCTTCTCCCACTTGTAAGTGCCTCCATTTTGTGGAGGAAGCCAAGTTGTCCTTCATTCCCTGCTCCTGGGTCCATTCCAAGTCCTTTCAGACTTCACAGCCAAGCTCTCTCTGATGCCGGACACACTGGATACCTTCATTTCCATCCCAGGCCCTTGACACCCCCTGGCCCCACCTTCATACTTCCCCTTTTCAGCTTCCTTGGGGTGCAGTCTGGTTATTCTTTCCATTTGTATTCATATCCCTAGCACTTAGTACAGTGCTTGGCATGTAGCAAATGCTTAATAAATCTTTGTCTTCTTCCTCCTAAATGTATAATCTTCCCCTTCCTACACTAAACTTTCAGTCCAGGAACCAAAGCTTCCATTGCCAGTGCTGCCTCCTGAAAGTCCTATTTGCTCTGGTGTTTTATACAGGACCCTAGAATTTATAGTTAGTCTGGAAAATACCCTTACCCCGATGCTCTTGGCTGGCTGGAATCAAACCAATTCAGACACTATCAATAGCTCAATTCTACAAAAGGCCCCAGAGCAAGGCGGGAGTGAAGTGGGGATGTGCGGACACTGCCGTACTTACTGTGAAGTTCACATCCTTGATGGGGATTTTCAGAGCCTTCATGTCCTCAAAGCCCACGATGACAGTGTACTGAGTGTAATTCAAATAGCCCAGGTGGGCCACGATGATCTCAGCACATTTCTGCAAATAAAAGAAGATGTCCTGGCTGATTCAAGTTGCCACCCCCAAGACCTACTTTATAGGCAAGGGGACTCATGAACAGTCAAATACCAAAGAGAAGACAGAAGATCAGAACTAGACTGGCAGCAACAACAGCAAAGAAGAAACCCAGTGACTGACATCCAGCCTCCAGAGAGGCAGCAAGGGAGGGAAGAGGATAAAGCACTGAGCCTGGAGTCAGGAAAACCTAAGTTCAAATCCAGCCTCAGATACTTGTATGACCTTGGGCAAGTCAAGCAACCTTGGTTTGCCTCAGTTTCCTCAACTGAAAAACGGTGATAACAACAGCACCCACCTCACAGAACTGTCATGAGGATCAAATTAGCACAATAGGTGCTGTTTAAATGCTTTCCTTTCTCCCACATGACTCACATCTCCTTAAGTCTAAATTTTGGAAGAAAGGACAAAATAGTGGCTTTTTAAAAATTAAATAACAGCATTTATGGCTTCTTGAGACTCAGCCTCTAAAAATTAGAAAGAGTAGAACAGTCACATCTAAAAATCATCAGGAGAAAGTTTCAAGCAGAGGCAGGGTAAGCAGTTGTCAGAAATGTGCTGAAGGGATTGATGTGTGAAGAAAGAGTTGGACTAGATGGTCTCTCCTGATTCTAGGATTAATATAAAAATAAACGTGGGGAGTTTTTTGATACAGACTTGTGATTTCATCAAGAACTCACAGTGAGGAAACTCCCTCTACCTATACAAACCTGTAATCCTTCCGGAACTTAAAGTCTTAGAGAATTGACTAGAGTACTGAGAAGAGAGGTTAAGAGACTTTTATACAGGGTCATAGAGCCAACGTGCATCAGAACCTAGTCTTGAACCTTCAGCCTCCAGGGCTTCTTGAATCCAAAATCCACTCTCTATCCCATGGTTAGGGAACCTGTGGCCTATAGGGCATACATGGTACCCTCTAGTCTCAAGTGAAGCTCTTTGACTGAATCCAAACTTCACAGAACAAATTCCCTTAATAAAAGAATTTATTCTGTAAAATTTGGACTCAGTCAAAAGGCCCCACCCAAGGACCTAGAAGACCCCATGTGCCCTCAAGGCCACAGTTTCCCCACCCCTCCTCTATCCACTCTCCCATGCTGTCCCTATACATTTCATAAACACATTAATGCAGTAGGGTGGAGAAGGATTGAAAGTATAATAGTTAAAAAATCAACAAACTACCACAATTAGTTAGCCTCAGCTTGACCTTTTCTCCTAAATGTATTCTGGCAATTATAAATTTCAGTTAGTTCCAAGTTAGCTGGTTTTGTCTCCCTTATTAGAATGCAACATCTTGAGTACCACCCTACATCTTGACCCGCATTAGATCATCTAGTCTATACCACAAACAAAAGCTATATGAGAATAACCAGAGCCTATTTACCAAGTGGGCTGGGTTCTTTTTTTTTTTTGTTTTTTGGAGGGCAATTGGGATTAAGTAACCTGCCCAAGGTCACACGGTTAGGTTTTTGTTTGTGTGTGCGTTAAGTGTCTGAGGCCAGATCCGAACTCAGATCCTTCTGACTACAGGGCCAGCACTCTACTCACTGTGCCACCTAGCCACCCCATGGCTGGGGTCTTTATGATGTTAAAATTAAGAATTAATTAACTAATAATTACTTAATAAATTAAGAATTAACCCCAATATGTCTATAGATTTGTATCTACCTAAGAGATCAGCAGGGCAGAGATTTAAAGCCAGTAAGAAAGATGGAGCTTAGTCAAGGATATACACATACATCTGTGGCCAAAAAGAAAAGGGAGAAAAAGGACAAACTGTGAATTGTTATTGTTCAACTTGTTTCAGTTGTGTCCAATTCATCATGACCCCATTTGATGTTTTCTAGGCAAAGATACAAAAAAAAAAAAATGGTTTGCCTTTTCCTTCTCCAGCTCATTTTACAGATAAGGAAACTGAGGCAAACAGGCTTAAGTGACTTGCCATGGGTCACACAGTTAGTGTCTAAGGCTGGATTTGAACTCAGGAAGATAGGTTTTCCAGGTTCCAAGACCAGTGGTCTACCCACTGCACCAGGCTGTGAATACTGGCAGAATTAATTACTCCTTTTCCTCATAAGCAAAACCAAAGACCTAGGCTATCCTGAGTAACACAATATTTCCCTACTTATCTGATGAGTTGGTCCTCTTAGGGCCACTACAACATCAGAAAGAACAGGGAGGGAGGTTAAGGTGAGAAAGGCTACCTAGGAAGCACATTCTGCTACCTGTCACTGAACACCAAACCCTTAGCTCCTAACAAAGGGCAGACCATCCCCTCAAAGTTCACCTAGGACTAACTCATATGGTTAAAGTTTCCTCAAGCATTATGACAAAGAGATCCAAAGAAGGACAAGGAGAACGAGATGTTAGAAATGCATAAAATGCTATATATGTCAAATGCTCATTCAGTTGGGGACAGGGGAGGGGAAAGTGAATACAGGAGATGAGGGAAGGCCAGTCCTACAAAGGGCCATTAAACTCATGCTCTTTCTACCATGCCATAGATGGACAGGTAGGTAAGGATGAAGGTAGGCAGACAGAAAAGAAGGAAGGAAGAAAAGGAAGATGGGAGGAAGGAAGGAAGGCAGTAAGGAAGGAAAGATTTATATTTATGCCTACTATGTGCTTTACAAATATTTATCTCATTTTATTATTATCTCATTTTATCATCACAATAACATTGGGAGGTAGTTGCTATAATTATGTCCCTTTCGAGGAAACTGAGGCAGATGAAGATTAAGTGACTTATCCAGGGCCACAGAACTAGTAAATATCTGAGAATGGATTTCAGGTCTTCCTGATTTCAGGCCCAGCTCTCTACCCACTGCACCATCTAGCTTGGCAAAAAGGTCAAGGATAAAAAAATATTATAAATTTATAATATAAAGTTGAGAGTCATCTGCATAGGGGTGACAGCTGAAGCAGTAGGAATGAATAAGATTGCCAAGGAAGAGAAAATAAAGAGGAGAAAGAAGAGGACAGAAGACAGAATTCTGGGAAACCTCTTCCTTATGAGATTGGGAAAGGAGACAGAGGAGGAATAGACACAGGAAAACAACCAGGGGAACATGGTATCTCTGAACTTGTGCAAGGGAAAATGTCCAGGAAGAGAGGGTAGGCAATGGTATGGAAAGTTCCAGAGAGATCACGTAAAACTAGCACAGCTGGTTTGGTGACACTCAGATCACAAAATACAGTCAAAGTATTTCCAAGAGACACAGAGTCCTAATAATGACTGGTGGGAAGAAGGGAATCTGGGATGGCTTCCCGTAGGAGGTGACACTGAAGCTGTATGAGCAGACCACAGACAACAGCAGAAACCATCCCCAAACACCTTCACTGAAATGGGACGATGTCTTCACAGAAACACACCAAAAGATAATCTGAAGAAACATGATGTGACCCAGAATTTAGTAGAGAGCCGAGCTCAGAGTACAACTGATAATAAATGTTTGCTGATTTAACTTTGGACTTCTGGCAAACAAGAATGACAGGCAGAGCAGTCCAGAAACAAGCTACAGAAACAGTGGTTTTTTGTGAAGGGAAGGCCTCAGGCTGAGGGTGCGAACAAAGTGGATGGAGTCCCAGCTCCCACTGCCTCTTTCCCTGAGGTTTTGGATACTGTTACTGAATCCTCTAGAGAAGAAATAGCATCTTGGAGTAAGACAACGTGTCATTCAGTTAACTGCCCCAGCTGGAAAGACAGTGTATAAGGCACAGAGGGAAAACCTTGTGAGGGACCATCACCTAAGACTGAAGTCACTTTGGAGAGAACAGAGTTTGACTCATCCCCTGGAGAAGACAAGCTGGAGAAAATCCATCTGGAAAATATTTGGGAGATTACCTGACATCCTGAGAGAATTCAATGGTGGGTCACAGTACCAGCATTTGTGGAGGAAGCCACAGCTGAATTTGATGGTTAGAAGTAGGCTGTGATCTTTATAGTTAATATATTGTTGAAATATTTAAATATATCTTTGTACTGTTACACTGCTAATAAATTGTACAGCCAGTAACTGATACTTATTTAAATCTATGAGAGACTAAGGAGGTTAAGATGGATACTTAAAGGTTTATAGCAACTAGTTTCACTAGTTAAAAAAAGAGCAGGGTAGGGATTCAGAGCTAATTAACTGAAAGAAATGTTGCAATGTAAGTTTTTCAATGTGTTGGCTATCCTTCCCAACTTCACCTTTATCTTCATGCAAGTCACTGATAAAAATGTCAACAATACAATATGCCTACCTAGTTATATCTCTAGCCAATTAACTGTTGATTAGAACTGATAAGAATACAGAAGCTCTGAAGTGTGGGAAAGTATGTCCTCAGCCCTTGGGATACAAAGACAAAATATTCCTTCAAGAAATTTAAAATTCTTCTGGAGAAGGGCTTCTTAATCTGGGATCTATGGCTCTGATTAAAAAAAAAAACAAGGAGGCAGAGCCAAGATGGCGGAGTAGAAACGGCTCTTTCAAGCCACTCTGCCCCCAGATTCCCCCCAAACTATGTAAAAGGGGACTCTGAACAACTTCTGGAGCCCCAGCACCCACAGAACGACACAGAGAAGCTAACCTCCCGCTGAGGACAGCCCAGCAGCCCTGCAGGAAGGACCAGCGCAGCGGTCTGGGACCTGGCAGTGAGCAGTGCGCAGAGCGCAGGAGCCGAGCCCAGGTCCACATGAGCCGAGGTTTTAGCCCCAGGGCGGCAGGGCCAGCAGCCGGCTGGAGGAACCCCAGAACACCAGGAGCTGTGGCGACTCCAGAATTATCAACATAAACATGCCTAGGACAAAGTAAGAGGTTGGTGTCCTATGGACTTTGGGACTGGTATTTAGGGAATGCGTCGGCTCCCTCCCCTGGGCTAGAAGCCACTGAGGAGACACGCTATTTTGCAGTTTTCAGAGGCGGCTCCAGCTCCCGGCCTCCAAATCTTGGGAGATCCAGCGATCAGTCTTGGGGGGGGTAATCGCTCTTGCTTTAACCTCCTTGGATCTGGATTGTGATTTAGGGTGGAAGTTGTGGGTGGGTTTACAGCTTGCCAGAAATGGAAGTTGCCCCCGACACGTTCGGGACGAAAAAATTCCTCTATCTGGCCTTAAAGCCATAGTGTGGCAACAAGCCCAAAAGTCAAGTAATTAAGTGGCAACATGCCAAGGCAAAGGAAACAGAAAAATGCAACCCTAGACTCCTATTTTGGGGGCATAGAGCAGGAAAAGGACTGTGAGGTCAGAAGTCCTGCTCCAAAAGCCCCAGGGGAAAACATGAATGGGTTGCAGGCCATAGAGGACCTTAAGAAGGACTTTAAAAATCAAATAAGAGAAGTGGAGGAAAAATTGGAAAGAGAAATGAGAAGGATGCAGGAAAAGTATGAAATGAGGGTCAACAGCCTGACTGAGGAAAACAACACCTTAAAAAATAGACTAACTCAAATGGCAAAGGAGGCCCAAAAGGGCAATGAGGAGAAGAATGCCTTAAAAAGTCGAATTTGCCAGATGGAAAAAGAATCTCAAAAGTTCACTGAGGAGATTCATTCCTTCAGAGTTAGACTGGAGCAAATGGAAGCTAATGACTTTATGAGAAATCAAGATGCTGTTAAGCAGATCCAAACAAATGAAAGATTAGAAGGCAATGTGAAATATCTCATGGGAAAAACCACTGACCTGAAAATAGATCCAGGAGAGACAATTTAAAAATTATTGGACTACCTGAAAGCCATGATCAAAGAAAGAACCTAGAAATCACCCTTCAAGAAATTCTCAAGGAAAACTGCCCTGATGTTTTAGATCCAGAGGGCAAAATAGAGGTTGAAAGAATCCACAGATCACCTCCTGAAAAAGATCCCAAAAAGAAAACTCCCAGGAATATTATAGCCAGGTTCCAGAATCCCCAGATCAAGGAGAAAATACTACAAGCAGCCAGGAAGAAACAATTTCAATATTGTGGAAACACAATCAGAATAGCCCAGGACCTGGCAGCTTCTACACTGAGGGATTGAAGGGCATGGAATATGATATTCCAGAGGGCAAAAGAGCTGGGAATGAACCCAAGGGTCACCTACCCAGCAAAACTGAGTATTTTGTTTCAGGGGAAAATATGGTCATTCAGTGGAATAGAGGACTTTCAAGCATTCTTGAGGAAAAAACCAGAATTGAATAGAAAATTTGACATCCAGACACAAGAAGGAAGAGATGCCTGAGAAGGTAATCAGGGAAAAGAAATCAAAAGGAACTTATCAAAGTTGAACTATTTACATTCCTATATGGAAAAACAATAATTGTGACTGATGAAACCTTTCTCAGTATGAAAATAATGGAAGAAGGGTATATGTATGAATACATATGTGAATGTGTATATATATGTTTATAGTTATACATGGATAGTGGGCATAGGTTGAATTTGTTGGGAAGGAATGATACTTAAGGGGTGAAATTATGAGGTGAGAGAGGAAAGTGGCAAGAGGAGAGGGGGAGAGACAGGGTAAGGTAAACTATCTCATGTAGAAGAAGCAAGGGGAAGTGGCTGTAGGGGAGGGGAAGAATAGGAAGGCAAAAAGGCAAAACCACATTCTCATTGACTCTGGTTCAGGGAGAGAATGACATACATTCCAAATGGGATATCTCAACCTGCAGCAGCATAGGGGGAAGGGGGATGAGAGGAGGGATGATAGATGGGAGGGCATTCTTGGGGGGCAGGGAGGTTGGAAGTACCCACTATAGAAGAGGGACAGGATCAAGTAGGGAATGGACCAGGTAGGGGGTGGGATGGGTGGGAGGGAATTATAAGCAGCCTTGTACAATATATCTACTATGGTAATATCTTGCATAGCTATACATGTACAACACATACTGAATTACTTATCTTCCCAGAGGGAATGGGTGACAAGGGAGGAAGGGAATGGATCTGAAATTCGAGGTCTTAAAATTAAATGTTTCAAATATATATAAATACTATTATTAATACTCTTTTGCTTGTAATTGGGAGATAAGATGTGCAGGCATTGGGACACAGAGATTCACCTTCCTCTAATGGAAAAGTCAAAGGGGGTATGGGAGAAGATATGGGAGAGAGCAGATTGGAGGAAGGGATATCTTGTGGGACTGCTATTCTGGGGTGGTGGGTAGGGGGAAAATGGGGAAAAAATTTGTAACTCAAAATCTGGCGGAAATGAATGATGTAAACCAGAAGTTAATAAAGCATTTGTTTAATTAAAAAAAAAAGTCATCCTGAGAAGCAGTGTTTAGGCTTCACCAGAATGCCAAAGATTAAGAACTTCTGTGCTAGAGGGATCTGATGTGCATGTAAGCAAGTAAATACAAAGTAATTTCAAGTGGTAGACAGTACTAACAATTCAATAAAATCAAGATAGGCCTTGTTTATGATCTAGAAGCTAGGGAGTCTACGAAGCAGAGGGAAGAAGAGACCTTTTCCTAGACCACTTGGGCAAATACATGTAGGCAGGAGATGGAACATCATATACAAGGAACAGATGAAGTTAAGGATTCAATTCCCATTAAGGGTCATTAGCACATACCCCTGCACAGCTGAGGGTCCGAGTCCGATTGTGAACTTTGTTATGCACAAATGTCTTGCTTGCACCTTGTGTCACACCGTCTACTTTCACAGTCATAGAAAAGCTTGTCTGGATTGTAGTGTCTAAAAAAGGGAAAATGAAACAAGGGAAAAAGGAGTGTGTCAATAAGCTATCAGGCCCCACCATGGGCACCAAATTTTCTATCAGTCTTAACAGGTGATTCAGTTACAGTCAATGGCAAGATAAACTGCAAAGGGCCCCAGTGATCTCAAGGTGGTGCTACTGAGTGTGTCTCAAATGGCATTAGAAAGATACACTCCCATCCCCCATACCTATCAAGGGCAAAAAACTCAAAAGCAAATTATTTCTTGAACAGTGAAATTAGATTTTTCCCCCCATATAATGTTTTCCTACCTAAGAGGGCAATTTTCAATCTTTGTAGCACTGGAATATGATGCTTTACAGAAAGAAAACCTACCCCCCCCCCCCCATCAGTCCTCTTACCATCTGACTGATCCAGCTGAATAACACATGTCAGCCATAACTGCTGATTATAAGTAGAAAGTGGTCCTGAATTGAGAAGAAATGGCTTTAGCTGAGGAAAAAAAAAAAAGGGGTGGGGAAGAGCTAAGAGTCAGTCACACAGCATTATTCCCTGATCCTACTGAACAAATCACTATGGCATGAAGGATTTACATTTTACATTTCATATTGTAGGCTCCAGTTATTGTTCTGAAAATAGAAACATACATATTTTTCCCTCTGATGATATAAATTAAATTATGCACCAGTGACAAGGCTGAGGGCTTGATAACCTGCTCAGATCAATTTCACTCTCTTATTAGATCCTGAGCAGTTTTCATAGCCTGTAGCTATTGGGAATAAGGGAGAGAGTCCCACTTTTTAATCCAGAGAAAATGCAAAGTGTAAAGGAAACAAAAAAGGGAGAAAAAAATAGCAAAATGATGAAATACAAGAAATAAAAACATACAACAAAGGATATCCAGAACCACTCATTATGTACACTGTTCTGAACCCATCTCCAATGATGCCTGGTTTTTGTTTGCTCTGTGAGATTTGGTCTTCTCCCCTAAGTTTACAAGGATTCAACACAGGGTCAGGGCCATGGAGAGAGGCAGACCGGAGACTGGAATTCAAATCCTCGCTCCAAGAAAGACGACCTGAGTTGGAATCCCAGCTCAGCTACATCTTTGCTTTATTATTATTTATTACCTGGGCAAATTTTTAATCCCTCTGGATGTCAATTTTTTTATCTGTAAAATGAGGCAGCTGTACTGAAAGGCCTCTAATATCCCTTCCAGCTTTCAATCTAGATCCTATGAACCTTAATAG
Organism: Gymnobelideus leadbeateri; assembly: GCA_011680675.1. Taxonomy (NCBI): domain Eukaryota; kingdom Metazoa; phylum Chordata; class Mammalia; order Diprotodontia; family Petauridae; genus Gymnobelideus; species Gymnobelideus leadbeateri. Next base: position 235,182 of record WOXC01005808.1, on the reverse strand, counting down.
CTGAGCTAACCCTAAGCAAATTTCTTATCCTCTGTCTCAGTTTTCTCATTTGTAAAATGGGGTAGCAACAGCACTTGTGTTACCTATTGCGAAGGAAAGCATTCTGAAAACCTTAGTTTTATAGTTCTGCTATAATGCTTTTTTGAAAATGCGAATCTGTTCCAACATAATAGCTGTATTAGGGAACAATTTGAACATAACAGGAATTTCACATTTATTTGTTCTGTATTTCATGAGAAACAATGTGCACCACCTTCACATAATTCACAAGCTGCAACTGTTGTGTTGCCCAAGCCCAGAGCTAGGAACCTCCAGCAGCCGCCTGAAGTGGTGGATACCACCACTATCTAATGGAACATGAATGTATTTCTTCTCCCCCCGCCCCCATTTAATAGTACTTTATTTTGTCCAATTACATGTAAAGATAGTTTTCAACATTCACTTTTATAAGATTTTGAGTTCCAAATTTTTTCTCCCTCCCTCCCCTCCCCAAGACAAGCAATCTGATATAGGTTATACATGTACAATCATATTAAACATATTTCCACATTAGTCATGTTGTGAAAGAATCAGAACAAAAGGGAAAAACTACAAGAAAAAAAAGTAAAACTAGTATGTTTTAATCTGCATTAAGACTTCATAGTTCTTTCTCTAGATATGGATAGCATTTTCCAGAATGAGTTTTAAGGAATGTCTTGGATCACTGTATTGCTAAGAGCTAAGTTTATCAAAATTGATTATTGTACAATACTGCTGTTACTGTATACAATACCTTTCTGGTTCTGCTCATGTCACTTTGCCTCAGTTCATGTAAGTCTTTCTAGGTTTTTCTGAAATCTGCCAGCTCATTATTTCTCATAGCACAATAGTATTCCATTACATTTATACAACACAACTTGTTCTGCCATTCCCCAGTTGATGGGCATACTCTCAATTTCCAGTTCGTTGCCACCACAAAAAGAACTGCTATAAATATTTTTGTACATGTGGGTCCATGAATGTATTTCTTAACTATTTAACACAAAGAACTGGACTACCATTTTTATTAGGTTCCTATTTTTTTCCTATGTGTCACTGACAAAGTTTCTGAGCGCAGTGCTCCTAACCCTAACCACCCCCCCCCTTTTCCCATAAGACTTACAGTTTTTAAGATTTTGCATAGCATGATAACTTTTAGGAACTCATGCCACTTTACAGTAGAAGTGACTGTATAACAAATGTGAGTTATTATTTTTATCATCAAGGATACTGAGTTTTCAAAAGTCACTATCCTAGCACCAGTACTTCAGAACTGGATCATTTACTAAGTGTAACTTGATGAACCTCACCCAGTTAAGTGTCTACTACATACATGCATGCAAACCTTGATGCCATCCCCTCTCAGACTCTCCAATGAACTATTCCTACTATTATCTCCACTCTCTTAATACTCTTCCTAGCTATTGGTTCCTTCCCTGCTGCCTACAAATATGCCCATGTGTCCCCCATACTTAAAACCCTCACTTGGATCCTTCCATCCCTGCCAGTTATTGTCCTATATCCCTATATTCCCCTTCCTGGCTAATCTTGAGAAAGTCATCCATACCCAATGCCTCTACTGCTTCAACTCTCACAAGATTCTTTTTTTTTTAATTAAACAAATGCTTTATTAACTTCTGGTTTACATCATTCATTTCCACCAGATTATGAGTTACATTTTTCCCCCATTTTTTCCCTACCCACCACCCCAGAATAGCAGTCCCACTAGATATCCCCTCATCCAATCTGCTCTCTCCCATATCTTCTCCCATACCCCCTTCGACTTTGCCATTTGGGCAAGGTGAATCTCTGAGCCCCACTGCCTGGACATCTTATGAAACATTTAATTTTAAAACTTCAATTTTCAGATCCATTCCCTTTCTCCCTTGTCACCCACTCCCTCTGAGAAGATAAGCAATTCACTATGTGTTGTACAAGTATATCTTGCAAAACATTACCATAGTAGATATATTGTAAAAGACTTCTTATATTTCCCTCCCACTTGTCTCACCTCCCACCTGGTCCATTCCCTACTTTGATCCTGTCCCTCTTTGATAGTGGGTACTTCTAACATCCCCTCTCCCCAGAATGCCCTCCCCTCCATCATCCCCCCTCTCATCCCCCTTTCCCCTACTCAGGAGAGTGAGTGAGGGTAAGATATTCCATTTAGTATGTATGTGTTTCTCTCCTTGAGCCAACTTCAATGAGAATATGCTTTTGCCTTTTTGCCTTCCTGTTCTTCCCCTCCCCTGCAACTACTTCCCCTTGCCTCTTCTACATGAGATAGTTTGCCCTACCCTGTCTCTCTCCATCTCCTCTTGCCACTTTCCTCTCTCACCTCTTGACTTCACCCCTTAAGAATAACACTTCCTTGGGGTGGCTAGGTGGCGCAGCAAGCAGAGAGCCAGCCCCGGAGCCAGAAGGACCCGAGCTCGGATCTGGCCCTAGACACCCAACACACAAACAAAAACCCAGCCACGTGAACCTGGGCAAGTCACCCAACCCCAATTGCCCTCCAAAAAAAAATAATCATCCCTTCACCTCAAATTCAACCTGTGCCCTCTAGCCATGTATACCTATGAACATATGCCATGTACCCTTCTTCAATTATTTTCATAATGAGAAAGGTTTCATCAAACACAGTTATTGTTTTTCCATGTAGGACTGTAAATAGTCCAACTTTGATAAGTTCCTTTTGATTTCTTTTCCTTGATTACCTTCTCAAGCATCTCTTGCTTCTTGTGTCTGAATGTCAAATTTTCTATTCAACTCTGGTTTTTTCCTCAAGAATGCTTGAAAGTCCTCTATTCCACTGAATGACCATATTTTCCCCTGAAACAAGATACTCAGTTTTGCTGGGTAGGTGACCCTTGGGTTCATTCCCAGCTCTTTTGCCCTCTGGAATATCATATTCCATGCCCTTCTATCCCTCAATGTAGAAGCTGCCAGGTCCTGTGCCATTCTGATTGTGTTTCCACAATATTGTAATTGTTTCTTCCTGGCTGCTTGTAGTATTTTCTCCTTGATCTGGGGATTCTGGAACCTGGCTATAATATTCCTGGGAGTTTTCTTTTGGGGATCTTTTTCAGGAGGTGATCTGTGGATTCTTTCAACCTTTATTTTGCCCTCTGGGTCTAAAACATCAGGGCAATTTTCCTTGAGAATTTCTTGAAGGATGATTTCTAGGTTCTTTCTTTGATCATGATCAGGTAGTCCAATAATTTTTAAATTATCTCTCCTGGATCTATTTTCCAGGTCAGTGGTTTTTCCCATGAGATATTTCACATTGCCTTCTATTCTTTCATTTGTTTGGATCTGTTTAATAGTATCTTGATTTCTCATAAAGTCACTAGCTTCCATTTGCTCCAGTCTAACTCTGAAGGAATGAATCTCCTCAGTGAGCTTTTGAGATTCTTTTTCCATCTGGCAAATTCGACTTTTTAAGGCATTCTTCTCCTCATTGCCTTTCTGAGCCTCTTTTGCCATTTGAGTTAGTCTATTTTTTAAGGTGTTATTTTCCTCAGTCAGGCTGTTGACTGTCATTTCATACTTTTCTTGCATCTTTTTCATTTCTCTTCCCAAATTTTCCCCCACTTCTCTTATCTGCTTCTTAAGGTCCTCTATGGCCTGTAGCCAGCTTGTATTTTCATTTGGGGCTTTTGGTGCAGGAGTTCTGACCTCACAGTTCTCCTCCATGCTTTGAGCCTCTTTGCCCCTAAAATAGGAGTCCAATGTTGAACTTTTCTGTTTATTTTGTTTCATTTGCCTAGGCATATTGCCACTTAATTACTTGATTTTTGGGCTTGTTGCCACAGTAGGACTCTACCACCAGACAGGGGAGCTTCTGCCCAAACATGGGGTCTTCACAACTTCCACCAGTTGGGTGGCCTCTGTAAAGCCTCCACCCACTCTGGCAAGTTGGATACCCACCCCAAACTTCCCCCCCAGACCACAATCCAGATCCAGGCAGTTTAAAGAAAAAGCGATTAACCCCCAGACTGACCGCTGGATCTTCCTACAGTTCGCAGACCAGGAGCTAGCGCCACTACTGAAGCTGCAAAATGGCTTCTGTGCAGCTTTTTGCCCCCAGGGGAGGAAGCCATGTGTTCCCCAAATACTGGTCCCAAAGTCCATAGGGCACTAACTTCTCACTTTGTCCTAGGCATATCTGTGCTGATAATTCTGGAATCACCACAATTGCTGGTGTTCTGGGGTTCCACTAGCCCGCTGAAGGCCCGGCCGCCCTGGGGCTAAAACCGCGGACCTGGGCTCGGCTCTGCGGGCTGCACTGTTGGTTCCCACCACGCCGTGCTGCCTTCTCTCAGAGCGCTGCGCTGGCCGCTCCCTGCAGGGCTGCTGGGCTGTCCTCAGCAGGAGGTTAGCTTCTCTGTGCAGTTCTGTGGGTGCTGTGGCTCCAGAAGTTGTTCGGAGCTCCCTTTCACATTGTTTGAAATTTGTGTCCGGCAGAGCACATTGGAAATGCTGTTTCTCTCTCACAAGATTCTAAATGCTCTGCAATCTGGCTTCTAACTCTCCAAAGTGACCAATGATCTCTTAATTGCCAGATCTAATGGCTTTTTCTCAATGCTCTCTGTAGCATTTGACACTACATTGTCTACCCTTTCCTCCTGACTACTCTCTATTTTCTAGGCTTTTGTGACCCTGCTTTCTCATGGCTCTCCTCTCATCTATTCAACCATCCTCCTAGTCTCCCTTTTCTGGTTCTTCCTCCATGCCACCAAAGTTCTGTACTGGGCCCTCTTCTCTTTTCTCTCTATACTATCTTCACTTGGTCAGATAGTTCATCAGGTCCCATGAGTTCAATTACCATGTCTATGCAGACTTACATATTCAGTTCTTCCTCTTAAGCTACAGTCATATATCTCCAATTGTCTCCTGAACATCTCAAAATGGATGTCCAACAGGCATATCAAACTCACTATGTCCAAAATAGAACTCACCGTCTTTCTTCTCCTGTTGCCCTCTATGCATTCTACTATCCAGCTGCACTGATCAGCTTGTAGTTTCTCTCCCAGGACATGCTTTTGTACTATCTGTACACCATGCCTGAAATGCTCTCCCTCCTCACTTCACCTTCTAGATTCTCTGGCTTCCTTAAAGACTCTGCCCAAATCCTACCTTCTAGAAGAGGTCTTTAGTGTTCCTCATTATCACTAGTGCTTTCCCTCTGGGATTACCTTCCATCTACACTGTATCTTGCATGCACATAGTTATTTACCTGCTGTCTCCTCCATTAGAATGTGAATACTCTGAGGACAAGGGCTGCATTTTTGCCTTTCTTAGTAGCCTTAATACTCAACACTAGATCCTTATTGAGTGACTGACTTTGGATCTAGGATTTTATAGGGATATGTACTATCTCCCACTAACAAGAAAGGTTGTGTGACCGTGAAATGAATGTTAAGGCAAATAAGAGGCAGTTAATGAAGAGGAAAGAACACTAGCCTTGGAGTCAAATCCCATGTCATACACTTATTAGCTGTATGACCCAAGGCAAGTCACATCACCTCCTCAAGCCTCAGTTGGCTCACCTACAAAATAAGGAGGGTGAACAAGATGACCTCCAAGGCCTCTTAAAGCTTTAAATCTAGGATTCTAAACTTCAATATTTCAAGATCTGTAATTTCACTCTTGCAGTGATAGAAAATGCAATCTCTGCACACTTTAGTAGATGATGTTGATAAGCTGCATTAGGCCCCAAATTCCCTCACCCGTTAGCAAACTTTCTAGTGATGACTCTTTCTTGGCTAAACTGAGCTGTTCCTTGGACCAAAATATGGTCCATTAATATGGGCCAGAAATAAGCTTGCATTCACAGTCCTTCCAGATTGATAAAGACTAGCCAGAGCTTTAGCTTCCTTAACATGACCTAAATGGCCTAAAGACTATGCTAAAACTGAAAAACAAAAACAAAACAAAACAAAAAACAAACCCAAACTGGTGTCTCCATGTTGGGGTGTCCCTGGTTTTGGGGGAAGCCTCATCCTCATGCAAAGTGGCCAAGGTTTCAGCTAAGAACTTCCAAGTTCTGAGTTAGCTTGTCACTGCCTCTAGTTATGATCATATGTATTAAAACTATCCCAGATAATTTATTCCGGAAAATTTGCCAAAACCTCTTAAAATATCATTGTGGACAATGCAGAGGAAAAAAACACACTAGATAACAGTATAATTAGGTGGCTATAAAAAAGAATCCAGCATCACCACCACATGAGAATGAGGTGCCAGGCTAAGATTTTTGTGGAGAAAGGAAAATAAAATGACATTTTTTAAAAAGTGGTTATTTAAATAGCTGATCCAGAAAAGTAGATTGGTTCATAGACAAGTAGCAGGGCTCACACAAATGAACATCACAGTGACTCAACAAAGTACAAGGAAGAAGATGCTATTCCCCTTTCTCCTTACTCGTGACTCCTACAATATATCACAAATAGCACTGCATCTGAGGTAAGTAAGGAGTTGGAGTCAAATGATCAAAGTTTATCTACAGATCTTATGCAATTATGGAAATTCCTGTAGCTTTAATTTAGAGAGCGATACATTTAACACAAAGGAAAAGTTAATTTGTACAGAATCTATTCAGCCATATTAGATAATGACTCACATTAAATGGTACTTTTAGTTTTACAACACTCAGCTTCCACGACGGCCTTATGAGGCAGATGGTGTGAAGTACAACTCCCTCCATTCTACAGATGAGAAAATTGACAGGGTGATTAAGTGACCTGCCTAGGGGCACACATTCAGTGTCAGAGCCAGAGTAAGGACAAAAATGTAGGCCAGAATTGGAATCCAAAACTCTTTCTATGCATCACCACAAAGAACTGCTTATGTTAGAAACTAAAACAAGGTTCCAACTCCTGAGTCACCCAGAGGTAAAGGTCATAAGGAATCAAGTACTACGCTGTAGAAACTGGGATAGCTGAAATTTATCATCCCCTAAAACTTGAGCCTTTCTCGAGCCTAGGCACACTCTCCACCATGAGGTAAATGGACTCACTGAAACAGAAAAGGTAATTTTACCAAAGAATAACCTAAGGTCCAATAGTTAACTATCCCCAAAGGGACAAGAAGCCCGCATTATACTGAAAACAAAGCTGCAGGTTCAGAGCTGCCCAGTCTTCAGCATGCTCCTGGCTGGCACATTACTAAGATGACAGTTTACAGCCCCCCACTGATCATCATTCAGACAGTCTTACCTTTAAGCTACTGCTGTTCACTTGGTGGTCTTCTGAAGTAGACTGGATTGCTTGGGGACCTAAATTTTATCAGAATAGGAAGAAAAGCAAGTTGTTGAAAAAGGATTTGATTAATCAATTCTGAGGCAGACTTTTGATGACAAGGAGCAAGAGGTGGTCTTTCTCCTCTTGGCTGACCCACTTCAAAACCAGACTCACTTGAACACGTTATTTAATACAGGAGACCATGGCCAAAGGGGGGGGAATATAGGGGGGCAACTGTGGTGGTATACAGTCCATCTTACTGGGCTTCTGGCCTTCCCCAAAGAGCCAAATAGAGTGTATGTCAATCCATTTAATAAGCATTCTGTGATCTATGACATAATATTTTATGTTAACTCTGACGAATTTTTGCTTTGGGGCAGGAAACATCATTTCCTTTACCTCTGGTAAGTTTTCTCAAGGAGCTGAGTGTCAGATGTGTCAGATCCATAAGACACACTGCTTTCATGCTGTGAGAAAGCAGACAGCAGTGAAATAAAAAGATTCGATGAATATTTATTGGTGTCTACAATGCACATAGCATTGTACTACATTCTATTCACAACACAAAGAAAAATATAGAAAGGGTTGCTGATAGGAGTTAATGTTAATGAGATCTAGGAATAGTTGTGGGTCATCCCCAGGTCACAATTTAGCCGAGGTACTGACCACCATCTGGCCTGCCAGTGACAGTCTTGTTATACCATCGCCAGCTTAATGCCAACCTGCAGCTCAACCAACAGAAAAAAGGTCTTGGTCAAGCAGTGTAAGAATGCAAACTGTCTACTGCTACCAGAGAAACACCAAAATGACACTCCATTGTTTATTGCCTCCCTCCTAAGTGGAATTAGGTGTTGGGTGGGCAGGTCTGTCTTTTAGTTATGGCCCAGGCATTTCAAAAGGCAATGCCATCTAACACCCCACTGTGTCCATAAGCCTGAGTATATATAGTTCCTAGCCTTAAGGAGTTTATAAATAAGGAATCAAAGTTTTCTTACAAGAAAAGATTAAATGTACTAATAATTTAACATTCTAGGGTAGCTACTATACAAGTTAAAACAGAACAAGTCCAGTAGAGAGAATGTAGGGGTTTGGAGAGCCTGGTTTTTTCATGTTAAGTTAGTCTTGGTATATCAATCTGTCAATTTGTGCCAGTCTTTTTCCAAGCAGAAAATGGAAACTACAGAACTTGCCACCTCCATACAACAGTGTGTCTGTGTAGTACAGAGGTGATATATATCCAGAGCACTATGATATAGACAGTCTACAATGTAAAAACAGGTTAAAACACCAAGAGTTCTTTATAAGCCACTTTCATGCACTCAAGATAAATTTTCCCATGGAAAGTCTGTTATGAAAGGTATTACTATTGAACAATAACAATATTTCAACTACCTACCATAGGGCTGTTCTGGGACTCAAATGAAATACTGTATGCAAACTGCCTTACAGACTGTTAACCTAATTCCAATAATGCAGATCACAGCCCATATACACCTGCCCATTCTGGAAAGTCTTGTCCATTTCCCCCTTTACTCTGCCACAGCCCCTTCATTACTCCAACTTCATGTGCCAGGAGCTATACTCTAGATCTCTTGATATCCTGGGAACAGAAGTGGAGCAAACAGACTGTTCATTGGTCATCTCGATCTAGCCAGATGACAAGGCCATACTTTTCCCACAGTCAGACATTTTTCTGATGCCAGTTTTTACACTACTTTTGCCGTTCAATTTAAGTGACGTGAGCAGAACCAGGAGGGTACTTATACAATACCAGCAACACTGTACCATAATAACCAGCCAGCTCTCTCTTACTCTGTATCTTTTCATTGCCTTTGGGTGTTGAGTACTATCCTTAGAGCCTGTGTCATTCCAAGACTTGTTTACACTACTACTAGAAGAATGCTGGTGTTAAAGAGAATGAACCTTTGTTTCAGGAATTGTTTAAGGATTATCAAAAGGACTGCCTACTCTTTGCAAGTGCAATTCAGTCTTCTCTCCTCCTCCTCATTAGCCAGTTCATTATCCATTTGCAAAACTGTCCAAAATACATATACTAATGGATGAGTAGTACTTATAACTGCATTATTGTATCATATTATATTATATTCAAAAGGCATTCATCATCCACTTGGCTTTTCTTATATAAATAGTTAGGTCAAACTTTTCAGTACTTATGGATCTCAGGATGTGCAATGGTATTCCAGGGCTTGATGCAATCAGTGTCATCAACAAACAGGAAGATCTGGAAGACTTATATCTGCTATTTCTAATTCTGCTTTTTCTTCCTGAATGTGGACTCTACAAGGGACAGCTTTCATGACAGTAGCAAAAATCTTTGATGAGCATACATCTCCTTGTTTTATGCATTGCTTGATATTAATTATCTGAGGATCAAAGTTATTTTCACAGTTATATCTTGCAAGGAACTCTCCATGATTTTAACATTTGCATGGGAAAGACCTTGGTAGGAGAGTCTTCAAAGAGACAATTTGATCTGTTGAATCAAATGCTTTTTTAAAAATAGTCATAAACATTCTAAGATCTTATTTTATGCATACTTTTCAGTCACTGGACTCTTAAGATGTTTTCTGCTATAGAATATCATTTACAAACTTCCTGTTTCTTTCTCACACTTTCATCAAAAATATACCCACTAAATATGTACATTATTCTCACAGAATTTTGTAGGAATAGAAAAGTAGGCATGTAGATTGATAGTTATTGATATTTCCTCAAGAAACTTTCTTCTTGCTGGGGCAGAGCCAAGACGGCAGAGTAGAAATAGAACTTCCCACACAGCTCCAGCTTCCACCTCCTCTAATACATGTAAAAAATGACTCTAAACAAACTTTAGAGCTAAAGAACCCACAAAGTAACAGAGAGAAACAAATATCACACTGAAGGAAGCCTGGCAGGAAGGGTCCATCGTAGAGTGTTGGGAGCCATGAGCAGTCTTGCCTGAGGCATGGATTTGGCCTCAGGGAGGCTAGAGCAGATTTCACAAGAGTAAGTCAACAGCAGCTGTAGCAGTTTCCAGACTTCTCAATCCATAAATGCCAAAGACAAAGTAAAAGGTCAGTGTGGAACTTGGTTGGTCTAGGGGAGGATAGAAGAGTGAGGTCCAGAATGAGAAGCAGAGGAGGCGTGATGGCTGCAGATGCTGCTGCATGGCTGCTTCAAGAGCTCCTGCCCTGCAGATTGTAGGGGGACCAACCGACCATTCAGAGGCTATACACTCTTGATTTGACCTGCTTGGATCTGGATCATAGTCTTGAGTGGTGGTCCTGAGGTATGTGACCAGTGAGCCAGAGTGTGGAGGGGCTGTAGAAAGCGTGCATATCTAATAACTCCAGCTGCTGTAAAAAAAAAACCCAGTGATTTGGGACACAGTTCTCTCCATTCTGGAAGCAGAGTTCTACCATAGAAAAGAGCTTAAAAGTCAAGTAATTGGCTGCCAATATGAGCAAGCAATGGAAGCACAAACAGATAATAGAATCCTTTTGGAAGGATCAAGGCATGGAGTGGGAGGAAGACATCAAAGTCAGAACCCCTGCATCAAAAGCTCCCTAGAAAAATATGAACTGGTTACAGGCTATGGAGGAGCTTAAGAAGGATTTTGAAAATCAAGTAAGAGAAGTAGAGGAAAAAGTGGGAAGAGAAATGAGAAAGATGCAAGAAAATCATGAAAAGCACATCAATAGCCTGCTAAAGGAGACCCAAAAAATACATTGAAGAAAATAACACCTTAAAAATAGACTAATTCAGGCGGAGCCAAGATGGCGGAGTAGAAACAGCTCTTCCAAGCCTCTCTGCCCCCAGATTCTCCGCAAACTATGTAAAAAAGGACTCTGAAAATCTTCTGGAGCCCCAGCACCCACAGAACGACACAGAGAAGCTAACCTCCCGCTGAGGACAGCCCAGCACCCTGCAGGAAGGACCAGCGCAGTGGTCTGGGAGCGGGCAGCGCGCAGAGCGAGGCAGGAGCCGAGCCGAGCCCAGGTCCACGTGAGCCGAGGTTTTAGCCCCAGGGCGGCAGGGCCAGCAGCCGGCTGGAGGAACCCCAGAACACCAGGAACTGTGGAGACGCCAGAATTATCAACATAGACTTGCCTAGGACAAAGTAAGAGGTTAGTGTCCTATGGACTTTGGGACCTGTATTTGGGGAATGCGTCAGCTCCCTCCCCTGGGGGCTAGAAGCTGCTGAGGAGACACGCCATTGTGTAGTTTTCAGAGGCATTTCCGGCTCCCAGCCTACAAATCGTGGGGAGATCCAGCGATCAGTCTGGGGTAATCGCTCTTGCTTTAACCTCCCTGGATCTGGATTGTGATCTAGGGTGGAAGTTGTGGGTGGGTTTACAGCTTGCCAGAAACGGAAGTTGCCCCCACACGTTCGGGACGAAAATTCCTCTAGCTGGCCTTAAAGCCATAGTGTGGCAACAAGCCCAAAAGTCAAGCAATTAAGTGGCAACATGCCAAGGCAAAGGAAACAGAAAAATGCAACCCTAGACTCCTATTTTGGGGGCATAGAGCGGGAAAAGGACTGTGAGGTCAGAAGTCCTGCTCCAAAAGCCCCAGGGGAAAACATGAGTGGGTTGCAGGCCATAGAGGACCTTAAGGAGGACTTTAAAAATCAAATAAGAGAAGTGGAGGAAAAATTGGAAAGAGAAATGAGAAGGATGCAGGAAAAGTATGAAATGAGGGTCAACAGCCTGACTGAGGAAAACAACACCTTAAAAAATAGACTAGCTCAAATGGCAAAGGAGGCCCAAAAGGGCAATGAGGAGAAGAATGCCTTAAAAAGTCGAATTTGCCAGATGGAAAAAGAATCTCAAAAGTTCACTGAGGAGATTCATTCCTTCAGAGTTAGACTGGAGCAAATGGAAGCTAGTGACTTTATGAGAAATCAAGATGCTGTTAAGCAGATCCAAACAAATGAAAGATTAGAAGGCAATGTGAAATATCTCATGGGAAAACCACTGACCTGGAGAATAGATCCAGGAGAGACAATTTAAAAATTATTGGACTACCTGAAAGCCATGATCAAAGAAAGAACCTAGAAATCACCCTTCAAGAAATTCTCAAGGAAAACTGCCCTGATGTTTTAGATCCAGAGGGCAAAATAGAGGTTGAAAGAATCCACCGATCACCTCCTGAAAAAGATCCCAAAAAGAAAACTCCCAGAAATATTATAGCCAGGTTCCAGAATCCCCAGATCAAGGAGAAAATACTACAAGCGGCCAGGAAGAAACAATTTCAATATTGTGGAAACACAATCAGAATAGCCCAGGACCTGGCAGCTTCTACACTGAGGGATCGAAGGGCATGGAATATGATATTCCAGAGGGCAAAAGAGCTGGGAATGAACCCAAGGGTCACCTACCCAGCAAAACTGAGTATTTTGTTTCAGGGGAAAATATGGTCATTCAGTGGAATAGAGGACTTTCAAGCATTCTTGAGGAAAAAACCAGAGTTGAATAGAAAATTTGACATCCAGACACAAGAAGGAAGAGATGCCTGAGAAGGTAATCAGGGAAAAGAAATCAAAAGGAACTTATCAAAGTTGAACTATTTACATTCCTATATGGAAAAGCAATAACTGTGACTGATGATATCTTTCTCACTATGAAAATAATGGAAGAAGGGGGTGTGGTCATATGAATACATATGTGAATGTGTGTGTATATGGTTACAGTTATATGGATAGAGGGCATAGGTTGAATTTGTTGGGAAGGGAGAATACTCAAGGGATGAAATTATGAGGTGAGAGAGGAAAGTGGCAAGAGGAGATGGGGAGAGACATGGTAGGGTAAACTATCTCATGTAGGGGAAGTGGGTGCAAAGGAGGGGGAGAATAAGGAAGGCTAAAGGCAAAACCACATTCACATTGAATTTGGTTCAGGGAGAAAATGACATACATACTAAATGGGATATCTCAACCTGCAGCAGGATAGGGGGAAGGGGGATGAGAGGAGGGATGATGGATGGGAGGGCATCCTTGGGGTGAGGGGAGGTTGGAAGTACCCACTATAGAAGAGGGACAGGATCATGTAGGGAATGGACCGGGTGGGGGGTGGGATCAGTGGGAGGGAATTATAAGCAGCCTTGTACAATATATCTACTATGACAATGTTTTGCATAGCTAGACATGTACAACATATACTGAATTACTTATATCCCAAGAAGGAATGGGTGACAAGGGAGGAAGGAAATGGATCTGAAATTCAAGGTCGTAACATTAAATGTTTCAAATATATATATAAATACTATTATTAATACTCTTTTGCCTATAATTGGGAGATAAGATGTGCAGGCATTGGGACACAAAGATTCATCTTCCTCTAATGGAAAAGTCGATGGGGGTATGGGAGAAGGTATGGGAGAGAGCAGATTGGAGGAAGCGATATCTTGTGGGACTGCTATTCTGGGAGGTTGGGTAGGGGAATAATGGGGGGAAAATGATTGTAACTCAAAATCTGGCGGAAATGAATGATGTAAAACAGAAGTTAATAAAGTATTTGTTTAAAAAAAAAAACAGACTAATTCAAATGGCAAAAGAGGCCCAAAAAGACAATGAGGAGAAGAATGCTTTAAAAAGCTGAATTTGCCAGATGGAAAAGGAATTTCAAAAAGTCACTGAAGAGAATAATTCCTTCAAAATTAGACTGGAGCAATTAGAAGCTAATGACTTTATGAGAAATCAAGATACTATTAAACAGATCCAAACAAATGAAAAAATAGGAGGCAATGTGAAATATCTCACTGGAAAAACCACTGACCTGGAAAATAGATCCAGGAGAGAGAATTTAAAAATTACTGGACTACCTGAAAGCCATGATCAAATAAAAGAGCCTAGGGGCGGCTAGGTGGCGCAGTGAATAGAGCGCTGGCCCTGGAGTCAGAAGGACCTGAGTTCAGAGCCGGCCTCAGACACTTAATCCACACAAACAAAAACCTAGCCGTGTAACCTTGGGCAAGTTACTTAACCCCAACTGCCCTAAAGGGGCGGCTAGGTGGCGCCGTGAATAAGAGCGCCGGCCTCGGAGTTGGGATGACCCGAGATCAGATCCGGCCTCAGAAAATGAGCACCCACGCATAAATAATGGCTAGCCGTGTAACCTTGAGCAAGTTACTTAACCCCAATTGCTTAAAAAAAAAAAAAAAGAGCCTAGACACCATCTTTCAAGAAATTATCAAGCAAAACTGCCCTGATATTCTAGAACCAGAGGGCAAAATAGAAACTGAAAGAATTCACTTCTTGATAAAGATCCCAAAAAGAAAACCCCTAGGAATATTATAGCCAAATTCTGAGTTCCCAGGTCAAGGAGGAAATACTGCAAGCAGTCAGGAAGAAACAATTTGAGTATTGTGGAAACACAATCAGGATAATACAACCTAGCAGCTTCTACATTAAGGGATCGAAGGGTTTGGAATAGAATATTCTGGATGTCAAAGGAGCTAGGACTAAAACCAAGAACCACCTACCCAGCAAAACTGAGTATAATGCTACAGGGAACATGGTCATTCAATGAAATAGAGGACTTTCAGGCATTTTTGATAAAAAAACCAGAGCTGAACAGAAAATTTGACTTTCAAATACAAAACACAAGAGAAGCATGAAATAGTAAACAGGAAAAAGAAATCATAAGGAACTTGTTAAAGTTGAACTATTTACATTCCTACATGGAAAAACAATAATTGTAACTCATAAGACTTTTCTCAGTATGAAGATAGCTGAAGGGAATATATATGTGTGTATAGGAGGATGTATGTATATACAAATATATATGTGAGTGTGGGCATTTTTATGTTCATGTATACATAGACAGAGGGAACAGGATGAGTTGAATATGAAGGAATGATATCTAAAAAATAAAATTAAGAGGTGAGAGAGGAATTTATTGGGAGAAGAAGAAAAGGAGAGATAGATAAGGGCAAATTATCTCATATAAAAGAGGCAAAAGAAAACTGTTATAATGGAGGGGAAGAGCAGGAAGGTGAAAGGGAATGGGACAACCTGACTCTCATTGAATTTGGCCTAAGGACAGAATAACATACGCACTCAATAGGGTATCTTATCCTACAGGAAAATAGGGGGTAAGGGATAAGAGGGGGGAGAATAGAAGGGAGGGAAGATTGGGGTAAAGGATAGTCAGAAGGAAACATTTTTGAAAAGGGACAGGGTCAAAAGAGAAAATAGATTAAGTGGGGGGTGGGATAGATGGAGGGAAATATAGTTAATTTTTCACAATATAACTACTACGGAAATGATGTAGGTAACTACACATGTACAATCTATATTGAATTGCTTCTCTTCCCAGTAGGGGTGGGTGAGGAGGGAAGAAGGGAAAAAAATCTGGAACTCAAAGTTTTAAAAACAAATGTTTAAAAATTGTTTTTTTACATGCAACTGGGAAATAAGGTATACAGGTCCTAGGGTATAGAAACCCATCTTACCCTACTAGAAAGTTAGGGGGGTGAAGGGGGAGGATATAAGAGAGAACAGATCGGGGGAAGGGGTATTCAGTAGGCTTGCTATTTGGGGGTGGGAGTAGGAGAAAGATGGGGAGAGAATTATAACTCAGAATCTTATGAAAATGAATGTTGAAAACTAAAAACAAATATAATTTAAAAAAACAACAACTGTCTTCTTTCAGCTTCCATGAGACTCAATCCTTCAATGCTTCCAAAAAGAGTCATCTTGAGCTGGGACCTTTCCTACCTACACCTGGTTTTATCCAGCTGCCTTTGTCATCTTTGTTTTTCTTGCTGTCTTTTCTACTTCTTCATGCAGCACACATGAGACTTCAAAGTGGAGTCCAAACGTGGTGACTTTACTGTCTTTGATAGTGAAAAGAGTCTGTTACAAAACTCCTTAGAGATCATTTGCATTTTTCATCTATTTGCCTTCCTTTTTCCTTCTTTAAGTGTGTTTGGGATGGCTTACAGTAGTTTCACTGGTTATCTTACCATGCTTTTGGTTTTACTTTCACTGCTTCTCACTGTATAATGAAGCAAATCTTAAAGCACTATATAAATATCAGCTATTATTATCACTACCACCACCATCATCAGTTAAATAAACTCTTGTGGCTTGGCCTCTTTTATAGGCTCTATGTTCTGGCCAAACTGGCTGACTTGTTATTTCTTTATATAATATTTCACCTCTTGTGTCTGTGCCTTGACATAACCTGTCATCCAGGTCTGAAATGAATCCTTCCTTACCTCCATTTCATAGACTCTCTAACTTCCTTAGAAGGCTTAGTTCAAGAAACATCTCCTATAACAGGTCTATTTGGATCCCCTTAAGTTGCTAGCACACCTCCCCTCCCAAAATTATGCTTGTACAGCTGAGTGTTTCTTGTTCCCCTCCAACAGAATATAGGCTCCAGGAGGGCAAGGGTTGCTTTGCTTTGTCTTTGTACCTCCAATATCTAGCAAGGTATCTGACACCCAGCAGACGCCTAATAAATGCATGTTAAATGAAGGAATGCCTGGGAACCTAACACTAATGAATACTACTTTTTCTAAAATAAGGAGTGTTCTATGTGATGGAAAGGGAGCACTCTCAACATTTGTCTTCATTCCAACCACAGTTATTGAGGAAAAGTGGCCTCTAGTGAGTAAATAGGGTGATAGAAACAGTGGTTCAAGCAATACTTCTTATTCCCAGAAGAATCCCACTCGTGTACTCGTGTGTGTGTGTGTGTGTGTGTGTGTGTGTATCTTTGAAAGACACAGAAATGCAGTCCAGGAGAGACTTCAAAAGATTATCTGAGCCAGTTCTTAGCCTTACCAGAATATCAGAGTTAAGAAGAAGCCTTAGAAGTCCAATTCTTACCTGAATTCTCTATAAAATACCCTTGCTAACTGGTCATCTATCCTCTGTCTATAATATATAAATAGAAAACTCATTAAGTTACAAGGTAGCCTTCCCATTGTTAGACAGAAAAGTATTAGGAAGACAGCATAGTGTTGTGGTTAATGCACTGAACTTGGTGTTAGCACCTGGTTTCAAATCCTCTGTCAACCATGCTCGCTCTGTAACCCTCAGCAAGACACAACTTCTCTGTGCTTCAGTTTCCTCTTCTGTAAACCAAGAAAGGTAGAATCAATGTCCTTTAAGGTTTCTTCCAGTTTTAAATCTATTCTTCCTTAGAAGGTCTTCCTTATATTCAACCAAAATTTGTCTCCCTATAAATTTGTCCCAGTGATCCTAGTTTGCCTAGGATCCTCCTAGAGGCAAACAAACCTAATTTCTTTTCAATATGGCAGTACAGGTTTTCTAATTAAAGAGTCAGTTCTTTAATCAATTATCATATGGGAATTTCAAAATGTCTTGCCTTCCTAGCTGCTTCCTTTGGTTTGGAGTTCTCTTTCTTCCCTTTGTTTCTCAAAAGCCCTTGGCAACATTCCCCCATTATCTAACCAGTCTATGTATATCCTTGACAGTGTAACCTAAGCACTTGGTCTATGTGAGCATTCATGAGAACACAGGCAAAGCACTTCACCTCACTCTGAGCCTTAGTTTTTTCATCTGTAAAATAGGCAAAGTTTAGAGGGTCGGAGGAGGGAAAGTAAAAACCTATGAGTTGAATAGTGCAAGGGTTATCTCCATTGTACAGATAAAGAAACTGATGGTCAGAGAAGTTAAGTGACTTTCCCATGGTTAGTGAGTGTCAAATTCAGGACTCAGGATTCCCAAACCAGTAGTCTTTTCACTATCCTTACCAAATACTCTATTAAAACTATTCCAAACTGTTCTGTCCATAAAAAAACTCCCTTGTATTTCCAAAAAGCTTTGAAATCATTGAGTGGAAACCGGGGTACAAAGCTCGGGGTTGGGAGGAGAATAGCACAGGATGACACTGCCATCCTATGACTGAAGTTTTTATCTCCTAGCTGGGTTCCTCACTATACCTGTATTAGGTGGAGGAATGTTTTCAGCAAAAGATTAAACTACAACATATCAACCAGTGAAATAAGTACCTATTATATTACAGAAAGAAAAGGGTGAGAGGGACAGGGAGAAGGGAAGAGACTGAAAGAGGAAGAGGGAAGTATGGGGGTTTTTAACTTTTGTTTCTCTCTTGGAACCCTTTGGCAACCTGGGGAAGCTTACAGACTCCTCAGAATGATGTTTTTAAATGAATAAAATAAAATACAGAGGATTACAAAGAAAACCAACTATAATGAACTATAATTACAAAAAAATGTCTTAAACAAGTTCACTCCTCTTGTCTCACCCTGCAGGATGCCTCTGCCCCTCTGATTGGTACATTTGCCCCAGGAAATACCCAAGTCAGCCCTATTCCAGCCCTGCTGGCTTTCTGGACTTCTCTACCTTGTTCCTATTTGAATTTTTTATCCCCCTACACCACTTTTTAGTTCCCTTTTATATGTTATATTCCCCCATTAGAATGTAAGCTTCTTGAGGCCAAGGACCCTTTATCTTTGCCTGTATCTGTCATCCCAGAATTGAGCAAAGTGTCTAGCTAATACTAAATGTTTAATGCTTTATCTATCATATGATCCATTTTTCTAGAGTTTCTCTCTCTAATCAGAACTTAGAGGACACTTTAAAAAAAAAAAAAGGAGAAACCCTGGGAAGAAAGGGGTTTTATGCCAGCAGCAATGGCTATTTGCACACGGTAAATGCTTGGAACCACAGCTGGTAGTAGTAACTGACATTTCGATCGGATTTTCCATCTATCATCTCATTTGCTTCTCACAAACACCCTGAGATGGAGGCAGGGCAAATATTGTCCTCATTTCATAGACAAGGAAACTAGGGATCAGACATTAAGTGATCTGCCTAAGGTTACGCAGCAACTTGAGGAAAACCCTTTGACTCTGGGTCTAGTGACTTTTCCATTATACCACAGCAGTCTCCTTAAAATTAAATTATTTGTATGGCTTTATGAATCCAACCAGGAAATTCACTGTTAAAAACCAGCATTTTAAATGTTACTTTTTCCTTAACCAGGGGCACTTTATATTCATTCAATATGATTACCAGCAACAACAAAAAAATCTATCATATGTGAAATTACAAATAGTCAAAAAGGCAGTTATATTTATTGTCTTTTATTTCATTTGGCCATTAAAAAGGCTTTTACTCTTCAGGGAAATTAAAAACTATGGATAAAACACATTAGAAACCAACAATCTTTAGGAAATCCTGGAAAGTAACATAATAATATGCTTTTGAATGGGTTATAGTTAATGTATGAATGGGTTATATTCAAAAAGTTTGTTTTTTAAGTCAGCTACTCTTAATTCAACAGGAATTTTCCCATAGAAACATCATAAATAATGGTTAAGTTCCCAGGCCTGCCCCACAAAAGCCTATTTATATTTTTAAAAGAGTGAAGCTCAATTAGATTAATAATCATATTACAGAATACTATTACTATGGATGATGCCTTCTGAGTTTCAACTGGGAAAGAGGAATATCCCCCTGCTGCCATCACAGTGAAAAGAATGGATTCCCAACCAAAAGCAGAGACAT
The DNA here is from genome assembly GCA_011680675.1 of Gymnobelideus leadbeateri. Lineage (NCBI taxonomy): Eukaryota > Metazoa > Chordata > Mammalia > Diprotodontia > Petauridae > Gymnobelideus > Gymnobelideus leadbeateri. The sequence continues at coordinate 215,412 of WOXC01005808.1, read as the reverse complement.
TCAAGCTATGGAGGGGGCACTTTCCAGTGAAACAACTATTTAAATGTTACTCATGTTATAGTCCCATGTTACTTATAGTCCTCATAACAGGAATATTTCTAAGTAACAGAAAGAGATACATAAAGTTTCATTCCTGACCCCAATTTGCTTAAAATACCACTGAGGAGATAGGGGTGGCTAGGTGGTGCAATGAATAGAACACCGGCCCTGGAGTCAGGGGGACCTGAGTTCAAATCTGCACTCAGTCACTTAACACTCACTAGCTGAGTAACCTTGGGCAAGTCACTTCACCCCAATTGTCCCTCCAAAAAAAGCAAAATGAATAACACCACTGAGGATACAAGGCACACAGAATCAGAGTCGAAAGGGATCTCAATGCCCATCTAATACAACACAATTCATGAAAAGAATCCTTACTGCAACACGCCGGACAAGTAGTCAGTCAACCTTTTCTTGAAGAGTTCCAACGAGAGGAAATTCATTTCCCCCTAAAGCAGCTGATTACCCTTTTGGATAGCTTCCAATACTGAGAAGTCTTTTTCCTTATATCCAACCTAAATGTGCCTCTGCAAATTTTATACACTGCCCCTACTACTATGCTCTGGAAACAGAGCAAGTCGAATCTCTCTTCCATAAAAGAAGCTTTCAAGTAACTGAAAATAAAAGCTCTCATGCCCTGCTCTTCTCCCAGTTAAACAGACGCAGTTTCTGCCCCTAACAATCACATGAAATGGACTTGAGGCCATTTGCCATTCTAGCTGCTATTCTCTGGAACTCTCCTGCTTACCAATGCCTGTCTTAAATTCTAGGGCTTAGAATTAAATACAATAAGCTCGATGAGATCTCACTAGGGCAGAGTCCAAAGGAACTATCCCTTCATTATTCCTAGAAGCTGTGCTTCTCAAGTTATTGTTTTTAGCTGTCCCATCATATTGCTGACTTTATACTGAGCTTGCAGTTCACTAAATCAGACAAACTGCTGTCTGACCAAGCCTCCTTATATTTCTAAAGTCAATTTTTTAACCCAAATATAAGACTTTGCATTTTCCTCAAGCAGGTCTATTATTCTATTAATTCAGATGTTACTTCCTGTGATATGGATCATAACTTATTTCTGCCTGTCCATCCTATCCAACTCTTGTATGTATTCTACAAAATCTCTACAGTGTAAGGGGATAACCATGCTGCTCAAGGACTCCTCACACTTTTCTTCTGTCACTGTGAGGATATTAGTGAAGAACTTTTTTTTTTTAATCCTAAATTATATCCTTTACTCCGTTTCTTCAAATTTCCTTGTTTGTTATATGTTGCAGGCTATGCACACCTTTTCCATTGCCCTCTACGTGCTATTCATTTTTAATTTTTTGATTACCTACTGTTTCGTGACTCACAGCCATACTACAACAGAAAGCTAGGATTTTTCTTTTTAATGAGCCTTTTGTTTCAAGAAAAAATGGAGGAAAATTAAAGGAGAAATTTCCTGAAGACAAGTAAATTTTCTCTCTTCCTCCTCCTATTTAATTCTGAGCCTAACTCTTTGTCTTATTGGACTACTGATCCTGGATATACTGACAGACGAATTCTTAAGATAGTCCCTGTAGCTGCATGTCATTATTTGAACAATAGGCAGACTATATCCACTCAGTTTTTCCTGGGCTGGATAGTCAAAGCAAACTCTTGAGTAATTATAAATCTCATCCAGGAGGCTCTATAATATTTCAGCCCTTTGATGCAAACAAGCATATTATCCACAAGCAAGAGAATCAGGAAGATAGCATCCCCAGGGGATCTCTCTTCAACCTGGACTTTGCATTGGTTCTCTGCCAAAGTAGGAGCAAACACCTTTGATAACGATACCGTTCTTTGCTTTATGATCAGTTGTGACTGAACTAGATTCTTTCTACTGTTCTATCTTTCAAAGAATCTTACATAATTTTACATAAGCAGCACTCATCTCCCTTCTATGTACCCTTGCACTGGCAGGCCCCAATGCTTGGAATACACTTTTGGAATCCCTGCTTTTCTTCAAGATTCAGCTCGAGCATGACCTTCTATATAAAACCTTCCCCCTCCAGTGTACTTTCTCCCCAAACTATTCTCTATTCATTTTGCACATATATTTACCTTTTGGAGTGTTATATTCTATACTCTACACTCCTAAAATGCAGCATCTGCAAAATCTTTTGGTTCCCAGCTATGTGAACTTTTTTCTTCTGGCTGCAGTAGTATCTTCTTTAACCTAAAAGGTCTAGATTTTGGCTATGACACTCCCAGGAGTTCTGACTTGGAGGTTTCTATCAGTAAGTGACTGGTAGATTCTTTCTATCTTCACTCTGCCTTCATGATTGGGGCAGTTTTCTTTCATGATTTATTGAAAAAGATTATGTCTAGAGTCTTTTGGGGGCATCTAGATGGCACAGAGAATAGAGTGCCAACCTTAGAATCAGGTTTCAAATTCGAATTCAAATCTGGCTTCAGAGATTACTGTGTGATCCTGGGCAAGTCACTTAAGCCTGTTTGCCTCAGTTTCCTCATCTGTAAAATAAGCTGGAGGAAGAAATGCCAAACCACTCCAGTATCTTTGCCAAGAACTCCAAATGGGGTCACAGAGAGTCGTACACAACTGAAATGACTCAATAACAGGCAAAAGGGTCTTTGTGGAGTGACTTTCGGGTAGTCTGATGGTTCTTAAATTCTGTCTCCTTGATCTTTTCTCCAGGTCAGTTGTTTTTGGTATGAGATACTTTATATTTCCTTCTATTTTTTCCCCCAGATTTTTAACATTGTTTTGCAGCAAACTTTTAATGAATCCTTATTGACAGAACACTCGATGTAGACGAGAGTCACCACTGTGGAAGAATCCAATATTTTTCCACTCCTAAATAAAATGTTCTTTTATCACCAACAAACAATAAACACAGAAGGACATTATATTCTATGCATCTTTCAGTCAATGTGTAATGATACAGATGTGATCTTTGGAATAGTTCTTGCAAATGTCTGTCACCTATTCTCTATTAATGCCCTTATCAATGATGCCCAAACATATGTGTAGATAATTATCACAAAAATATTATGTAGATGGGAGAATAGGCAAACATAAACTAGCAGTTGTCAATATTTGTCAGCTGCCTTTTTGTGGCATTAATAAGGTCTGAGATTTTCCTCCCAAGGTTTTGGTATCTTCCCCTCTTTTGTACTCCTTGTAAAAAATATACCCTCAATATTCTCATGATTCTGTTGTCTCTAGCATGGAATTCCTCTATGTAGATCTAGTCTAATCTGGCTGTTTTCCCCATCTTTCTTGTCCTTAGTGAGAAGTTTCTATCTTAGTTTTTATCATTCCTACAAACACCTCTGGGACTGTGAAATGGGGCCAAGTATGGTAATTATACTGTCCTTGAGAGTAGGAGAAAAATAAAAAGCTTAAATTTCATTTTATCAGATTTTGTCTAGGGGTATAGCCTCTTATTATCTTTTAGGATCCTGAATGTCATCCAATGTGTTACTTATAAAATCAATGGGTAGGAGAGACAGTAACTGCTACAGTTCACGGAAAAAAAATAACCGTGATGGTGAGAAGTCTAGAGAACACTATAGAAACCAGCCTGGGTCCCTTTTTTTTTCCTCTTAATTTATTTATGAATAACTCTGAATACTAAGAAAATCAATTTTAGTAATGTCTGAATACATGCTCCAATAAGATAACCAAATGCTATACATAGTTTCCTCCTTCATAACTTTTAAACAGCAAAAAATGTACCAAATACACTAAAAGACAAAGAAAAAAGTGAAAAAGGAAAAAAAATCCTCATAAGGGAACCCCACAGAGTTGAACAGGATTTTGGAAATGCAGACTTAAAGGAACACCCCCACCCACCCAGAAAAAAACAAATATTAACATATATCCATAGAACATGAAAAGATCAAGTAATGAATCATTATTTACAAACTACAAGGAGATAGTAAAACTAATATCCCTTAGAAGTCTCATCGGCCTAGGGATAACTGAGGGAACAACATGAGAACAATGGGTTCTGATGTTCAAAAAGAAGTATTGTAGAGGAAGGAAAGGAGGTGGGAGGAATAGAAATGAAGTGACTTTGTTTCTAGAAATCTGGATTTTACAGGTGAAATCATTCAAACAATGAAGTAGAGGATATGGCGGAGGAAGAAGGCTCATGACATACTCTTACCTAGGCTGAGCAAAGAAAATATAAAAAGTTACCAGTTAAAGTAGACTAAAAGTGGAGGGAAGAAGAGAGTATCTACATAAAAGGCACAGAGTTCCAGACTTTTTTTTTTAAAGCATGAAAAAGGGTCTAGATTGAGAGAAATGGGGGTAAGGTTTTAGAGAGGAGATAGGGAGATAAAGATTACATGGTTTCAAGCAAAAAAAATAAATAACCAACAGGTACGAATTTCTTTTTGATTTTGATCTTTAAAGGCATAATTTAACAAAATTTGACGCAGGGGAAAACAATTCTAACCTTGAATATTAACAGATAAAAAAGAGCAAGTTACAGAATAGATTAGAAAACAATCCAATTATTTGCTGCATACAAGAAACACACCTGCTACACAAAAGATTATTTAAAATGACAAACTGGAGCAAAATTTATTATCCTTCATCTGAATCTAAAAAATCAGAACTAACAGTGAGATTTCAGATAAGGCTACAATACAAAGATATACTGTATTGACAAAGAAACTACATTATACTTAAAAGCATCATAGATAAACAAAAGAAATCACAACCGTCCTGGATACTACAAATCCTAGCTAGGCCTTGGACCCCAAAAGGCTGAACAGTCCATATGGCTTTAGTAATTCAAAGTTCATACACAGCCCTTGGTCATGAAGACCAGGGATGAGGATATAGGTAGCATCATAATGGGGTATTACTGAGATGATCGACTATACCAAGGTCCATTTTTGGTACCAGAGAATCCTATAAGTTAGCACTAATGGGATCTGAGAGAATTTGGATTGTTGTATCTGTCAATGCATATCCTTGTTAATTATTTTATCCTTGTTGTTAACCAGTCAGAGAAGGTTTTGGCTTTTTTTGGGTTTGGTTTTTACTGTCTCACTGACTCAAGTCTCAAAATATCCTCTCCTTGCCCTTAGGACCAGCTTGTACCTGGTCTAGAACAATAACCTATCCACTCCCTTTCATCTCATGCTTCATTATCTTCTACCATAAATCCTCCACAAAGAGTTAATCTAATGTATTAGGAACCTCGCACTAGATTAAATATTTAGAATTATGCTATTTACTGTATAGGTGTGTATGTAAATATTACTGATATTAAGAGGAATAAAATAATACCAATAAAATGTACATATAATGAATATCATAGTTCTAATTACTTAAAGGGAAAGCATATTCAACTTCAAAGACTTAAATATTAATACAATAATTCTCCAAATCACTAATTATAACATAAATTAAAATCAAAACAACCCTGAGCTTCCACCTCACATTCAGAAAATTGGCAAGGTGAAAAGAGATAGAGATGGTCAATGTCTGAGGGTTGTGAAAAGATATGGCACCCTCATTTATTGTTGGTGAAACTGTGAATTAGTATTAATTCTGGAAAACAATTTGTAATTATGTAAATAAGGTGGCTAAAATTCCATACTCTTTGACTCAAAGATTCCACTAGTAGGTATATACTCCACTGAGGTCACTGACCAAAAAAAAAGGCTCTGCAAACACCAAAATATTTATAACAATACATTTTGTGTACTTTGTGTACATTTCCAGCAAAGAACTGGAAGTAAACTAGAGGCCCCAACTAGCATTGGGGAATGCTAAATAAATTGTGGTACATGAATTTAATTAAATACTACTATGCTGTTTAAGAAACAACAAAATGAGTAATACGTAAAAGCTTGGAAAGACTTACGTATACAAAGTGAAGCAAGCAGAACTGATAAAAACAATATTACACAATGACTACAACAATGCAAATGCAGAGAACCACCACAGCAAAATAATAAAAAATGAATGTTGTGGAATTATAAGGAACAAGTTTGACATCAAAAAAATCAAGTCAAGTCAACAAGTGTTTAGTAAGTACCTATTATGTGCCAGTCACCTTCCTGCTAAGTATTGGAGATAACAAAGAAGGGCAAAAAAACAATCCCTGATCTTAAGGAGGTCACAGTCTAATGTGAGAGATAACTTGCAAAGAATTATATATAAACAGGTTATATACAGGATAAACTGGACATAATCTCGGAGGAAAGGCATTATGACTAAGGCAGCCAGGGAAAGGATTCTTGAAGAAGGTGGGACTAAAGACCTAAAGCAAGCCAGGGATGAAGAGATAAGAAAGACATCTTTCCCTATTCCTTTACTTAAGGGGAGTCTATAAGTTCGAAACATTGCATATAATGTCAGATTTTTTTTTTCTTTTCTGATATACTGATTGGCTTTAATTGGTTGAATGGGAGAGTTTTCTGGAAGGAGGGGAAACACATAAAGGGAAAAATCAAGGGGATGTAAAAACAAAATCTATTAATTAAAATCTATACTTTAAAGAGACAATAAATGTGAGTTACTTCAACATACCTCCATAAAAATTGGCAAATCTAATAGAAAGATAAATAAGAAAGAAATTATGGATCTGAATAGATATTACTGACTTTTACAGATTAGTGAACAGAAATCTTAAGAACTATACACATTTTTCAGTCTCACATAACACCTTTACAAAAATGATCACGTGCCTAATAAACCAAAAATAAATTCAGAAATTGTGGTAGAGATTGAGGGCTTTTTTATTTTCTGCTTTGTATATGAAAATGATCATTTTATTTGGTGCTTATTTTAGTTCAGAATTTCAAAATGAGTAAATAATTGCAAGAAAGACCAGAAATATTAAATAAATCCTTTAGAAATTATAATGTGATAAATTTTTTTAAAAATAAGACAAAAAGATGGAGTCAAATTAATGCTATCTACACAACAAAAGTAAAGAACAAATTATGGAAACAATGATTATTTTAAGAGAAAATTATGACAATGCGAAAACATACCAAAATTTCTGGGATGAAGTCAAAGTAGTCCCTAGAGAAAAATAGATCTCTCTGAACACTTATACTGCCAGGAAAGAGAGAAGACAAATGAAATGAGCATTTAATTTTGTAAAATTAGAAAACAACACATTGATTACAAAATAAGTACAAAAGCGCAAAACTTGAAAGCCAAAGGAGGCTAAACAAAATCAAAACAAGTACTAAACCTGAATTTTTTGGTAGAAAAAAACAAATAACAAAACTGATAAATCAAAAGCTAATTTGAAAAAAAAAAAAGAAAAACTAAATTACAAAGCTAAAAAATAAGCATAGGGAATTAACAGTGAATGGAAAGGAAATAAAGTTATCTGAAAATATCAATTTCAACACAAAAAACAACAATAATTGATATCTACATGGTGCTTTAAAAGTTTGTGCCTTTATATTATTTCATTTGATCATCATCATAACTCTAAGAGATAGGTACCAATTGAGGAAATTAAGCTCAGAGAGATTAAACAACATGTCCATTGCCACAAAAAGAGTAAGCATCAGGACAGTATTTAAATCCAGGTTTTCCTGACTCCATCTCTAGAACGGTACTACTATATTATTTCTAGTGTCCCCTTTAATTTCCTTTCTGCAAACTAATCACTCTATATACTTATGGATGTATTTTTCCATTTACATATTTGTAGTCAGTGTATAGCTTGTTCTCCCAGTTGCTTTCTTCACTTCACATTGTTTCACGGGGATCTTTCCACATGTTCTTATATTTCTCTTTCACTTTCTCCCTGGGTTTTGATGACACTGCTCTGTTATGGTTTCCTTTCTACCTCTCTGATCAATTTATTTTAGTTTCATCTTTGTCTGGTTCTTCCCTATGTGTAACTCAGAACTTTGTTCTAAATCCTCTTCTTTTCTTTCCCTATAATCTTAGTGATCTTATCAGGATCCATGAGTTTAATTATCATCTCTATGCAAATGATTCCCAAATCTACATAACTAGACTTTATCTCTCTTCTGATATCCACTTCTATCTCAAATTCACCATAATTAAAACAGCTCATTTTCTTTTCTCCCAAATCTCTGACTCTCTCTAAAGCACTTCATTTGTATTAAGGGCACCAGCATCCTTCTAGTCACTTCAATTTGCAACCTCAGAGTCACCTTGAATTCTTTACTCTCTCACCCCTCAGATAAAATCAGCTGCCAAGTCTCATTGACTCTGCCTTCTCAGTATCACTACCCCATCCATGCAATAGTGACAACAGAGGGATCCTAGTGCTGGCCCTTATCACCCATCCCCAGGACTACTGTAACAAGCTCCTAATTGTACTCTTTGCTTTCAGTCTCTTCCTTCCCTATCCTCCTCATAGCTGCTAAACTGATTCTACTAAAGTACAGAAAGTACAGATCTTACTCTGGCACTTCTTGAAACTTCAGCAACTGTTCACTACCACTAAGATAAAAGTCAAACTCCCCTGTTGGACACTGAAACCCCTCACAGTATGTCTCAAGTCTTTCTTTCCAGGGTGATTTAAACATTACTCCATCTCACACACATTATCTATGCTTGTCAAACTGGCCTACCTAATGTGCACAGCATCTAGAATGCTCTCCCTCTTTACCAAGATCCCTTAAAATTCCCAGATCCTTTGAAGGTTCAGCTCAGATACCACCTTCTTCATGAGGTCTTTCCCATTCTCCCAGCTGTTAATCCCTTCCCACACTGCCCCACATTCAGTCTCTTTGTAAGTTTTAATATATTCTCAATTTTCTCACCTTTGAAGATATTACATTCCTCCCACCGCCCCACTTCCCAAGCAGAATTATAAGCTCTCTGAGGGCAAAGACTGTCTTGATTTTATAATTCTATCCCCAGCACTTAGTGTCTGACATAGAACAGCAGCTTAATAAATACTTATAAACTGATCAGCTCAACAGTATTTGATACTGTTGAGAGTATAGTACAATACTATACAATAACTATACTCAAGTACAAATGCTATAACATTTATAGCATTTCATTACGTTGATAGGTTACTATTTATTCAGTCATTCCCTTGGATAAACAGACAATCTACTTCTTTCCAGTTCTTTGCAACAACAAATTGTTGTTATTTGTCCTTCATTCTTGAATGACATCAATGACCAATGACATCAGAAAGGTGATATTTTGACTTGAAAGTGAATTCTATTTCAGTGAGACAAGGCTGTGCAAAGTCACCAGCCTTGCTCTCTCTCCTCTGGAGCCATCTGGGTCCAATGGCAAGATATAGAACAGGACAACTAGAGATGGACCCCGATACAGTAGAAGACCTTGGCCTTTTTAAGCCAAGGTCTTTCCCAGTTCTGGCAATACCTATTCAGTGATTAAGGCTAGGTGTGCAGTAACAAATAATGATGTTATAAAGATATTTGGTCAGTCTACATTTTTTTTTGTACTCTCAAGTGTATTTCCAGTATCTCCCCCCATCTCTCATTCCTCAAAGCCCAGTTTGTATACAATCTCTTGAGGCCTCTTAAGACAACAGCCTTAATAATTACTGCAGCAATACCAGTTAACAGTAAACAGCAGAATAAACTAGTTGAGAGTTAAGACTTTCATTGAATCTTCTAATAGGAAGGGGCCATTCAATCAAATTCCTACCTTCAACATGAATTCCACCTACAACATTCTTAACCTCTGCCTAAGGATTTCCAGGGAAATTACTATGTAATAAGGCAGCCCATGCTATCACTGGATAACTCTAAATCTTAGGAAATTTTTGTCATTATATTAGCCCAAACCTCCTTCTCTATAATTTAACACTCAAAGATCTTCACTCTTGGGGTGGCTAGGTGGCGCAGTGAGTAAGAGCGCCAGCCTCGGAGTTGGGATGACCCGAGATCAAATCCGGCCTCAGAAAATGAGCACCCACTCATAAATAATGACTAGCCGTGTAACCTTGAGCAAGTTACTTAACCCCAATTGCTTTAAAAAAAAAAAAAAAGATCTTCACTCTCCCCATAGGGCCAAGCAAAACTAGTTAATCCCTTCTCCAAATGTCTATCCAACAGAATCTTACCTGCAATTCCAATGAAGACAGTCAAGCCAAAACAAATGAAGAACACAACAAAGACCAGGACGAAGTGGCGCTTGGACAGGGTGTACAATCGCATGGGTGCCAACCTATAGAAAGTAAAAGTTAGTGAGTCAAGCCATTGAGTGGTGTGCATATAGGGAAAGACAATAATAAAAACCAACCACACCCCAAACACAAGAAGGGTTTTGTTATCAGCAAGAAGCAAGGACATAAAGGACTTCAACCAGTGAAATATCTCAACAGAAGGGGGTTTATGTTATATTCTCTGGCAGAAGGGTGTCCCCAAAAGAGTGCTGTTTTAAGCTACTGAAGCTAACAACTGCACTAAGATTTTTGGAACACCCTGCTATAAACTGACCTTTTTATATGGAATTAATGTCATGCCTTTAAGTGCTAAATCAAATGTTCAATGCAAAACCTTCCTGCTATTTTGAAGTTTATTTAAGGAAGGAAAACCCATTCCTTTCAGAGGAGAAAATTATATTAGAGCTCAAATGTCAAACTCTATTATTATGATCTCTGACAAAGAGAACAGAGGCCCCTCATGTGGGCACCAGATAAAAGGCATTGGGGTATTCCTGAAGCTTGTGGTCAGTCCCCTTACTATTTGCCTCATAAGAGTATAGGGAGGAAGTACCTTAGAGTGATACAAAATCAATGGGAACTACCATTAGCCCCGCAGACCACAAGATAATGCTTCCACGAAAATGCAACTAACTCCTACTTGGGAAAGCACTCATAGCTTTGCTGCTCATGGGCATACTAATTCATGATTTTATGTTATTATTCTCTGAAAAAATATTTTTAAACTCAAGGCATTTGGTCCAGTCTTTCACAATCTTGGTCAGTTCTCTTCCACTTCCTCACCCAGGATGTTACTTCAGAGTCTTTGGAACTCTTCTCTATAGAGAGATAATAAGTTCTAAGTTCTGCTGGGAGAATGGGGGTGGGGGGAATGAACTCTTTCCAAGGTAGCTGACAGGATACTTCACTGGAGGAAATTTGAAGGGTATGTCAAGTTTAAATAACGACATCCTTGCTATGCATAAAACAGTATAAATATCAGTGGATGAAAGGACTTTTTAAAAGAACAAAGTACTTAACAGCAAAAATCAATGCTTGGCAAGAGTAAGCATGAGGAACCAAGAAGTCCTTCACAATACCACTCCCACCTCCTTGTCCACTTCCTCTAGTTCAGCCAAACTGGCTGACTTGCTACCATCCCATAAGGCACATTCCATCTCCCACCTGTAGGCCTTTTCAGAGGCTGTGAAATTCTAGCCGAACCGAAATCCCTCTTCTCTCGACTTTTCAGAATCTCTAGTTTCTTCAAAACAGACCATGGCCACCTCCTCCATGGAGTCTATCTAGACCCCCATTCTCCATGATACAGTGGCCACTTCATTCACTCTATTCTCAATTTTCCATAATGGTGACTTGATGTGTATGTGTATATATATGTGTGTATGTGTATATTGTTTGTATATATACACACACTGCATATGTATATGTGTGTATACACACACATACTTTATTCATAGGTTGTATCTATGTATTTTCTTCCCTTAGACTTTTTCTTTTTCTTCCACCTCAGAATATTTCCTTGAGGTCAGGAACTGTTGGGTTTTGTTTTAGAAATATGATGAATGAGTTTTCTCATTTCTGTTCTCAGGGAAACTAGGCATTTGACAGTCCAGCTGTCTCTAGCTGCAGAAAAATCACCAGTTTGAGGGACAAAAGGAAAAGAAAATAAAAAGAAAACTAGTAATAAAGGAAGAGAGTGGAAGATAGGATGGAAAAAGAATATAGGAAAGAGAAATATGAAAGAGTAGGAAATTAGAAATTAGCTTTACATAATATTCAACCCCTCATTCCCTATGCATGAATGTTTCTGCATTAAAATAACTTGTATTTGGTTGGGAAATACCTTGGAGGCACCAAGATTCTGAGGTCCCACTTCCATCCCCCACCCATTAAGCCCAGCATTTAAACAGATGAGGTCCATAGATTCAAACCTCCACAAACCCAAGTGCCCTGAGCCTGCTGGATGGCACTAAACCTCAAACAGGGAAGCCCCTGCAGCAATTCTGTAATCCAAACGAGTCAAGATTATAGAGTTGACATGGTCCAGAAAAAATTTCTAACAAAATATTTCCATTCTTCTAAAGTAATTTTCTCTTAAAGCATGACTCTTCTTAAAGAAAAGCCTCTCCTTGTTTTAAAATGAATCTGGTTTTGGAATTTGATAGGAGAGTGAACAGAAAATAAATCAGCAGCAAACAATCAAAAGCAAACCCAGCTCCATATTCTCAAACTCCCCTCCTATTAATTCCTACAGTGCTACTAAAAATAAGTTGGCAGTAAGTTTTTTTGTTTTGTTTTGGGTCTTTGTTTTTGGCCAAAGAAGTCTACAGTCAATCAATAAACATTTATTCAGTTTATAATTTATTCAGTTTACAATGCCCCAAGTATAGCTGAGAAAGGAGACAAATAAATCTAAAGTAATTTGTAAGGGTAGTTTCTGAACAAGAACTCTTTTAAACATGGGTTCTTAACTGAGGTCCAAGGGATCTGTGAACCTTTTTTTTTTAATATTCTAACAACTATTTCAACATGAATGTTTCCTTTGTAATCCTATGCATTTTATTTCCGGATTTAAAACCATTACTCTGAGATGGCATCCAGACGTTTCTCTAGCCTGCCAAAGGGGTCCATAAATGGCTAAGAGTGCCTGCTGCTAAGGTACAATAGCTCTCCTAATTGGAAGAAATGGTTTTGGTGACACTTCCAAGCACAAGAAATTGCTTATCAATGACTTCAAGGTCTCACTGGCAACCATATATGTATGTGGGTACCTATATGTATATGTGTATCACATACACACCCCAAATCTGTTCACTGAGGGGAAGGAGGACTGAAGAGGCTGTTTACCAATGAAGGCAGAATTGTCTCACCCCCAGATTTGTTTCTTTTGTGGTTCATGACTAGGGGATACCTTTTCTGACATTTTCCTTGAGCAGAGCCCAGAATTTAGACTTAAACCACAGCCTGCTATGCTTTGTGCCCAGATTTCTATTGTACAAAAAATTTTTTGCCTAGGAAACTAAGAGAACTCCTACACAACTGACAAGCAACAAAAATCTCTGTGTCCTCCCACCCACTAGATTAACATGATTTGATCACAAACAAGAAAAGTTATTTACTTTCATGGTATCCCTCCTTGGGAGGGAACCAGGCTGCCCAAGGTGAGCAAAGTCTGTAGGCAAACATGAGTTAAGCTATCCTGGGGGACTTTACTGTTGGTGCTGACAGATTCTGCTGGATATGGACACATCTCTAACCTCTATGTGTGTTACCATGCCATCTGTTTTATAAAAGTTGCTAGTGTGGGTGAAAATCAAAAGCAATTTAAATGATCTCATTTTTAAATGTCACAAAATACAGGAAGTTACAAAACCTCATAGAAGCACAGGATGTTAGAATCCAGTTCCTTCATTTTATACGTTTTCGAAGAAACTTAGGCTGTGAAGTGACTTGCCCGAGGTCAAACAGTAACAAAGCTGGGACTAAAACCTGAAAAACTACTGTTGCCAAACACTGCCACTTATTTCTAAGAAAAGGGCTGAGAAGCAGAATAGGTCTTTTCAGATGAGTTCATAGGATCATAAATCGATAACTGGAAAGAACCTTAAAGGTCATCTAGTTGAAATGCCTCATTTTACAGATGAGGAAATTGAGTCCCAGAGAGGCAAAATTATTAGCCCCAGGGTCTTAGGGGTAAGAGAAGAACTGGCATGTGAACTGAGGAACTCAGAATCTAACACTCGATTCCACTGCACCATACACAGATAGAAATGATCAAGTTGAGGGAACTTGACATGACATGATTTCCTAGGGGAAAAGGAAAGGTTAAAACCCAAGCCACCTGTGTGTCTTTGTCTTCCTCAACTATTAAGTCCATTATTTACTTTCTTAGGGTGAAGAATTTAACACTTATTTTCAACAATCTGCAGTAATGACAAATTTATAACTTCTCATCACATTCACGAAGCATAGGGTTATTTTCATTTTGAAAAATCACACAGGCAAAGTATCTTTTATGTGCACTCACGTTACACTATTCTCAGGATAACCTGCCGCTCTGGAACAGATACTGTACCGAGATTCTGAGGAACACCAAGAGTTCCCCAAGCAGAGGCTGAAAGCAACAGGAAGAAGATATTACTTGGAGGAAGAAGAAAACTGAATGTGAAATGGAAATAATCATTTTTTAAAGTAAAGTGTAAGGTTTGGAATAGAACACTGACACCTGGAAACCCATTCTTTGGCAGAGAAAAAGAAATATTCAAAGAAAGGAAATTAGCAAAGAAAATGACAGTTATCACAAGCATTTCCAGGAAAACCTATACAATGTGTTTCCTGTTAAGTCATAGGGAAGCTAATCTTTGGTCTCCTTTCAGATCTCCACAAATCATGAATGAATTCCCAGGCTCACCAATTGTACTTCACCTAATCCTGTGCTAAAACAGAGGCAGTGGAGAGTGATGGGCTCTGAGGCAGGAAGACCTACATTCAAGGCCCAATGCTCACAGAGAATGGATTCATGACCCAGAGCAAGTCCTATGGCCTCTCAGTACCCTCCAAGCAATTTTCTAAGAATGTAGTTGCAAATCAATTGCTGACCTGCATTGGAGGAGGGAATTCCCTCTTTGAAACTATGAAATCTCAAGTTGGGACCAAAATTAAAACAAAACAAAAAGTCGAGAAAAAAAGGAAAACAAAACAAAATTAGGTAAAACAACCCATCTAATTCTGTAACATCAAGGTTGTTTAGGGCCAAGTTGGCCACAAGATTAAATTGGCTCAAAGAACCTGACCTAGAAAGAAAAAGCAAACTCTTCCCTTTGGCACTCCCTTTATCTCAACCAAATAATCAACAGCCCACAATCTGCAGATCTAAACTCTATTTCTAGCAGGTCAGAGGGGTGAACACTGAAGAGGCTGCAATAACCATATCAGATATCATGTCCTGTATGCTACTGTTCTCGCTGTTCTATACGCCCATTCTGAAAGGGCTACAAAGACAAAATTCTGAAACCTCAACATCATTTTATTTAGAACAGGCCACAGGTTTAAAACTGCTCCCTCTCCCCTCAATGGCATTGCTTTAATGAAGGGAAATTTAAACTCTCAAAAAATTAAGAAAAAGAATAGGAAAAACCAGAGATATTTTCATCAGCACTGTCCTAACTGCTGTGAGGTGTGTGCCTCTGTCCTAAAATAATCAGAGCTGTGCTTTCTCCAATGTGTCCAACCATGTTCTCTGTACTAGTCCAGCTACCCTTCCCTAATTCACTTACTGCACTGAGCTAGGATGCTTCATCTATTTCTCCTTCCACTGAAATTCTCCTGGAATTCTAACAAGTCAAGCTAATTAAGTCCAAGACCCCAGGCATTATCTTGATACCCACAAAGCCTCAGCACTAAACCTGGCAAGTTGCCTCCCAATGAGGAGGATTATTTGTGTCACTGCTTTGACATGTCAAAGGATCTATAATCTCATAGTAAGTATTCCCTCCAAGGAGGCAAAACAGTTCATCTATTCCCTGCATCTATTCAATTCAGTGAGCATTTTTTAAAAAACTATCTTCTCAAACACTGGGATTACAATGACCAAAAAATGAATCATTTTTGCCCACTCTCCCCCAGGAACTTAGCACCAACCCCACTACCCAATGTTCCCCAACATAAATATTATTTATTCTACTTGAACTTTCCACACTCTCAGTCTCATTCTTTTACTCATTTTATTACCCTGACTGGTAATATTCTCTCTTCTTTCAAATGCTACCCATCCTTCAAGACCCAATTTAAGCCTTACAACTCCATGAAGTCTTTCCTAAACATTTCAATCATCTGGTCCTCTCCTCTGGTTTCCTACAGTACTTACAATCTGTGAATACCATCAGTGGCACTCCTATTGTCTTCCAGGTTCTGTCACTATTTCATGGGTATGACTAGTATCAATTCAACAGGATTTTAAATTATGTGCAAAAACTATTCTTAAACCTTAAATTTTAGGTTTTTCACACAGAACCTAAACCATCGAGGTGAGGCAACTGCCCTACAAATACCTATCTGACACAACCAGCTCATACTAGTTCAAAAGAGCTGATTGTTACATTTTTAGTATAAGTATTTAAACCTTGGAAATGGGCAATTCTACAAATTAGGACTCGGTTTATTGCTTTGTTGATTGTTTAGACTTAAGAGAGTAATGGAAAAATGTTAATTATGTACATTAAACTTAAAAGTGTCGTACTTTTTGAGAGAGCCAGTTGTTAAACGTTTACCACCAGTCCTAGGTACAGCAGAGGATATGTATTCAGAATAAATCACCTAGAAGTAGACTACGGTCTATTTCAGATGGTAAGATTTACATTGGTGCTTTTTTTTTTTGCTCTTTATAAGCCAATTGGGGTTAAGTAACTTGCCCAAGGTCACACGGCTAGGTTTTTTGTTTGTGTGTGCGTTAAGTGTCTGAGGCTGGAACTGAACTCAGGTCCTTCTGACTCCAGGGCCGACGCTCTACTCACTGCGACACCTAGCCACCCCTCCTTTTTTTTTACATTGGCGCTTTTTATGGACATACAATCACAGGTGTAGAGCTGGAAGGAACCTTAAGAGGTTATCTAATTTAATTCTCTTATTTCCCAAAAGAGGAGACTAAGGCCTAGACAGATGAGACAAGTAGTAAGTAAAAGCACAGGGATTTGACACAAGAGCCTCTCACTCCAAATCCACATCCCACTGTACTACAGTGTCTCTCTTTATACTAACAGCTAAGCACTTAAATACACAGTGCTTACTATGTGTCAGGCATGGTGCTAAATGCTTTACTATAATTAAGTCATCTGATTCTTACAATGAACCTAGAGGTAGATGCTATTATTACTCCCATTTTGCAGATGATGAAACCAGGGGAAACAGGGCTAAATGACTTGCCCAAGGTCACAGAGCTACTAAGTGTCTGAGGCCAGAAATGATCTCAGGTCTTTCTGATGCAAGGCCTGTACCACGTGGCTGATGGCTAGTACATATAACTTTTTGTGAACAGAACCAATTTCCTTTCTCAAAATCAGATCATTATCACATTCTCAAAACCCTGGCCAAATCTAGAAAGGTTTAACTTATCCTAGAAACTTATCTCTAGACACAGCAAATGCAAAGAAGCAACACATTTCCTGATGAACAATATACTGCCCTTTGCTGAATGCTCTTTTTTCCAAAGCATTCCCAATTTCTTGGATGCATAAGCCCATCAGTAATGAACATTCCCTAGAAAGACCAAAAGCATACTTACTGGAAGGCATGCAAAATAAATTACAAACATAATTCCAATCATCCCAAACATGCCCTCTTCTCTCCACTGCACACCCTTAGCTTCATTCTCCAAGGGAACTCTTCCTAAGAAAGATAAGTCAGGAGATCTATTGCATCACGTAAGAGAATAGCTGAAAACAATTTTAAAGGAGCTCTCTTCTCCCTATTATAGCCACTGTTATTGTCGTCATAATCACAATTATTTTACCACATTGAATTTACACAATGCCTCTCTGAAGGGCAACACACTTCCCATGGTATTTACAGTGTCTTTGTGAAATACAGCAGATGGCGAAGAATGCAGCAATGTCATATTTATATATATATATATGTGTGTATATATATATATATAGAGAGAGAGAGAGAGAAAGAGAGAGAGAGAAAGAGAGAGAGAGAGAGAGAGAGAGAGAGAGAGAGAGAGAGAGAAAGAGAGAGAGAGAGAGAGCAACTCACTACCAGACTGAAAAACTTAATTTCCTGGCTCCCAATCCAGTATGAGGAATTCCCAATGACCTAGACTTTATTTATAAAGAATATCTTTTCTTAACAAGAATAATTCACATTTATAATAGAGCTTTAAGGTTTATAAAGTGTTTCTTCATAATACCATGCAGTAAGTAGGACAAGTATGATTAGCTTCATTCCACAGAAGAGAAAACTGAAGTTGAGAGATGTAATGTGGACTTGTTCAAAGATCATACAAATAAATGATAAGGCAATAGGTCATATTTGAAACCACATCCTCCTGATCCCAAATCTGGCACTCATTTAACACAATGGAAGAACAGGCAAGCAACAGGGAAGACAGATTTAATTCTGCCATTTCATCCCCAATAGCCTCCATCCCTTATCTTGAAACCATGTCTATGAGCATCTGAGGACTGAAGGGTCCCTAAGCAATTTTCTTGGAAAAGAATTAAAAAACAGCATCTCCCAGAAAGCCAAAAAGGAAGACTGAAGGGGATGTGAGTGTCCTCTGAGACCTCAAATAGGATAGCTATGAGAAAGGGCATTATCAAGTATAAGGCATTTAGGTGGTACAATGGATAGAGCACTCGGCTGGAGTCAGAAAGACATGAATTCAAATCTGGCCTTGTAAAGTGTTTAGCACAGTGTGGCTATATATAAATATATAAAACTATATATAATATATAAACACGAAACTATATGTGATATATTATGCATATTATATATTATATAAAATATATAAAACTATATAAGCACTATATAAAAATTAGCTATATAATATATAAAAGAATATATGCACTATATAAAAGTTAATTATTCTCATTATTATTACCACCTTATTTTTGCAACTTCGTCTATCAAGAACACAGCCAAGAACCAGGAAATAAAAACAAAAAAGCTCAGAATAAAAGCCAGAAAAGAAGTTACAATATTAACATACTAAAGCCTGTCTACTTTGCTTAAGGGAGAGCCCCTCAGAGTCATTTTACTCTTGCTTAGTGCACATTAAAAAGTGGAAGAGAGGGGTGGCTATGTGGCGCAGTGAGTAGAGCATCGGCCCTGGAGTCAGAAGGACCTGAGTTGGGATCCAGCCTCAGACACTTAATGCACACACAAAAAAAAAACCTAGCCGTGTGACCTTGGGCAAGTTACTTAACCCCAATTGCCCTCCAAAAAGCAAAAAAAAAAAAAGTGGAAGAGGGAGGTGAGGACCAGCAATTAACAGGCTGAAATAACAAAGGAAAGAGAATGATGTGTAATAAGGGAAAGGCTATATAATAATTTTAAAGAGAATTCCAAACAAAATACATAATGCATTTTGATTGATTGAAAATGGTTAAAATCTTTTTTTAGGACAATTTTCACCTTTATGAAGTAATCTTTGTTACTTTAACAATTTAAACACCTCAGTCTCCAAATGATGCCAGAGTAAAAAAGTACCACTGTACTATGAACTTCAGCATCTTCTTCCCGGAAAGCCGAGTCCTAAGAAAATCATACTTGTTTGTGTTGCAATTTTTCTACCTCTAAAATGTGCTAAACCTTCTCAATGCCAATAGAGCATCCTCACAACACAGAAAAAGTAAAGGGACTATGCTCTCTGACTTTATTCTAACAAGTGACAGGAAACTATGAGAAATTACTGAAACACCAAATCACCTGAAAAACAGGCTACTTTATCATCCAAGTGAGACTCCATGCAAAACTCCTATTAAAATATTTCTCTAGGCTCAGCGCTAACAGATAACCAATGAGGGTCTCAGAGTCCACTTTTACTACTACTGTACAAATGACAAGTCTATTACATGTTAATACCTCAGTTTTTACATCACAATACTCTTCTATTTATCAATCAACTGCATTTCAATGAGGGCAATTGAGAGGAAATTGTTTTCTTCAGCATACCCTGAAAATAAAGTAAAACCAAATCTAGAAGGCAAGAACTCCAGACAACCCTTATATCAGTCATAGAATGTTAGAGCAGGAGAGCCCCTATAGGGACCATCTGGTCCCACTCTCATTTTCACATGAAGATTACATGATTTAGCACTGAAAGGCATCTTATAGATAAGGATTTATTTTGTATTTCAAGCAAGTGGAATTTTGTTTTTTCTAGCTCACAGCAATGGTATGGTTACTGCATGAAAGGATTATTGTGATCAAGAGATAATGGTGGGGGAGGCTAGGTGGTGCAGTGAATAGAGTGGGCCCTGGAATCAGGGGACCTGAGTTCAAATCCGACATTGGACACTTAGCACAAAAACTAGCTGTGTGACCTTGAGCAAAGTCACTTAACCCTAATTGCCCCTCCAAAAAAAAAAAAAGATAATAATGAATAAACTATTTTACAGAAAGATATATATTGGCCCTGTAACCCAAAACCCTGAATTTGAATCCTGCATCTCACACCTACTACCTGAGTAACTAGAACAAAGCATTTCATGTCAGTTTCCTCATTTTTAAAATGAGAGAATAAAATACTACTTTAGCCACTCCCACATAATTTGTAAGAAAAAGTACTTTGCAAAGCTTAAAGTGTTCTATAAATGTGAATCATCATCATCATCATCATCATCATCATCATCACTATAATTATTGGTGCATTTTCCAAACCCCTTGCCTTTGTTTGCACTATTTCCTTTGCATAGAATACTCTTTCTCACTCTTCATGTACCTAAATTTTGTGCATCTTCCAAGTCAACTTTAATTCTTCCTCTTCCTTCCTAGACTTCCCAAGAAATGTTTCAAGTCCAGCCTCACCAGGAAGTCCTTTCTCATCCTCAGAACTCATTCACTTCCCAGAACTGCAATTTCTCTTTTCATATGAAAATGTCTCACTCCTCAAACTAGACTGTAAGCTCCCAAACCTACCTTATGGATTTCTGTATTCTCTCCAAAGCCTAGCAAAGAGTAGGTGCTAGTTCATTTTATTTTCATTCACTGTTCTTTTCACTATTTGAAATAAGTAGGAAGTATAAACAAAATCTTGGCCCACCATCTTGAAGGCATTATCATTTGCCAAACATACTCTGCCAAGCCCTTACTCCTACGATCTGCCTTCTCTGTTCCTACCTAGATGCATGCTGAACATCCTGGAGAAAGTTATGCAATTGTGTGACTCAGTTAACTATAAACTTGTTATCTAATTTCAACTGAGCCCTCCTTTTATTTCCATACCAATCCTTTTATTCTTCTCTCATAACCTCACAGCAACTATTATTGTAAACTTTAACCTCTCCTCAGGCACTTCTTCCTTACCCTTCTCAGAAGACCCTGCCTTCTCTTTACTGAGAAAAGAGAGGCCATCCACAGAGAATAAGATATGTACAAAACCCATCTTTTTTCATTTCCCATTCTCTTCCCCTTTGCTCCAGTCTTTGAAAGGACAGGTGTTCTTGTCAAGGCAATTCCGTCACCAGGGCTCTTGGTGTCTTCCCCTCCTCTCTCTTTCAGATGTTTATCCCTTCTCTCCCATCTTCAATGTTTTCTTATCCCTTGGTTTCTTCTCTGCCTTGTATAAACAAAGATCTTGCCCAATTTTTAAAAACCTTTACCTGACCCTGTCATCTCCTTCAGTTATCATCCTATATCTCTTCTCTGATTCAAAGCTAAATTCCCAGAAAGGGTCACATAGAAGATGATGTGGGTGGATTTCTTTTAGGAGTGTGAATTTGGTAGATATGTGGAGGATGGATTCAAGACTGATGAGACAGGGGGGAATTAGACCAATAAGGTGGCTATTACCATAGCCCTTGCAATAGAACCAGAGCCTGGATTAGGCTGTATGAATAGAGAGAAGGGGATAGATATGAGAGATTGTCTCCATTTCTTTAACCCCCACTCTCTTCTCAATCCCTGGTAATCAGGGACTCAAGTGAAATATCTCTAGGGTTAACAGTGATCTCTTAGCTGCTGAAACAAATGTCCTTTTCGAAGTCTTTGTCACTCCTGGTGTCTCTGTAGCTTTTGATACAGCTTGCCTGATCGCCTTTCTTGGCTTCTATGATACCACTCTAAGCAATTCTTTTCCTGCCTGCCTGTTTGCCTAACCACTGCTCAGTCTCCTTTTCTGGATGATATTCCTTTTGCCCATAGTGGGTATTCCCCAAGGCTCTGTCTAGAGGCCTCTTCTCTCTGCATTCTCTCTTGGTGATCTCATAAGCTTCCATGGGTTCAGTCATTTGACTGAAATCTAGGGCCCTAAATCACAGCCCCTAAAATCTCTCCTGAACTCTAGTCTCACATTGCCAAATGCTTGCTGGAAACCTCTCTAAGCCATCTCAATCTCAAAATGGCCACAACATCATTTGTATTTCCCCTTCAAACCTCCCCCAAACTTGCCCATTTCTATTGATGAAGCCATCATTTTTTTCAGTCACCAAGGTTAATAATCTTGACTTCCTGGACTTGAATCCTTGACTTCCCTCTCCCCTCAATTCTCATATCACACATCATTTGCCAAATCATGGCACCCCCACAGCACCTCTTATATCTATCCCCTTCTCTCCATTCATACAGCCTAATCCAGGCCCTGGTTCTATTGCAATGGCTATGGTAATAGCCACCTTATTGGTCTAATTCGCCGGTCTCATCACTCTTGAATCCATCCTCCACATACCTACCAAATTCACACTCCTAAAAGAAATCTACACATGTCATCTTCTACTCAAAAATTTTCAATGGCTCCCTATTGATTCAGAATAAAATAGAAGCGTCTCCACTCAGCATTTTGAGTCTTTGACAATCTTTTCCCACCTACTTTTCAAGTTTCACAGACAGATCCCAAGATGCCCTTTAGAACTAACATTAAACCTTTAGAACTCAAAGTTACTTTAGGGGACATCGAGTCTGACTACTTCATTTTATAATTCAGGCTTCATGTTTTCTAATCCAGTATAAAAACAGTCTTCTTTCTCTGGTCATGTTTTGTTTTTCTTTTCTTCTTTAAAAACTTTTTAGTTACTAATACTTCTTAAAGACTTAACCTTTGGTGCATAAAGTTACACCCGCAATGACTGATAACCAATTTGGTTTGAGGGCAGAAAGTTAAGCATTAACTCAGTCACTAATAAGTGAGTCCTCCAGGAAAATCTCACTTGGAAGTGTTAAGGAAACTACTCTTAAAATTCTCAAGTTTCAGTAGGCAAATGCAAGCTTTTCCACTGAAGTGTCACATCCTTTAAGTCAAACTCTCAACAGTCTCTCCTCAGGGAAGTCTCTACCACCTACTTATGTTGCTCTCTGCCCATTCTTTTTATCGCCCCACCCTGCACTGAATAAATGTCTGATGAACTTTGAAGTTCTTGATTATTTCCACACCTGGTTCAGTCTCTCCCAGCCATCTCATCTCCAGGTTTTATCCTCATCCACTTCAACATCCCTTCAAGCACCCTGGATTCACAGTTCTTCAACTTCCTTGACTCAGATGACTTTCAATTCTACCCTACTTCAACCATGAACAAAATCAACCCTACCCTAGCCCATGTCCATCACTAAGAACTGTTCTACTTCCAAGATCGCAGAAGAAATCACAGCTCCGACATTTACCAGTGTGATAACAAACAGGTCACTTAACTTCTTCAGGTCTCAGTTTCCTCATCTGTAAAATGGAGTATGTGTACCACCTTCCTCCCAGGATTTTTCTAAGGAAAGCACTCTGTAAACTGTAAATGTAAGGCATGACTGCAAAACCTGTTCTTCACATACAATGATGACCACAGTTCCTTAATTGCTTTCTCTTCTCCCAGTTCTTCAGTTAACTTCTGCCTTTATTTCTTTCCCTCTGATCAGCCTTTACAAGAATACTGTGGTCAATACCCTAGAAACCCATGTTCTCTTTCCTTCATCAGACCCATCACACCAATTCACAGCTCTGGGCAAATCCCACTACTGCTTGTTCTACTGCTGGTGCCTGGGATTACTAAAGGAAGTTACCATGAGTCTGTAGTGTAGCCAATGATGTTTAGGATCATCTTTAGTTGACTGACTCCCTATCCCGTTCCCCACAGCTGATGCTCCAACTTATTTTACTCTCCTTTTTGTATTTGTATCCCCAGAACTCGAGTGCCTAGCACATAATAAATGCTTCCTAACTGACTGAAGAGAAGCAATCATAGTGAGGCAAGGAAGAATAGTGTTGGTGCAGAGTTTAGAGAATGGGTGCAAGGGAGTTTAGGAGCTCACCTGAGATGGTCTCCATTTCTTCAATGAAGTAGCAGGCTAGGTAATGGAAGAGCACTGGGATTTGAAGAGGAGGCAGAGTGAAAAGAAAAGGTCTGGGAAGATGCTCCCTTTCCATTAGGCAATATCACCTCTCAAATCAGTTGCTGCTGCTGCTAATAAGAGTTTAAGCCCAGTGTTCCTACATCGTGATACAATTTTCAAAATTTAAAGAACACTAGACTAGCAATGAGGGCACCTAGATTCAAACTTTCTGTCATTAATAACTGACATATATGTATATACACATGCACATATACAATATGCATGCATGTATATATATATCACTTCCAAGTTTTTAAAGCACTTGGCATATATTATTTCATTTGACCCAGACACTGTTCTAGGCCCTCTTCTTTCCCCTTTTCTCTCTCTGTACTATTTCACTTGGTGATCTAATCAGCTCCCCTGGAGTCAATTAGTATCTCTATGAAGATGATTCCTGGGTCTGTCCGTCTAACCTGTACCTCTTTCCTGACTCTTGTCCAGCATCTCTGTCTATTGGACATTCCAATCTGAATGGCTCACAGACATCTTAAACTCAACATATCCAAAACTGAACTCATTATCTCTTCTCCAAAACACTTGCCTCTTTCTAACTTCCTATGAGGATACTGTCCTCTTCCCAGTGACTCAGGCTTGAAATCTAAGGGGCACTCCTGGACTCCTCACTCTCTCTCACTACCACCACCCTCATGGCCAATCAGCTGTCATGTCCAGTTGTGCCTTTGGAACATCTTTTGGACATTCCCCCTTCTCTTTTCTGGCTTGAAGGAAGTTGTGGGGCAGTCAGTGTGCAGCCATCATCTCATGCCTGGCCTACTTCAATAGCCACTGGTTGGTCTAACTGCCTCAAGGCCACACTCCAATCCATCCTCCACTCAGTCATTAAATTGATCTTCACAAAGTCAAAATCTAACCATGTTACTTCCCTACTTGATCACCTCCAGAACTCCCAATCACCTCTAGGATCAAATATAAAATCTTGTTTGGCTTTTAAAGTCTCCCATCCACTGACTAGTTTCTTCCTCCCTTTCCAGTCTTCTCTTACCTTACATCCCCTGCCCTCATGGATTTGCCAATCCAATGACTCCGGCCTCTTTGCTGTTCCTCCATCTCCTGATTCTGGACACTTTCATTTTCTGTCCCCCATGCCTGTAACTTTCTCCTTCCTCCTCTCTGCCTACTGACTGGCTTCTCTGGCCTCCCTGAGTCTCAGCTAAAATCCCACTTCCTGAAAGAAGCCTTTCTTGACCTCCTCCATGCTAGGATTTTCCATCTGTTGATTATCGCAATTTATTCTGCATATATCTTTTTGGTACACAGATGTTTACAAGTTGTTTCCCTTTTTAGGGAACTATGAACTCCTTGACAGCAGGGATTACCTTTTGCTTTCCTTATATGTCTGACACTTAGTACAGTACTTGGCACATAGCAGGCACTTAATAAACAGTAGCTCATTGACTAACCCTTACAATAACCTCATAGGAATGTGTACTACAGGTATTAACCTCATTTTTTCAGATGAGGAAACTGAGATTTAAAGGCTGTGATGCCCATGATCACAGATCTAAGAAATGTCAGAGAGGGGCAACTAGGTGGTGCAGTAAGAGTGCCGCCCCAGAGGGGATGATCCGGGATCAGTCCCAGCCTCAGAAAATGAGCACCCACACATAAAAATGACTGGCCGTGTAACCTTGAGCAAGTTACTTAACCCCAATTGCTTTTAGAAAGAAAGAAAGAAAGAAAGAAAGAAAGAAAGAAAGAAAGAAAGAAAGAAATGTCAGAGGTACAACTTGAACTCAGGTCTTCCTGGCTACCAACTAACTTGCTAATTTTATTGATGTTGGGGACCTTCAGATAAGAAAACTCCCTATATTGGCAAAAGGAAATTTCCTCACCAGAAAATTCCCTATTATTAATAAAGTCAGAGGTCCAGTGCCTTCCCCTATGTATATAGCATTTCAACATGGCCTATATTGCATTATTTGATTTTCCCAACAACCTAGAAGTCAAGCATATGAGTCTAGTACTTCTGGTTTGGGACCAAACTTGCGACTGCAGTGACACAGGAAATTCCCAGTGAGGAACATCCTCGAACCAAGGCAGAAAAAACAGCAGATGCTCAACAATTTACAATCTGGGAGTTTAAAAATTTGCCCAACAGCCAGTGCCCTTCAGAAGCGGGACTTAAGCCTGAGTCCTAACTTGGAGGCTCACTGTTTATGATGACAAGTTTCTTGCCACAGTTATCATAATCCCAATTACATCAGGTTCATTTTTGTTATTTACTAGGTTTTCTTTTCGTCTGAGCAAAACACTTGCCAATTTGGACGCAGATACAGACACAGCATGTTATAGCTGGAAGGGACCTTGTAGATCATCTTGTCTAACTGCACTGTCAACAGCTAATCTGTAACACTAAAATCCTAAAAGCAATAATTGTATAACTATACATCAAAATGTTCTGTTAATACAAAAGCTGCCAAGGAACGTGAAAATGTCAAGTCATGAACATGAGCAAAAAAATAATATTATATGCAAAGCTTTTCAAACATTCCCCCCTACCTAAGACAATCCTAAATAGTGCTCCTTCCTTACCTTTTTCCTCCTTAGATTATGCATTAGAATGGCTATTTATCAGGCATTATTTTGGAATAAGCTGTTCCATATAACTCAACTGTCCAGAAAGCTGCTGAATTTTTTTTTAATTTTAACTGTTTTTTAATGGAAATCTTTCTAAAATGTGTTAGATACTTCCCTACCACACAAGTCAACAAGCATCTATTAATTTAATTTAGTCTTTTTTGTAGAGTCAGTATTATAAAAATCAATTCTAGCACTATGCTGTAACAGCAAGGTCTTTTAGTGCCTGTTAAGGGGCTCAGAGCACTCTGGCCCTATCTGTAGAGCTTTTAGGCTTTCCTGGGGTCTGTTCCCAACCCTTTGAAATGGTCAGTGTTTCTTTGTGGGCCTTGTATTCCCTTAATAATAGCTTATATTTACATAGCACTTTATAGTTTTAAAAATTGCTATCCATTTGAGATCTCATTTGATTCTCCCAACAACCCTGTGAAGTAGGCAATGCAAATATGATCTTCATCTGACCGATGAGAAAACGGGCTTGAATCCACACACCTAGAAAATAGCAGAGTTGAGATGAAGACTTCCCATTTAGTGCACTTTCTACAACACAGTTGCCTCTATTCCTTCCGACAGTTCCAATAGCTACACCTAGACTCCTTTCACCCTTACCAACACTGCACTCTCAGAACACAGTTTTAAATTAAAATGAAAACTAGCTAGGACAGCCCCTGGTGACTAGGGAGACAGTGATAAAGTTTCACAGTAAGCAAAAATGACTCTGAAGTAGCAGAACTTCCGGGGTATTGAGGAGAAACAAACAAAAATCTCTTTTTTGGTAACATGGGCTGACAAACAAAAAAAAAAGCTTGGGAGAATCCTTTTTATGTGTTGGCTTCCCCCACTGGAATGTAAGCTACTGGAGGGTTGGGACTTTCTCTTTTTGCTTGGATTTATATCCCCAGCATTTAACACAATGCCTGGCAAATAGTAAGCATTTAAAAAATGCTTATTTACTTGATTCAACCAAGAATGTTGCTTCCCTAACAAAGTTTGCACACAGAAACATTTCAATCCGAATTGGTGAGATGAAAATTCATTACATTTCTAAAGACAGCATCAATCAGAGCCACACATGACTTTAATTTTATGTCAGTCATAGATGCTACTGCACATAATAAAAACAAGAGCACAAACTCAAGCTAACACATTATTTGTGACTTCTTGTAACTCTATTCACTGTGGATCTCTTAATTCTCTTGTCTTCCTTTCTGGATGATTGCTGAGGGAACCCAGGTGACACTGTCTGTTCAAAGTCATCCCCACTTCCTGACAAAAGAGCTTTAGAAACTGACACTTTGGGGACTTAGGAAGGCAAGCCAATGAAACCCAGGAACTTTAGAGATGCAAACAGCTCAAAGCAAGTCTCAAAGTCAGCAGTATTTTTATAGAAAAACTAATAAAATTCAGGGTTTTCTTAACTTCATAAGGCTGGCTAAGGTCACCCAGCCCATCATCATCAAAGACATTTACAAAGTACCTAATTGTATCTGATGTTGGGCTAGGCACACACATACAAAGAGTCACAGAAAGCAAATTCTGGCCATCTGAAAGTTTAATGTGTCATGAATCCACCCACACTCAAAGAGAAAGTCTAAAAATCGCCTTGGAAACACAGGAGATGGGGGAGAGGGGTGTAAACAATGAGAAGGAAAAAAACAGAATGACAAAATTAATGAGTTAAAGGTGATACAGGAAGCAAGCTGTAATGGTGCAGGATGCATGAAGGAAATGGGTGTGTGTAATAATGAAATACATTTTTTTCATGCCAGCTTACATCTAGATTATACCTCACTTTGGATGTTTCCTCAAGGCTTCTCAGAAGCTTATCTGCATGTAATACGCACCCCAATCACTTACTTTTAAATATACAACACCCTTGATAAACCCAGGCTTCACAAAACATTCCCTTAACCTCAATCCACATCATCCTAGTCTACAAATGGGATAACTAAAAGAGTTCACAACCCCAAATAAGGAGAAAGAAAACCATCAGCTTAAGTAGCTCCCTCCTTTAACTACTAAATTTACTCCAGTTTATGAATATTTTAACTTCATTTTATGTTGTAAAACATCAAGTATTAATACTGATGGGGTCCTTGTGATATATATATATGTCTGTAGTATCAATCTGTAACATCAGTTTGTAAATGGGGTGCTTTGGGATCTATGTCTGTAAAATCAATTTGTAAAAGCAGTCTGTAAGATCACATTTCCACCCCCCCAGCCTCAGAGCATTGACTCTGCCCCTTCCCACTCCCAGAACTCTGCCCAGCAACAACTCATGACCTGTTTATCTCTGCTTGAAACAATAAGTTATGTAAATATTATCTCCCTTAGTTAGAGTGGCCAGCCCCACCATAAATTCTTCAATACCTTATCTATAGGGTAACTCCTTAGTCAATTATATACCCACACTGTCTCTGATGACCTTGGTGGGAGGCAGACTGGGCACTCAGGCCTAAAACCACACCTCCAGCTAGCCCCACTTGAGCTATTTCCCAGTGAATCATGGGCAATACACCTGCGCAGTTGATATTAAAAGTGTATGGTCCTTTGAGCACTGACCACTCCTTAACTCCTCCCTGATCCCACCCTTACTCACCTAGTTAGCATAATTGACCCCTTAAAACTATGCCTGCAGCCTCTTCGAGTTTGCAGGTTCCATAAGAATGTAGCCCGCTGTTCTCTACATCGTAACAATAAACTTTACAATTTCGGCTTCAAAGTCTGCTTGAGCCTGGTGAATTCCTTCCAGACTGGACCAGGAGAGGTATCCCTGGCAGAACCACTTACCCTCCCCCTCTCCTTATCACCCTTCCCTCTTCAATACCACCCTCTACCCACATAAACAAACCATGCCCTATCATCCTTCACATTTCTCCTACAAGCAATTTCTTCCTCAAAAATGACCTATTTCCTCACCTCAATATTTCTATTATACTTTACTGTCAATCAATCAGCCTTTATTAAGAGTCTCCTATGTGTCAGGCCACAGTACTAAGTAATGGGGATACAAAAAGAGGCAAAAGACAGTCCCTGCCTTCAACAGTCTAATGGGGGAGATAACAAGCAAACATATATATACATACATACACACACACACACACACACACAATGCAATCTATATACAGGATAAATAGGAAATAATAAACAAGGAATTAGGAGGAGTTAGACTTATCTATAATCAACAGGATTTTAGTTGGGACTTAATGGGAGGCTGGTAGGCAGAGTGGAGGAGGAAGGCTGCTCCAGGTATGGAGGAGAGTCAGAGAAAATGCTCTGGACTAAGAGATGGACTGTCTCTTTCATGGAAGAACCAAGAACCCAGTGTCACCTAATCAAAGAGTATCTGTCAGTGAGTGAGGTGTAAAAATGGAAAGGTAGAAGGGGGATATGAAGGGCCTTGATTGCCAAACAGCATTCTCTGTGTTTGATCCTGGAGGCAATAGGAAATAGTGGATGATATGATTGGACCTGTGTTTTAGGGAAACTACTTTAGTGGTTTTATGGAAGATGGAGTGGAGGGGGAGACTAGGGACAGGCAGACCCATCAGCAACGATCGGGTGATAAGGGGCGTTAGAGGAAGGGGAAGTACTGGAGAGATGCTGCAAAGATGAAATCGACAAGCCTTGGGAACAGGTTAGACATGGGGAGTGGGGTGGGGATGGCAAGAAACAGTGAGGACGACTCCTTGGCTGTGAACTTGAGGACTGGTGGGACGGGGAAGTGGCAAGGTAGGGCTTGGTTCCCCCACAGATTTTGAACCGGAAAGAGGTTTAAAAGCCATCAATTCCAACACTCTCATTTGAGACAGGATTTGAACCCAGATCTTCACTCCAAGAACCAAGCCCTAAACAATGCTGCCTTGGAAATGTCCCACACTATAGCTGTAAACTACTTGAAGGCAGAGGCGGTCTTTGTACTCCCAGTGCACATACTTTTGGTCCACACCTGTAACTTCATCAAACTAAGGACCTCCTAGTGTGGAAACTCCCTACACCAATGCAGAGTAGCAAACTCCTCTGGGGCACTGAAAGGTCATGGGTCTTGAACCTGGTCTCTCGGCTGACGTGCCAAATGCCACACTCGAACCCAGCTTCTGCTGCCAAAGCCATCCCCTCTCTTCCCCCCCCCACTCCGGGGCCCCTTAATAAACGTTGAAGTGAACCCATTTCCCACTAAAGACGGTGATGGTCCAGGTGTCGACGAACATCTCAAACACCTAGGGATTCATCACCTGGACATCCCTGAGCTCATGCCTGGAGGTTGGAAGGCTCCACGTGTACAGGGAACCCCTCCCCAAGACAGCTGCCTATGCGCTTGCGCAGGGGAGGGGAGGGCGGCCCAACCTAAGGCCCCGCAGGTGGGGGGCGCCTCAGGAACAAAGCTCCGGCCATACGGAGGAGGATGGAGGGGGGGAGTTTAGTCACCCCGGAACGTGGGGAGGGAGGGTCCTGGAAAGAGAAACTTGCACAGGAGCCCTCCCCCCAGACTCCGGAGACGCCTCAGTGCCACCTGGAGCACCCCCGCCCGCCGTCGCTGGCCTGGGTCCTTACGCCCTTCCCCCCACCCCTCCCCTCCTACAGGCACTCACGGTTCCATGTCCACGGGCCGCGGCGGCTCACGCCCGCAGGGGCTCCTGCAGCCGAGGCCGGGAGCAGTGCAGCCCGTGCCCGAGTCGGGGAGGAGGCGGGGGAGGCGGCAGGAGCCCGACCAGCCGGTTCCGTAAACTCATCAGAGTGCGACGCCCGCATGCCCGGAGCCGCCGCGTAGCGAGGTCACGTGGTGCGGAGCCGGATGCGGGAGGGGATGGAGCTGAGCCTAGCCTGGGCATCGCTCACGGTGCGGGCGGTGTGCTGCCCCTGCCGGCCTCGGCCTTCCTAGTGCAGGACAGGCGCAGAGACAGTGCCTGCACGGGGAGAACTGGGACGGCCAGAAATGTGCACATGTATTTTCCTTAAACTGTAGCTTGGAACTGAGGCTTCCTGTCCATGATGAATTTACAATTAAATTGAAAAATGGAATTATCTTGGGTGTGTGTGTGTGTGTGTGTGTGTGTGTGTGCAGTGCACATGGAGGTAACTCTATATATGCACACATACTTGGGACATATATGTATACATATATATGTATACATATGCATACATATACATGCATATGTGTGTATATATAAATATATACATATATAGCATGTATATATAACACACAGGGTAGCTAGATGGTGCAGGGCATATGTAAAGCCAAGCACTAGCAGCTTTCCAGAGGACTGCTGCTGTGAACAGCTTTCAAGTCTGATTACACAGTGTAGCAGCACTCTCTATTCAGTAATCAGAGCAAACCATTCACAGAAAATCAAGGTACAGCATTCACAATATTACAACTTGTCACTAAAATGGCCACATAGTTTCCACCGAAGTAGTCACATAGTTTTAAACAAAGTACAATTATTTAATAACTCAATCATTCAATCATTCTTGCCTCCTTAAGGGTCACAAAGTACAAAAGTCAAGGTTATCCACCCATGGGGTGCAATTAAGTTACAACTTCAACAGCTACTACTCTACCCTCTTTAGGGGTACTGAAAAGTACAAAAGCCATCTACCCCTAGATTACAAGTAAATCACAATTTCATCAGTCACTACTCAGTATCCACGTAGAGGTCTTTCCATCTTGACTTAAGGCAGGTAACTCCTACCTGAATCCACCAAACTGTCACCTGGGTTCAAAGGCAGACAGCTCCCAGTTCCTTGTCCAGCTCTCCTTGCAGTTCTTGCTCCACATTGGAGCTCACAGTGTCCAGTCCATCTCAAATCCTTCACAGTCTCTGTTTCTGGGAAGACAAGGCTTAACAAAGCCACAAGAACATTCATGCACATTAACAAAGGCACAACAACATTTGTATAAAATGCTGGCGCCACAGTCATGTTTTCTCAGTCTTCAACAGCTCCAGCTGGCTCTTGGAAGTCTTGCTACTACAAGTTTGAGTTTTGCCACCACAAGTCCAAGTTCTGTGTCAGTTCTCAGTTCTCAATTCTCAGTTCATTCCAGCAGAAGCAGTCCAGCCTCCAGATGCTCACTGAGAAAAATTCTCTCTATATATTTCTCAATCTCTCTCCCTTCCCCTGGCAGCAGTTGCTCTACCTCCGAGATACTTACCCCAGAAAATTCTGACTGTCCAGCTTCTTCTCTCTTATATGTGATAAGTTCCTCCCTGTTCAGCCCCTTCCTGTTACATCAGCAACAGGGGTTCATACCTCCTATTTCTTTACAGAGGCTTAATTTGAAACTAGATGCTAAGTACCTGTTAGCTTAGCAATACAAAGGGATCTTCAAATTTCATTACTACTATGGCATAGAGCACTGGTCTTAGAATCAGGAACATGAGTTCAAATTCCCATCTCCTACACTTCATAGCTGTGTGACCCTGGGCAAGTCACTTAACCATGTTTGGCTCTGTTTCCTCACCTGTAAAATGAGCTGGAGAATAGAATGGCAAACCAGTCCAGTATCTTTGCTAAGAAAACTCCAAATGGGGTCAAGAAGAGCCAGACTCAGTAGAACAATACACATATGGGAGAATATATCTATATCTATCTATCTAATCTCCCAGTTTTCAGAGAGAACCAATGACAAAGTCATCAGCCTCACTCTGGAAGAGAGTTTCCAGGGCCATGGAAGTCCAGTAGCAGGACAAAAGTCAAGATGACTGGTGATGGCCAGGAGGTAGTAAATAACCTTGGCATCTTCAAGGTCTAACCAAGCTCAAAACACTCCATAGCACCTGCTTCAGCTTCTTGTCCATTGGAACAAGTTGTTCTCATCCACCCATTCAATAGGGAAAAGTCTCCACTTGCTTGGCATAGACATTACCTACCTCACCATAGGGTTTGGGGCCTATCAGTTACACTCAACCTGGTTTAACCTGTCTGATAAGACAATTTTGCTTGGCGTGTGGCTGCTGTTCGTGCTACACTTTCTTGAAGCCTAAGGTGAGAGTAGGGTGACAGGTGGACACCAAAGGTAGATGAGCAGTTCTGAAAAGGGTTGGACAAGCCCTCACACCAGGGAAGGGTACTTGTCCTCCCTGAACATCCCATACAACCTACAAAAGGATATATGTGTGTAAATACATATATGTATACACACACACACACAAAGTAAGTTATCTATATTTCTACATTTTCCACCTAAATTCTAACCAGAATTTAGCTTTTTTTTATGATGAATTTTTTTAAAGTAAATTTTCAAATTACACTATGATACACACATATGGAGCATATGGGCATAATTGTTGATATAAATAGCTCACATTAATAAAGAACACAAAGAGACAATATGGCATGGTGAATAACTGGTCTAAGTGTTAGGAAGACTTTTGTTCAAGTCCTGCCTCTAACACATACTGGCTGTGTGACCCTGGGCAAGTCACTTAACCTCTTAGTGCTCTAGTCAACTTCATTCAGTAAACATTTATTAGGTATCTACTATGTGCCAGGCACTGTGCAAAGTGCTGGGGATACCAAAAAGAGATAAAAGGTCGTCCCTGCCCTCAAGGAGTTTATAATCTAATGGAAGAAGCAACAAGCAAAAAAAAAAAAAAAAAATATATATATATATATATATATATATATATATATATATATAAAACAAGCTACATACAGCATAAATAGGAAATAATTAAAAGAGTGGAAACACCAGAATAAAGAAGGGTTAGGGAAGACTTCCTGTAGGATGTGGGATTTTGGCTGAGACTTAAAAGAAAACTTTAAAAGACTCTAAGTTACAGAGAAGATGCCAGCTTGTATTGCTAGAGGAAATTTCATCATCCAGGAGTTCCCTATGCTAATTAAATCACAAATCCAGGCTATAGCCCATATAGCACATTATATTTTTAAAGGGCTCTTCCTCATGACAACCCTACAAAGTACCTACTGCAAATACAATTTGGAATGTGAGGCTCAATAGGCAGGAGGAAGGAAGAAACAACTTGCCACGGTCATATAGTTATTAAGCGATGGAGCCAGCCCTTGAATTCCAAGTGTTCTGACTCCAAATCTAGTGCTCTTTCCATTACCATGCTACCTGGGCTTGCTCTCAGCAATGATAACAGCAATACCCTAAATGCATGTCAAAATCTCAGTACTAGTTTTATGATTTGTAATGACCAAAAACATTCATCTCCTATGGGCAGACTTCTGATGATAAATATTTCCAAATTTAACTAGATTGATTCTTCTCCTGTGACAGACACACAGTGTATCATCATTCCCATATTCTTTCAAGTTCATTAAGACCTGCTTTGTTTGTACCACACTAGCATAGGCTTTGAAAACAAAGGGTTACTTCTGTACCTTGAAAAGGCATTGAAATAGGACTTCACTGGAACATAATTATAATAATAGTTAAAACTCTTCCAAGAATAGAACCTGTTGTATAGTTCTTCACCCTGTACAACTATCTAATAATGGAACTTCCTTAGAAGACTTTAAGGTGCTGGTGCCTCAGATTCTCCATGAAACATAGTCCCCCAACAGGCAATAACATTCTTTTTCTAACTAGACTTTTAAGTCCCCTGTCTCTTAAGCTCAAAGTTTGAGCTTTCTCAAGAGCATATCAGACATCAAAATCAGAGCATGAAAGGAAGTGGTGAATGGATGTTAAAAACCTATTATATTAGGAAGCTAGTAATTGTATACACATGTAAAAATAGTCCTTCAAGAGATGATAGTGCTTGAGATAAAGTGCTCATCAATTTAACATTAGTCTGATCACATTAGATAAGATGTCCCTGAACAAAAAGCAACTGAAAGCACATTTTTCTATCCATATGGGAGCTGGACCATGTAATGGAAATGTAATTTAAAGATCTTCCCTGCCCCTAGCTTAAGTCACCTGGAGCCTGTGGTGGAGGCTTGTTTTTCAGGAAAGCCCACACCTTGATACTTTGTGATTGGGCAGTGGGTCAGGAGGTTGTTACATTCTCTGAGCCAGAGAAGGCTTTATAAGCCCTGAGGAGAGGCTTTGCTTTGGGGCTCACTTTGAGAAGTGTTGTGTGATTTGACCAGATGAGACTCTGGGAAGCCGTTGTTGAGAGCCCCCGGCTTTGAAAACCCAGATGTTGATGCTTCCCTCTCTGGTAACTGTGATTTGTATTGATATAATGGTGGACAGTTTGGAAGCCTGTCTGTTTGTTGTGTTTGTTTGGTTTGGGGTGTGTTTTTGTGGTTGTTGTTTGTTTGTTGTGTTGTTTTTGGGTTGTTTTTTTGGGTTGTGTGTTGGGTTGGGGTTTGGGGTGTTGGTGTTAAAAAAAAATGTAATAGTACAGCTTTGAAATGGTTGTGACATTTTAAAAAATTGTTTATGTTTAACACATTTCCTAGGAGACAGAATAGAAGAGAGCAATGCTCCCCCTAGATTTGCCCACCCACCTCCGTAGAGGATCATGCATTTGGGAGCAAAAGTCATTAACATACGCATCTTTAACACCTGGAGATCTGTTTCTGAAAATAGTTAACTCCATGACTCCGTAGATGACTCATTTTTTTCACCCAAGGACATTTTCCTATATAACAAAACTGTAGTGTCCCCAATAGGAACTGCAAACTTCTCTTAAATGATGCAGATATTGATGCATAAACCAGGTCTTCATAGTTATTATTACCTAAAATATTTAGGCAAAAAGATTATTCACTTTTGCCTGGTTGTCTGAACCAGTTAAATAAAGTTTTCTTCCCCCCTTGAATCATCCCTCCCTTAAATTACACTTAGAAACTCAAATGAATGCAATACTTTTTCTCTTCAGTGAGTTTATTAGCTATATCCTCAGTGATATAGATGCATTTGAGACAAGAGTAGTCATGGTTAGCCTGCTACTTCTAGAACAGGTTGCCATTTTGGTGGAAGTTTAGTGTGAAACAAACCATCATTTTGCTAATCACTGACATGTTTCTCCCTCCATAGTGTTACCAAACCTACTCTATGGGACACTGAACTTGGTTGGAAGCCACTTCTCTGACTCCATTTCACAACTTCTGCCTAACCCTCAAGTTTTGTTGATCCCAATGAACATTGAAGAAGGGCGCAAAGTGCAAAGATAATGAGATCAGTTTGGGATCTATTGTGTTTGAGCTCCTTACAGGTTATTCGAGTGGAGCTGTCTAGTAGGCAATTGGTGATTTGGGACTGGAGCTCCAGAGAGATATAGATTTAGAAGTCATCTGCAAACAGATGATGCTTGAAATCATGGGTGCAAAAAAGATAATCAAGGAAGTCTTCCCATAACAAAGGGAAAGAGGAAAGAACATGGGATTAGTAAAACATCTACATAATCACAACACTAATGAGAGACAAGGTATTCTCTTCCTCATTTAGATTCTGTGTCTTGTTGCTCTTCAGCTCCAGATCCTACTTCAGATCCAAGAATTCTTCCACTAGATACAGACAACTTGGTTCAGAAACACTTCCAGTCTAGGAGGCTTGGTTAAGGAACTCTACTTGGTCCTGTCAAGATATTAGGAAGCACCCCCTTTCCCAGAGCTAAGGCCTAGCAAGCAAGTTGTGCCCTGAGCTTGGCATAACAACAATAGCTTGCATTCACCCTCTGGATGATCTCATCCTCTGGTAAAATCATATAATTATTGTATTGCTTCCACCAACACCAGGTGTTCTTTGAGCTTGGACAAGCACATGTTATATCCATGTTCCAGTCATGAAACCCTGCTATGAATCAAACTTGTCTCATTGTTGATGTTGCCTCTCATTGTCAGGGCTACGGCTCACTGTGCTGATGTTGGTATAAGTATTGAGATCTCCCCACACTGCCTTGTGTCCACCCATTAGAGGCAGAGCCCCTGGCACATATGTCCTTGCTTGCAAGCTGTTTCCCTCACTTCAAAATTAAACTTCTATTTGATTCCTGACTCTCCTATCTCTGGCTTAGTCTGTTTGGTTCCAGCCATCCACATGTTAAAGGCCAGTTTGGTCTGGTTGACAGTCCTCTCTATTCATTGGTTTCCTAAGGGCCCATGTACACTCCTTAATGAAGCATTACTTCAGAAAATCAAGTTCTTACATGTATTAAACAGCTTCTCTCCAATCTCCTAGATCTTTTCTTTCTCTCCTTATCTCTGCTAACCTTAAAAAAAATTCAAGGGTACATCCTAAGGGTATGAACTGACCATAAATCAATCAGTTATCCTCAATGTGGTGTCAGTGGAACAACTTAGGACAAGGCAAGGAGTTAATATCTTATTCTGAAGACATCATCAATACAAAAGAAAAAAGTCCTCATCTGTGGAGGTAGTGTGATATTTTATACCTTGGATAGGGAAATATCATCAATTCTAGAGCAAAGTCCACATCAGCAGAATAAAGTAGAACTTTTGTACTTTGTATAAGGAGATACCATCAATGCTAGAACAACATCTTCATTAGTGGAAGTAATAAAGACCCAGGAAAAGGTCTAGGAGCACCTATCTACATTACATTTAAAGGATAGAGAAAACTGTACAATAAGCAATCAATAAATGAAATAAAGTATTAAAGGAATCAGTCCTAGCTAGGGATGAATTAGATCCCCAGCTGAAAAGACAATTATTTTTGTATCCTTATAAGCAAACAAGTCAGATATTAGACAGATTTTTATTAGAGTAGAAACTATACCAAACCAAAAGAAACTAAAAGTA
The DNA here is from genome assembly GCA_011680675.1 of Gymnobelideus leadbeateri. Classification (NCBI taxonomy): domain Eukaryota; kingdom Metazoa; phylum Chordata; class Mammalia; order Diprotodontia; family Petauridae; genus Gymnobelideus; species Gymnobelideus leadbeateri. Next base: position 176,896 of record WOXC01005808.1, on the reverse strand, counting down.
GTACAATTTCATTACATGTACCACAGAAAGAACAGCTGTCCTCTGGGGAAATACCTCCTACATAGGCCTTTTGGAATTTAAGAAGCAACCCAAAACATCTGATGGATTATTACTTCATAATAGTTAAAAAGGAAGCATAGGTCTAAAAGAAGCAGTAGAGCAACACTTGCTAAAGTAACATCATGATTCCACTAGGGTACAATATGGATGATTCAATACTAACACATTTCCCTCCAAAGCAGAAGACCTGGGTTCCATTCTCAGTCCATGCTTACATAATTTCCTCAGTGCCTTGTATATAGTGGGCACTTAATAAATGTTTGTTGGGTTGATTTGAATGTCTGCCTGTGTGGAAATGTCTAAGAACAAAAACTTTTGGTTGAAGGTAGACTATAAGTAGAACATAAAGAAGCTCCCTTCATAGAATGAAGGTTCCTTGATGGTAGAGACTTTTGCTTTTATCTTTGGATCCCCCAGAGTCTAGAATAGTGCCTTGCACAAAGTAGATACTTAATAATATTTTGTTGAATTTTTTGACTTGAAAGTTTTTGAAAGAGAAGCAAATGATATTATGGGAATATAATGTATATCACTGAGACAGATGGAGGATATGGACAATGCTTTCTAGATATAGATAGTTTAAACAGCAGAGATAAAATTTGGTAGTAATAGAGGATTTCAGCCATCTAGATATTTGCTAGAACTTTCATTCTACTAAAAATAAAACATCTGAGAAATTACTGACTTATCTTTCTTACAATTTCATCCAAAATGTAGAAAATAAGTGAGATGCATGGGTTTAGGAGAAAGGTAAGTTCTATCTTTGGACCATTTGAGATACCTACAGGACATCCAGTTGGAAGTGTCCAGTAGGCAGTTGATATGTGGGACTTGAGCTCAGGAGAAATACTAGAGCTTTATATATAGATCTGGGTTTCATCACCATAGAGATAATAATTGAATCCATGAGAGATGATGATATAATTGAGATAGAGGGTATAGAGAGAGAAGGAAAGAGGATATGAGACATAACCTTGGGATACAGTTGCATGTTAGAGGCAGAATATGAATGATGGTCCATCAAAAGAGACTGAGAAACATTAACCAGATATGTAGAAGGAAAACCAAGAGAGGGCAGAGTATGTAGGAGGAGAGGATGATCAACACTATCAAATGCTACAGATAGATGAAGGATGAAGAGTAAGGAAAGGCCATTGTATTTGTCAATTAAGAGGTCAATAGTCACTTTACAAAGAGCAGTTTTAGTTGAGTAACAACGCTTGAAGTCAGAATGCAAGGGGTGGAGAAACGAATAAGAGAATTTCTGACCAAAATGACTGCCTGAACAGCCCCCTAACAGTCAAACCCTACATATTACACCAGACCAAATAATGATCAAGAAATCCAATGAGAAACTACCATAAGTGACTTCTTCCACACAACAACTACACAAAAGTCAGCCAGAAGCCTATGGGCAATCAGAAAGAGAATATGGCTAATAAAACTAAGTCTAGCACAAGTTAACAAGCCAGAAGCCTCAAAGATTTGCCAGAGATATTTGCAGCCTACAGATCTCTGTATCCCAAGGCAATAATAGATGAGGATTTCTCCAGGAAAACTCCAATGTGTTAAACACCTTGGCAGGGTTTTGGAAAGCCATTGGCAAGAACAGCAGTTAAGTATGATGACAGCAGTTCTCAGACAAGAAAACCTTAGTTCTAAATGTTCCAAGGTCTATAGCATTCTGTCCTGAAATGCCAGAGAGGGCTGTGAAGATACAAAACTTTTAACCCCCCAAACCCAGGAAGAATTATATTTCACTACATAGAATTTTATAATAGATAAGATATAGCTCTAGTGATTACTGAATTAAAATAGAAAAAAAAAAGTCAGTCCCTGCTGAGCCTGGCAGAGCAGCAGGGCTCTCCCAAAGAGCTTTGGATGCTTAGCACATAAGATGATTTGCTTTCTCATAATTTTCCTATAAGGAAGACAAAATTTGAAAGTAGTTTTAGGTTCAATAATACTTCCACCTTATGACAATTAAACTTTAAAAAAATTTCAGAGATTATGTGACCTAGACCTGAATATGCCATGAGTCAGTGGAACATACAGGATTTTAGTCCAAAATTTCTCTATGTGCCCAATTGTAAGATATGCACAAATATCACTAATTTTAAACTGGTACCTAGTTGTTGTTATGAGTATAGGGTCCCATTGAGTAGGTTATCTCACTTCGATTAAAAGTAATTACTTTTGTTAGGTAAGAACACTTCTAGACTGAATCAATTATTTGGAACAGAGAGTGAACAGTGCCTGAACATCTCCCTGAATCAGTTAAAGCCAAAGCCTTTGAATGAAGGACTTGATCAGTCCCTAAGGGATTTATATAAAAGGAAGGAGGTCTCAGAGCCAGGTATCAAGATTCCAAGGGTCTGGAATCATAGTCAAAAAGAGCAAGGAGCTGATTCATCTAGAGCTGAGCCAAGAACCAGCAGCCTAAAGATCATCAGAGAAATCAAGAAAGAGAACATAAAGTTAAACTGGCAGAAAAGGGAAATGTCAAAAGGGCCATTGGCTCTATAGGTACCTAGGAGCCCAAGACCTGGATTGATATAAAATTTCTTTCATACTAAAGGATGAAGGGAAATCCCAAGAAAAGGCCTACTTTCCCCCTCAATTCCCCTTCCAGTGTCTGTCTAGCCACATACACTATACTATAACCTACTGTTTTGTTAACAGTGTACCAGTAATATCAACCATAGAGGCAAGGAGTTAACCATAGATAAATATAAATGTAAGTTTAGGTAGAGAGTTTGACTTCTGTCTAAATGTGAGGAATTTTCTTAAATGGGGGCTCAGAGTGATTTTAATCAAACTCATAACTTTTGTTCTAAAATATAAACTCCCTAAAGCTGAAGAAAGGGAACCAAGTGGATTTCACAGGCCATTAAATCACTTAACCTCCATGGGCCTCAAATTTTCTCATCTATAAAATGTAGGAACTGGACTTTAAGGTTCCTTCTGCCTCTAAATCTGTTATCCCATTTTTGTTCATCTACCCAATGTTCGGTCTTGCTAGGACCTGAAACTTTTTCTGGACAAAAACAAGAGAAAAATAAAGCAAGTTCTCTTACTGGGTCTGATTTACATGGGTAATTTTTATATTCTCTTACATTTCAGTCTAGGGAATAATTTTGAAGTGACAGAAAGAGTAGAGAACTCCAAATGTCAGAGACATTGGAAGGGACATCTACTGGGAGTGTGTATACTAGAATTGAGAAGAGAAACTTGGAGATAAAAATTATATCTGAAAACCAAAGCAACAGATTAGTAAAATTGTTGGCCTCAAATTCCCCAAGAACATAGGGTCATGGGAAAAACCTGCTAATTAAATTTCACGAGTCACTCATGTCTTGAACAGAGTCAAAAGCTGATGTTCATTTCATAGGACTGACCATTAGTCCTTAGACCATACAGTCGTTTTTCAAAAGTACAAATTTAAATAGCTAATATGCAAGTAGTTGCAGTTAACTGATATGCAACTATCTTTTGGAAAAGATGCCGTAACAACCTTGTCTTTTCCCTTCCCTAGTTGCTAAGAAGTTGCCCAGCATTTTCTGAAAGTCTTGAGATCCCCCTGAAGATAAAGAATACTATTCAGAGACATTGGTGTCTGATTGCAAAGTTTCGTGGAAGTCCTGAGGGCCCCCAGAGACAGTAGAAGCAGCCTGAAAGTAGGGTCTAGGACTCTTGGGTTCTAGTCATAATTCTGCAACTCATTAGCTGTTTGCTTTAGAACAAATCATTTCACCTCTCTGGCCTCAGGGTCTCCATTGATAAAAGGAAAAGGTTGGGTGACATGACTTTAAAGGTTCTTCCTAGATCTAACACTGTAGTCTGAAGAGTAGAAGTAGTAGCAGTCTTTGTAGCCAGACTGCACACTCTCCAAATAGAAACTCAGCAATACTAATAATGCATAAAGTAGTTGCTTACATTTAACTTGGCACTTTTTTTTACTCTGGAAGTTCATCACATCTGCCTCTGTTACAATTATCCTATGCATTAAAGTGATGGATTATTTCAGAACACTGATAGATTTTTTTCTCCTACAAACCTTTTTTTTTTTTAAATGAACGTCCATTGATAAGAAGTTAGCACTTTCCTTTCTCACTGAGACAATTTTCAATAGCATAAAAACAGATCAACTGAGATAACCAGTGGTGTTGGTCCTAGTGTCTAAATGCATCTAAGACTGAGCAAGTTCAGAAGTTCATATGATATTAGCCACTAAATTGGGTCCAAGTTGATGATTAAATGAATTATTATTTAAAGGAATGAGTTTTAAAATAATTGGCCTCAATCCCCTAGTAAAATGTATTCAGCTCTGTTCACTATATTTTAACTTATGTTAGAAATTTTAAGAGATTATCCAGGAGGCCCAAAGACATTTGAAACCACATGGTACAAAGATTGGTTGTTACAAGTGGAGATTTTTAGGTTAGAGATGAAAATATTTGAGAAAGGGAGGCCATTATGGTAGCCTTCAAGTACTTGAATGACTGCTTTGTGGAAAAGGGATTAGACTTATGTTGTGTGACTTCAAAGTAAGCAAAATTTTCCTGTTGACTAGAACTATCTGTAAAGGAAATGGGCTGTCTCTGAGATAGTGCACTGGAAGTGTTGAAATAGAGATGGAATACTTTTTGAACATACTGTAGAGTGTATCAGATAAAGTTTGGACTATATAATCTCTGGGGTCTCTTCCAACTGTGAGACTGTATGATTTTATGCTTTCAGAATTCTGTGAGAAAGGTAGTGACTATATTATCAGCCCATTTTATAGCTAAGAAAACTGAGTTGTGGAAAGATTAATTGTCTTTCCTAACATCATAACATTCATAAGTTTCTGAATCAAAGCTAGGGGTTCTAGTTTTAAGTCTGGTGTTATTTCATATTTTTGATATCTTGTTAGACAGAATAGTTGAATAGGACCTAAGGGTCTTTTTTCTTTCATTGTAGAGATCTAAATGTAAAAAATATGTTTCTAGGGAAAACCCAGTAGAAAGACAACAGGATTTGGAGTCAGAGAACCTAGGCTCAAAATTGGTCTCTGTGGTCTTAGGCAAGTTACTAAATCTCTATGAGCCTCAGTTTCCTCATCTATAAACTGAGGAACTTGGACTAGATAAACTTTAAGGTCCTTTCTACTCTACATCCATTATATATGAGCCTAAGAAATACTAAGTGGCAAAATAAGCCAAATTCTTGTGTTTGCTGGAAGAGGCAGGATATTGGCCAAAGAAATATGTGGGAGACCCTTCTACGATGGAACCCAATCTATGTGAACCCAGAGCATTATAACTGGCTATAGGTTACATTTGAAAGGGTGTAGATGTTTTATTGGGGGCAATCCTTAAAGAAATTTTTAAAAAGGATATCAGAAAATCTTAGATTTGAACTAAAAGGGACCTTAGAAGTCACCTATTCCAAACCCATCATTTTACAGATGGAGAAACTGAAACCCTGAGAAACTTGCTCATCATTACCCAAATGGTCATCAAAATTTGAACTCAATTCCTCTTACTCCAAATCTGGTACCTCCTCTGAGGATGTATATGAAAAGTAGCTCAAGATGGTATCTCTACCAAGTTGATACACTTCTAGAAATCATTCTATTAATTTGAACAGCTAGATGACACTTTGGATACAGTACTGGGCCTGGAATCAAGAAGACTCATCTTCTTGAGTTCAAACCTGACTTTATATACTTCCTAGCTGTGTCACCCTGGACAAGTCACTTAACACTGTGTGCCTTAGTTTCTCCATCTGTAAAATGAGCTGGAGAAGAAAATGGCAAATCAGTGTAGTATCTTTGCCAAGAAAACCCCAAATGGAGTAACAAATAGTTGGGCACAACTGAAAAACAACTAAACAACAACAAAACAAATAAATTCATTTATCATCCTTAAAAGAAATAACTATTAAAATTAGAATTGTAGGTCTGGAATAGATCTTAGAAGTCATCTAATTTAACTATTTTACATATGAGGAAAGCATAAATGGTAATTTATCATAGATAATAACAAAATAATAGGTAATACTTTTATAGCAATTATAGGTTTGTAAAACACTTTGGTTGAATGATCATATTTGATCCTCACAACAACCTTGTAAGGTAGGTGACAAAAGTGGGAGAGACAGCTAACACATTGGAAGAGAGAGTCAGGATCCAAAAAGATTTTAATAGGCAAGAACACTGATATAAATATAAATTTAAGAGGCACTTGGGTTGAAAAAAAATCAACTAAGCAAGTACAAGATAGGGGAGGTATGACTAGATCAACTGAAGAAGACCCATAGGTTATGATGGATCACATAATCAAATCCACAAGGTGATGAGGCAACCAAGGAGGCTAAAGTGATATTAAGGGGACATCAAGAGAGGCATAATGTCCAGGACTTGGGAGGTAATAGTGCCACTGTACTCTTCCCTGATCAGAACACATTTGTAGTATGGTTCAGTGGTTTGGAGTGGTTCAGCTCTGTGGGCAACTAAGTGACACAGTGGATAGAACACTGGGCTTGGAGTCAAGAAGACCTCAAGTCAAATTTGGCCTCAGAAATGTCATGGTAATGGGATTTGAAGATCTTCCATGCCCCTTGAACTTCCTGATGCAGCAGGAAGGGGTGGGGCAGGAAAGAGCCAGAGCAAACTCCTTTTTTTGAGCCAGCCAGAATTTCTGCTAAGGACTCCTGCTGAGGATTGCCCAGCTGGGAACTGGGGAGGAGGGAGGGCGGAGAAGCTGCTAGGAGTGAGCTGTGTGAAGGCCGAGCAGTTACTGTGAGTGAGGAGGGAGGATCTTTGCCTGAGGTAGCCTGTTCTGTTTGGAAGGCTTGAGAATGTAGGTGTTTACTGTATTAACTATATGTGCCAACTCCATGGCTACTGTGATGGCTTTGACTTTCTGGTTTGGGGACTCAGTTTTCTGGTATTTGAATAAATGCTCTAGCTATGTCCCCCATATGGAGAGCCTGTTACATTTTGTGATTGATAACCATATCAGCATATTTATAGTTACCGTAGGCATTGTGAATACTGCATTGTTGATACAAGACACTAGCTGTGTGACCCTGTGCAAATCACTCAACACTGTTTACCTCAGTTTCCTCATCTCTAAAATGAGCTGGAGATGGAAATGACAAACTTTTCTAGTATCTTTGCCAGGAAACCCAAATGGGGTTGTGAAGAGTTGGACACAACTGAACAACAACATTCAATTCTGTGCACTACATCGACATGGAGGGGAATGTCTAGAAGAGGGTGAAGTGCATGCTACATAAGGATCAGTAAAAAATATTGAGGATGTTTAGCCTTGTGGGAAAAGAAGACCTAGGAGGAACATGATAGCAGTCTTCAAATATTTGAAGGTGCTTCTCATTATTTTGCTTGTCCCTAGGGCAAACAAGGGGTGGCTAGGTGGCACAGTGAATAGAGCACCAGCCCTGGAGTCAGGAGGACCTGAGTTCAAATCTGGCCTCAGTTACTTAAAACTAGCCATGTGACCTTGGGCAAGTCACTTAACCCCAATTGCCCTGCCTTCCCCCTCCAAAAAGCAAAAAATAAAAAAACAAAATTGCAAACAAGCAAATTTAGGCTTGGTGTAAGGAAAAAACTTAACAATTTGGGGTCTCTTAAAGTGGCCTGGGCTGCTTCTAGAATTCCTCCTCTTTAGAGGTCTTCAAGCAAATGCTAGATCTCCAATATTCAGTTCTGTTGTAGTGAGGATCTTGTTAATGTGTAGGTTTCACTACATGACTTGTGAGGTTTCTTCCAACTCTGAAATTCTGTGATTCTTGGAAAGGATTCTGTGATCATAGAATAAAACATTTAATCAGAATCACATAGTAACAGATCTAGAAGTAGAACCAAGTTCTCATATCTAGTAAAATGCTCTGTTCCACTGCATCAGCTTGCTGTGCTAGAAAAATATTCAAGCATTGGTATGGTTGGCTATATTATAACTAAAATGGAATACTTGCCTGAGAAATTTTAGTGTCATATGCTTTGAGTCTATAGTAATATTCTGTGAGTTCTCACCTTGAGTATTAATTAAGAAGTCAACAGGAATTAAACAAAAGAAAACATAAAGCGCAAGGACAACCAAAACAATCATTCTTCAAATATATCAGATCATGATCAGTGTTCATAGGTGGCTCCAGCAGGACTAAGGCATAAGCAGGGAACAAGGATAATGGAAATGATAGGAGGGCAGAAGAGGAAAGGAAGCAAGTGCTGACAGCAAAGGAAAAAGATGGTGGGAAAGTGGTCAGGGGCCCTCCACAGAGATTGCCTAAGGAGTGACCACCCCTCCCCCCGACTTTTCCCTAGAATGAAGAATATCGCTTCACAAAGAGTTCCTGTGATCAATGGATTCCTAAAGCAACTCTTCCAGTCTCAAAAATATTCTGAGAACCCCAGATGGGCGAAGACTTACCTGTCCAAACTCCGTAGCCCTAACAGCAGGGTGGGCAATGACTCCTATTCCCAGACAAGCTTTGGCATCTCAAAGGGTCTAAGAATATGGTTCCTCCTTCTCTCTGAGCCCAGTCATTCCCCGGGGAAGGAGGTAAAGGACTTTCAACAACCCCTAAAGAAGCACTGGATTTTCGGCACACCACATTTGCACTTCTACTAGGGTTCTATACATCGCATCGGCAAACAGTAGCAGCTACCCTACAGCCTCTCTCCCTCCCCTTCCCCAGCCCATCTCCATGTTTCCCTGCTGGCGGCAGCCGGCAAGGCAGGGACAGCCCTTGTGCTACGATCGGGTGGGGCGTCGGAGAAGGGCACTCTGCCGCTAGCTCCCCAGGCTCACCTTACCTGTAGTAGCGATCATCTTTGTAAGGGGTGAGGTCTTCCTTCAGCTCTTGGTATGCCTCACCGAGTCTTTTGCAGAAATGCTTGAGCTCTCTGCAGAGAGGCTTCTCAAAGGCAGGATAATCCGCGTCCATCCTCCCCCAGTCTCACTGTGCTCCTTCTCTTCCGCTTCGTGCTCCCTGACTCCAGCTTCGCCCAGCTCTACCCTGGCAGTCTCTAACCTGGCTAGGAACAACCAAGTTCCCCTGCTTAGTCCCAACCCAACTCGCCTTTCTCTCCTCTTGCTCGTGAAGATGGTTGGGGCGCCCTCCTTCGTTCTTCTCTCCCTGCCTCTGGCTTTTCTCCTTGTTTCTCCTCTTGCCTCAGGGTTTGGAATTACACTGAGCAGTTAGACTTGAAGAGGAGGAGAAAGAGGAGGAGCAGGTAATGGAGGAAGGGAAGAAGGAAGAAGAGGATGAGGAAGACAGTCTTTATTCAAAAGACAATCATCCTTTTTCTCCAATTCCCGCTTCACACTACAAGCGTCGCTTCTTAGGATAAACCTATAGTCCTAGCAAGGGTAGGGTGGGGAATGGAGGAAGGCATTGATGTCCTAGGGAGGGGGCGGACCGAGAAGGGGAGAGGGGCTGCGCCAGTTGATGATGCTGTATCTGCAAAGAGGAGGGGGCCCGAGGGATCAGCATCAGTCCAGCGCAAGTTCATTTTGCCGTTTTCATTCTCATTAGCTCATTTACAAAATGATAATGGGCACTCCTCGTGCTGAAAGAAAAGAAACGAGGAAACGAGGGGAAGAGAAAGGAGGGGAGACGGGAAAGAGCCCTTTTTCCTGATGGGAGGGGTATCTAAATGAACGGCCTATATATTTCAGCACCATGGACGGAGCTTTGAAGTCTACATTCACGGGTGTTTCCATTCCTGCTCCTCCCCCTTATTACAATTATTATTATTTTTAAAAATGCTTATTGACATTTTTATTTTTACATAGTCTAATTTGTCTCTGTATTCCTCCCCTTCCTTCCCAGAGAGGTATCTCATATAACGAAGATTTTTTAAAATATTGTTATTTTAAAATGAGGGACACTGTCTTACTAAGAAGAGACGATATACAGAAATGAGCCTCTTAACAGAAGATCCCAGGTTCTTCCTGTAAACCCAGATGTAGGAGGTAACGCAGAGGAAAGAGACATAAGATGCACCACATTCCTAGATTTTTCCACCCTTCAACAGTTACTCTAATTATGAAAGACACAAATAAATATCTCTATATATTTTGTAAAGGGAAGCATAGTGTAGTGGGAAGATGGTGGATTTAGAGCCAGAATATCTGTGTTCAAATCTCAGATCTGTCACTTCATTTCCTGTGACCTTGACTGAGTTGCTTCATCTCTGTGGGCTTTGATTTCCTCATTTGTAAAATGATAAAGTTGGACTACATGGCTGCTATTAGTTCAAGATCCATTATTCTAAAGCATAAAGCCTGAGTTCAAATCTATCCTATCCCTGATACTTACTACTTTTGTAACCTTGGGGAAATGTCTTCTTCTTTGGAAGGCAACTCTTTGGTTCTTAATTTCCTCCTTTAAAAAAGAGGGGATTAGAGGTCCAGTTTTAAAAGCTAAGATCCTTTTTAAAAAAAATCTCTAAAATAGTTGAATGTTAAAAAAACAAAAACATCTTCAACTCTTTTCATTGGAATGCATTATTAAAAATGTTTTGAAATATCTCTTGCTTTTTTCCCCTTCCAGAAAAAAGTAGACAGTTGAATCAGAGCTGTTTATGGATTCCCACTTAACACTACAGATGAAAAGACTGGGCAATCTGAAAATGTTTATTATCTATATCTCTGACTCAGCTTTACTCAATATCATCACTTCTTCCTACTCATGGTGGCCTTCATGTTTTATTTCTTGCTTCCCACCATATTCAGAATAAGTTCCTATTTCTTGTAGGAGATCCTACTTATTTTGAAATTTCCCCCCCACAATTTCTAATTGTCTTGAGCTAAGAACATATAGTTTTTAGACTTGAATCATTAACATAAGCATTTATATTTCAGGAGGGCTGAAAATGGAGATTAGGACTGACATTATTCAAAAGATGATGGTAAGAGAGCAGCGAAGAGAAGAGCTACTTTCTGAACACAAACATGCATATTTGTTTTCCAGACTGAGATAGACTGTGAAGGGTGAATGTATTGTTTCAGATTTTGATATAGTAAGTTCCCTAATGAGATCCACTTTGTAGCCTCTCATTCAGCTTTAGAAATATACTGAAGCATATTTAAAATCTTTCTTACAGCCTTTCCTGGCTACTGAAGCTTACATTCACCTCTCCTTTCTTTGCAATCCTAGTAGTGACAGCCTGGTTTGGTGGGGAAAGTACTTAATTAATAACCAGAAGATCTGGATTTATACTTAATTCATCTACTACCCATTTGTGTGATTTGGATCAAATTGTTTCACTTCTCTGATCCTATTTTCCTTTCCACTAAGGTTCTGAACTAGACAACCTCCAAATGTATATCTCCCTAGTTCAATGCTTCTCTTTAGAGATTGTTGTTCAGTCATTTTAGTAGTGACCAATTCTTGGTGACCCCATTTGGAGTTTTCTTGGCAGAGACACTAGAGTGATTTACCATTTCCTTCTGCAGTTCATTTTAGAGATGAGGAAATTGAGGCAAGTAAGGTTAAGAGACTTGTCCAGGGTGACACAGCTAGTAATTTCTGAGGCCAGATTTGAACTCATGTCTTCCTGATTCCCAGTCTGGTGCTCTACCCACTATGCAACTTAGTTGTTCTTTCTTTCAAAGCAGCACTACACAATTAAACAGATGAATGTATTTTCTTTCCCCTCCAAAAAAGATTTCCTAGAGAACTTTGTCTGGATATCTTTCACACTACTTTACATTATTCTCATCTATCTATGTGTATATATGTATATATTAGGATAGAAAACTTGTGTGTACCTTGTGTATCCTATTCCCACCTACCCCAAATTAGAATGCAAGCTCCTTGAGGGCAAGATTTGTCATTTTTAAAAATCTTGGCATCTTCACCACTTTTCACATAAAAGGTGCTTCATTAATATTTGTTTAATTGAAGATGCATTGATTATGTACTTTTTTCATTGTTAACTAATTGCTTCATGTGTGTCATCTTTTCAACTGGGTGATAGGCACCTTGAAGGTATGGACAGGAGATACTCTAGAAAAAATATTAAGCAGAAAGTTTGTCTATGATACACTCCTATCTCCCACTTCTTTCTGTCTATATAGAGTCTCACCTCTACTGAACTCCACTCAGACTTGTTCTCTCCAGGCAGTGAGTGAATGTCCCATGCTCTAAAGCTGTCTTTCTCTCTTCTTCACCCATCAGAATCCTCATTCTTTAAATATAATGATCTCAGGAGCAGTTAGGTGGCCCAGTGAATAGAGCACCAGCCCTGGAGTCAGGAGGACCTGAGTTCAAATCTGGCCTCAGATACTTGACACTTAATAGCTGTGTGGCCTTGGGCAAGTCACTTAACCCCAATTGCCTTGCCTTTCCCCCTCCCAAAAAATATAGTGATCTCAGCTAGATATTGATAAGAAATCACATATTTAATTAATTCACATTACATTGTAAATGACTAATAGCACAAAGGGTTGTTATTTCAAGCACTTTAAAACAGGGTGCTTTTTAACCTAAAGGATTTAATATATGATGGTGAGATTTCAGAAGGCAGTTAAAGGTGTGTGTGTGTGTGTGTGTGTGTGTGTGTGTGTGTGTGTGAGAGAGAGAGAGAGAGAGACAGAGACAGAGACAGAGACAGAGAGAGAGACAGAGAGAGAGACAGAGAGAGACAGAGAGAGAGAGAGAGAGAGAGAGAGAGAGAGAGAGAGAGAGAGAGAGAGAGAGAGAGAGACTCATGTGCAGTATTTTGCTTAATAGGTTTCAACACTGCTTTTCAAATCATGCCAGGTATTTTACTTTGCCCATCTATAAGGCTGATCATGGTAGGAACTACATTTCATGTTTCTTTTAATGCCTAGAGCTCTGCACAATAACTAATACCAAAAAGTACTCATTAATCAATTGACAATTATAACTTGTTCCCTTTGACTGGTATAGAGATCCAGCCATAAATAAATGAGACTAAAATAAACCAGGGGGCACTTGATAGAATCATACAGTAGGCCTAGAGAGAGTGAGAAAGCAGAAAGTTTTAATGTGATCTGACTTATACTCCTATTCCCATACCCTCTGCTTTTATTAGGGATCTCTATTTGAAGTGTTGCTCGTATTTATTAGAGGCAGATGGTTTTTTCCTTAACTAACCCAATACTAAGTGGTTGTTAGTGAGAATAAAGTAGAGCAAGAGATAGGAAGACACTGGTGAACAGTGTGGTGGGAAATGCAAATTTTGCAGGCTGAGTAGTTTTGGGAGATTAATGATTTTTGAAAATCATTTGAAGGGTGATTTCAAAACCCATATGTGGAACTCCAGTGAGCACTGAAGCATGCAGGTGTCTGAAGAAAACACGATCAGTTTTCACACTTAGCATATAAACAACACTCATAATCCACACTCCAGGAGTTGGGCAGTAGCATAATGAATCTCCCTCACTGGTGGTGAAAGGAAGAAATGTGATTAATGTAATAATCATAATAGATGCTTTGAAAACAATGCCCCTAGGAAGTTAGTGAGAGAATTTCCTGATTCAGACAAACAATGAAAATAGGTCATTGTAATAAGCTGGAGTGAAAATGATTGGTAGACAGCAATTTTCACTGATAGGTTTGCAGGCCTGTTTGTTAAACTTGATTCTAAATTGCTTCTAAATTATATATTGTAATGAAAATACGTCAAATTTACCAATATATGCATCTTTTGCCTTTTTAAATGATGCATGTGGATTTTTTTTTTTGGTTGTGTGTGTGTGTGGGGGGAAGCACACCTGTTATTTCATTAGTTTTAGGAATTCCTCATGAGTGAACATTCTCTTCCAGAGCAGAGCAGCAATTTGTCTGCAGTTGAGAGTCTTAGAGAACTTGCCTGGGGATACTGAGAGGTAAATGAATTGCCCAGTGTCAAATAGCCAATGTGTGTCCAAGATAGGACTCAAATCTAGTTCTTCCTGAATCTGAGGTTAGGCAAGCCACATGGCCTTTGTTTGTTTGTTTAAACCTAAACATTTAGTAACAGAGAAAAATAGATAACAAACTTAATATTTTGCAGAAATAGACTTGCTTTCTAAAATGAGAAAGAAGAAGAACTGTGTGGTCTGGGCATTAATGCCATTAATTGACTTCAGATCTGATCAAATATCTTGACCCAAAGAGCAGTCATTAATGGAATGCAGACTTGATTGTAAGTCTCCAAGGGAGTGATCCAAGGATGTGTGCTGTTTAACATTTTTTCTCAATGACTTGTTTAAAGGTACAGATGGAATTTTGATGTAAGTTTGATAAATTTTCAGATGACACAAATCTAGGAGGTAGCTAAAATATAGCTAAATAAAATACAGTTAAAATATAGTCAACAGGATCCAGAAACATTCAACAAGCTGGAATGTGGGGCTGAATTTACCAGAGGACTGACTTGAGTCAAACCCAGTCCAGAACAGAATGAAATAATTTAAATAGTGACTCCATTCAGGCCACCATTGCACTCAATGAATATATACCTATAAGGCAAAGTAAGATGGGAGAAATATATCTAATGTTCTCTCTGTCAGTTTTCATTTCTGGTGCTCCTAATAATGTGAACATCTCCTGAATGTGATTCTAGAATCCCTATCTTTGTGTATGATTGAGATGGGATGGGATAGAGAAATGGGTCATGGAAAGTGAGTAGGAAGAGGAAGTGAATCATTAAGGTTTTTAAGGAAGTGTCAGTAAGTATGTTGAAGTCCCCCAGTTTGATGACAGAAGTTGAAGAGAAAAAGAGTGTGAGCCAAGTACTGAACTCATTGAAGGGGAATGTCTGGGAGGTCTGTAAACAACAGCTATCAGAAATTTGATTGAGTGGAAGATGTGGATTGCATGGACCTCAAAGGAAAAGAGGTTACTGAGTGATGGAAGTAGGGGGAGAACCTGGAAATGGCAATAGGGAGCAAGGAGTATTCTAAACTTCCCTGTATTAACAAGTGAGCCAAGGAGTAAAACTGAAAGTGCAGTCAGAACTAGAAGGGGTGGCCAGGGAGGCTGTCATTAGTAGGACTTGGTTATTGACAAAAAAATGGATAGAGTGGAATAGGAAAAGATTTAAGACGAAGCTAAGTTTGTTGCTGATGAAATAGTCATTCCTGAGGGCACAGTGGAAGGGAAGGATTGGTTGAGACTTTGGGATGAGGAAGGTTGAGGGGTATTGAAATGAGGAATCAAGTGGTAAAGACTAGAGAATGGGATCTGGATGATGACCTACAAGGATTCAGATTACTAGTATATGTAGGGTCCATGCCAATAAACTAGTAACTGGCATAGGTAGTTTAATCTAAGTATTCTGACTTTAAGTCCTATGCTCTTTTTATTTTTATTTATTTATTTTTTTAAAGCAATTGGGGTTAAGTAACTTGCTCAAGGTTACACGGCTAGTCATTATTTATGCGTGGGTGCTCATTTTCTGAGGCCGGATCTAATCTCGGGTCATCCAAACTCCGAGGCCGGCGCTCTTACTCACTGCGCCACCTAGCCGCCCCTTTAGGGCAATTGGGGTTAATTAACTTGCCCAAGGTTACACGGCTAGGTTTTTGTTTGTGTGGATTAAGTGTCGGAGGCCGGCTCCGAACTCAGGTCCTTCTGATTCCAGGGCCGGCGCTCTATTCACTGCGCCACCTAGCCGCCCCCCTATGCTCTTTTTATTAAAAAAAAAAAATAATAACACTTTATTGATGCCTTTGTTTTCTACTTTGTTTCTACTTATCATTTCTGGATATGCTTTTTGCCTTCCTTCCCTCACCATCAACATTTTCTTGGAACAAAGAAAAACAATCTGTTCTTAACTCTTAATCCACCTTCACTTTTCTAAGGAAAGGAGAGATATATATTTCCTCATGTTTTACAAGCCAAGATTGGCTATTATAATACATAGAATTTACCTTTATTTTAGAGTTCACTTATGTTATTTTCCTAGCTTCACTTTTCATCAATTTGTCTTCCCTACATTTCTCTCAAATCTTTATATTCATTGTTTCTTTCTTTCTTTCTTTCTTTCTTTCTTTCTTTCTTTCTTTCTTTCTTTCTTTCTTTCTTTTTAAAGCAATTGGGGTTAAGTAATTGCTCAAGGTTACACAGCCAATCATTTTTATGTGTGGGTGCTAATTTTATCAGGCCGGAACTGATCCTGGGTCCTCCTGACTCCAGGGCTGGAGCTCTTATTAACTGTACCACATAGCCACCCCTATATTCATTGTTTCTTATAGCACAACTCCATTACATTAATATGCCATGACTTGTTCAGCCATTCCACAATCAATGAGTACCCATCCCCCCTCCCCCCCCCCCGGCAATGTTTTTGCTATTATAAAAAGTACTGCTTGAATATGTTGGCATACACATGGAACCTTTCTTTCTAACCTTCCCCAAAATGGAATCCCTGAGTCAAATTTTCTCACATATGTCCAAATTGTTTTCCAAAATGGTTGGATCACACAGCTCCACTGAGTGTATGTATGTGCTTATTTTCCCGTAGTTCCCTCAGACTATTTCTATCTTCTCTTAGCCTTGCCAACTTGCTAAATGTGGGGTGAAAACTCAGAACTGTTTTCATTTGTATTTCTCTTATTAGTTATTTGGAATAATCTCTCATACCAAGGTTGAATATTTAGTTATGTCCTTTGACCACTTATTTATTGAGAAATAGCTCTTGGTCTTTTATTTTTCTGAGGGTTTCCTATATACTTTCCTCAGTTATCTCCATCTACAACTTTGGATAAATGGCTTCCCTACAATAGTCAGATGAAAAGTAATTCATCATTGTTGGTCAAACATTTTTAAAAACAAAAGTACATATTTTAGTTTAAAAGGGTCTTTTGGAATTGTGGACTAGATTCTTGTGGTATTTTTCTTTTAAATTTTGTATTCATTATCACAGATTTGTTTATGTCATTTTCCTAGGGTATAAATAAAATACCTAGTAAATAAATTTCCTTTTAACTCCACCTTTTCATCACATTGAAGGTTAAAAAGTAGTAGTCTGAAATCATCAAAGCTACTTGGTACTGGCTAAGAAATAGAGTGGTGGATCTGTGGAATAAGTAAGGTACACAAGACAAAGTAGTCAATGACTATAGTAGTCTACTGTTTGATAAACCCAAAGACTCCACCTTCTGGGATAAGAACTCACCATTTAACAAAAACTGATGGGAAAAGTGGAAAAAACATGGCAGAAACTAGGCATAGACCAAAATCTTACACTGTATACCAAGATAAAGTCAAAATGGGTACATAATTTAGATATAAAGACTCATACTATAAGAGAGTATAAGGACATACACTGTATACCAAGATAAAGTCAAAATGGGTACACAATTTAGATATAAAGACTCATAATATAAGAGAGCAAGGAATAGGTCAGATTTACTGAGAATGGAAGAATTTATGACTAAATAAGAGATAGAGAACACTTTCAAATGCAAAATGGATGATTTTAATTACATTGAATTGAAAAGTTTTTGCATGAACAAAGTCAATGCAACCAAGATTAGAAGGGAAGCAGAAAGCTAGGAAACAATTTTTTATAATCAGTGTCTCTGACAAAACCCTCATTTCTAAAATATATAGAAAACTGAGTCAAATTTATAAGAATACAAGTCATTCCCCAACTGATAAATGGTCAAAGGATATAATGCTTTCAGAAAAACCTGGAAAGACAGCATCAACTGATGCTGAGTGAAGTGAACAGAACCAGGAGAACATTGTAAACAGTAATAGCAACATTGTGTGATCACTAACTTTGATAGACTTAGCTCTTCTCAGCAATGCAAGGAAGATCTAAGACTACTCTAAAAGATTCATGATGGAAAATGCTGATCCACATCTAGAAAGAGAACTATGATGTCTGAATACAGATCAAAGCATACTATTTGCTCTCTCTCTTTATTTTCCTTTCTTTCTCATGATTTCTCCCATTGGTTCTTTTTTTCTTTTGGAGGGCTTTGGGGATTAAGTGACCTGCCCAGGGTCACATGGCTAATAAGTGTGTCAAGCATCTGAGGCAGGATTTGAACTCAGGTCCTCTCGACTTCATGCCTAGTACTCTATTCACTGAGCCACCTCTCCCATTGGTTCTAATTCTTCTTTACAACATGACTAATGTGAAAATATGTTTAATATGAATGTATATGTATAGCCTATATCAGATTGCATGCCATTTTGGGGAGGGTGAGAAAATTTAGAACTCAAAATCTTATGGAAGTGAATGTTGAAAACTGAGATGAGAACTTACTGTTTTGCATCATACCTGTGTCTTTCTTAGCCTACTACTTTATTTGTTTTTAGCACCTTCCTCTGTGTATTGTAGTCTTCTAGGGTTGATTAGAACACTGAAAAGTTAAGTGACTTGCTCAGTATCACATAGCCAAAGTGTGTTAAAGGCAGAACTTGAACGTAGGTCTTCTTGGCTTTGAGGTCAACTCTCTATTATACCAGACTGCCTTCTTACTAATTTGTAATTTAATAGACTGCTAGAGCTAGAAGAGAGTTAAAAAAATCCCATTATCTAATAACCTCATTTTATGTATGAGGAAAACTGAAGCATTCATAGGTTAACTGACCACCCCAAGGTCATACTATTAACTTCATGGCAGAGCTAGGACTTAGTTCAGTGTTTTATCTTACAGCATGATAAATCATTAATCTAGTGTGCATTTAATATTAGGACCCAATGTCTTTCCAGAATATCTGAGCCAAATGGAACAATTGTTGATGGGAAGATAACTCCCAGGAAAGCCTTAGGCTAAATTCAAAGGGGTTTTGAGAAGCCCAAAGTGAACAGTGAAATTTAGTGAGTTAAACATTATGCAGCTTGCTGGGATATTTTCCCTTCAAATTCTCCTGTAATCTGGATTATGAGTAATGGTGATATTACAGAGACTACTATCACTGCAAGAGATCAAAATTGGGAGGGCACTGGTTATTCTTTCTAAAAGAATCTTTTGGCTTTGCTTGAGTATTTCTTACCGAATCATTGAGTTGTATTTTTCTTTTTTCATTTTGTTGTTTTGCTTTTTCAAAACCATTATCTTTTTGAAAACTTTAAATTATTTTTTAAGTTTAATTCATTAAAAATCTTATTTATAGGGGTGGCTAGGTGGTGCAGTGAGTAGAGCGCTGGCACTGGAGTCAGAAGAACCTGAGTTCGGATCCGGCCTCAGACAACCCACACAAACAAAAACCTAGCCATGTGACCTTGGGTAAGTTACTTAACCCCAATTGCCCTCCAAAAAGCAAAAAAAAAAAAAAAAAAAAAAGAATATATGCCTAGCAGTGGAATCTGACTCAAAGGGTATGAACATTTTAACTTCACTGTTAGCATAAGTGCAAATTACTAAAAAAAACAAAAACAAAAATAAACAAACAAAAAACAAACCTCTAATTTTATTACTTATCCTTGCCTTTAATTCTTTAGTAGGGTTTCACAAGCACTCTAGGATTTCTTTCTGTTTAAATTTTTAAAAAGATTTTTTTAATTAGCAAAAATCTGCCCTCTTTCCCTCCTACTCCATCCCAATTGAGAACAAAGCAAAAATCTATTACAAACATGTATAGTCAAACACATTTCCACAGTCCACGTCTAAAAAAAGTGTGTATGTATCTATATACACATGTGTAAATAGAGAGATACACATACATACATACATATATCAAACATTTATTAAGCACCTACTATGTGCCAGACACTGTGCTGAAGTCTTGTTCTACACTCTGAGTCTTTCACCTCTCTCTTAGGAGAAAAACATTAGTCCTGGGAAATTGTAATTAGATACTATACCAGAATTCCTAAGACTTTCAAAGCCTTTACAATATTGTTGTTAGTGCATAAATCGTTTTCCTAGTCATGCTCACTTCACTCTGCATCAGATAATACAAGTCTTCCCAGGTTTCTCTGAAACCGTTCCCTTCATTCATTTCTTAAAGAACAACAGTATTCCATCACATTTATAAATCATAACTTGTTCCACCATTCCCCAACTTGCTGGCACTCCCTTAAATTCACATTCTTTGGCACTTAAAAAAGTTATATTTTTGTACTTCCTTAGTTTGGTTTAGGACTAATCCCTCTATTAAGTCTACCTTCCCCTTTATCCACCCTCCCTTCTCCCTTTTCCTAGTTTCTGTTCAGTAAAATGTATTTCTGTATCCAACTCTGTTTTTCCTCCTTTGACTAGTTGAGAGGAATGAGGTTCCAGTGTCAGCTGTTCCTCAAACACCTTTCTCCTTTGCATAACTTTTCCTAACTTTCTTTTCCTTTCCCCAACCCTAGTGTATTACCCCCTTCCCCTACCCCCCATTTCCATTTTTCTTTTATGACTTAACAGAACCATGAGAGCTGCCTCATTAGACTCCTGTGACTCCTAATAATGATACGGTTCAGAAGGCACATGTGGATCATTGCCTAGTATTTCAAAGTAAGTGGCTTATCCTTTAGTTCTTTATAATTGTTCATATTTGTCCCTTCATGTTTCTCTTTACTCCTATGTTTGAACTTCAAAGTTTCTATATACATCTAATTTTTTCATCAGAAATGCTTAGCAATCTTCTTTTTCATTAAAGGTTCATTTCCTATCCCTCTCTCTCTGCTGGTCCTCCCCCTCTCCCAGCTCCCAATAGGATTAGTCTCAGTTTTACTAGGCCATAAACCTTTATCCTTTGACTTTTGGAATACAGTATTCCAAGCTCTCTGCTCTTAAAGTGTGGTGATTGTTAAATTATGTGTGATCCTGATTGTGGTTCCTCAGTACTTGGATTCTTTATTTTATATTTCAGTGTTTTTTCTTTGGTCTGGAAGCCCTGGATGTTGGCTTTAAAAATGTTGGCCTTCTGGTTCTAAGGGATCTGGGCGGTTTTCTTTTAAAACTTCTTAGCATATTACGACTAGGCTATTTTTTGAGTCATGATGTCCAGGTAGTTCAATAATTCTTAATTTTTTTCTCCTCAATATTTGCTTTTGCTAAAGGGACATCTTTTATTTTCTTTGTTTTTAAAAAAGTCTAGACTTTAACATTTCTTCTTCTCTCGTGGAGTCATTGGATTTTATTTGGCCCATTCTGATTTTCAAGGAGCTTGTTGCTTAGATAAGGTTTTGTACCTTTTGTGCAAAACTCTTAATTTCCTTTCCAATTCATTTTCTGAGGCTGGATTCGATCCCAGGTTATCCCAAGTCTGAGGCCAGCACTCTTACTCACTGCACCACCTAGCTGCCCCTTAAGGCTCCCTTTTGGTCTGAGATTCCTACTCTAGCAGTGTTCAGATTGGGCTAGAAGCTTGGAGTGGAGATCCAACTCTGCTCCCAGAGTAAGCCATGTAGCTGCCACTTAATTTTTGAACTTGCTCCTTTCTCAGTATACTACTTAGGGCCCCTAATTGATCTCTACCCCAGAATGCTATTTCTGGGCTCACATCCCCTCCCTGGTCTGCCCCTAGATCTATGACCTAGAGCAGGGTAGTGGCTGATGAAGTTGCTAGTTGCTGCACAAAGTTACAGTGTGCTAGTATAGGTCTTGAACTTCTTTTTGATATAGGGCATGACCTTTTTCTGTGTTGGAGTGCTTGATGGGGTATGTTCTTCTCCTTTTCCTTGGTCTGCAGACCTCTTTTTGTCTCCCTATGCCAACCTGAGCTGGAAAAATAATTATGATCCCCCCACTTCAATTACCTTATCAAGGTTTATTCTAGATGATTTCTAGAATATTTCTAGTGATTTCTAGATGTTTAGAGAAGTCCCCCTTCCCTGTTGCCACCCCCCTCCCCTGAGGGAATTTACTCTGAGTATCCACTCTAGTATTTCTTGTATAATCTCATCTGGGAAGAGTTTGTTATTCCAAGAGTATTCCTGTCAATACCACTGTGGGATAAGAAATAATAAGCAGGCAGATTTCAGAAAAAAACCTAGAAAGACTAACACAAAATGTAACAAAGTGAAATGAGCAAAACTAGAACACTGTACACAATAACAGCAGCATTGTTTGATGATCAACTATGACTGACTTAGCTTTTCTTAGCAATATGATCCAAGACAATTCCAAAAGCCTCATAATGGAAAATGCCATCCATATCAAGAAAAAGAAAACATGAGTCTGAATGCAGATCAAAGCGTATTATTTTTAGCCTTTTTTATGGTTTTACCCTTTTGCAAAGAGTAATTGTTTTGTAAACTGTTTCTTCTTTCACAGCATGTCTCATAGGGTCATAGGTTTTATATGATTGCACATATAAAACCTATATCAAATTGCTTACTGTCTTAGGGAGGGAGATTTTGAACTCAAAATTATAAAAAATGAACATTAAAATTGTCATTTTAAAAAAATAAAATACTATTTAAGGCAGAGTATTCCTGTCTTTGGGAACAATCTCCTTGCATTTTTTTTAAACCTCATAGGATTTCTTCATTTTATTATGAAGTCTTTGTTCATTTGTTTAGTCACTTGATTTTTGTCAGGTTTTTTTTTTTTAAAGAATGTCTTCTTCCCCTCTCCCCTTCATTTTTCTTTTACTGTATTAGGTACATATCTTGCTGTTTTGATGTAATGGAAGGGGACTGATCTTAGAGGTGAACATTTATGTCTTTGTCTTGCTGGAATTCTACCTTATCCTTAAGTTGAACGTACCTCTTAAAAAAAGAAAATGCTTTGAAAACTAGGAGCTCAGGAGAAGTGCCAGTTACTGGCATGGATATAGATAATAAGAGTATTTTTCCCACATTGTTTAATTTCTTATTAGTGTCATATTCCTAAACTTCTCTATTTTGTACCACTTATACTGACATTATTCTATTATGAACATTATGTAAAGTAAGAATTATTATTGTACCCCTCTTCACTGAAATTTTCATGTTTTCCAGTTGTAAGGATAAATTCTAAGATTTGGAAAATGTGAATTGATAGATCACTGGCTTATTCCCATATGAAATCAATCTAGTAGCAAATAATGTTTTCCCTGATTCAAAAAATAAGTTACTCAAATCTCATGATGTATAGTTCACATTGCATAAAGGGAAAGACTTTCAGATTATGAAACAGATTATTCACTGATGTAGGATTTTTTCCCCTTCTTTATCTCCCAGTGTAGTGTAGGAGTGTTATGCTTAGAGGGGGAGAATGCAATTAGGAGTAGTTTATAGTAAGCACATCATTAACAAATGCTGTAATAGGGAAGTAGGAAGGAAATTTATGATACATAATTGGGACTAAATTCCAAAATCGAATTCTCAATCTGCTCTAGTTATGGAAAATTATTTCCTTTTTTAAATCTTTGATTTTCTTTTGAAAAGGAAAACTGTTGCCTGCTGATCATAAAGTTTATAGCTTCATTGGAAAGATGCTCCCTAATCAATAAAACCACATGCATTTATAAGGCTTTTACTATTGTGCTATGCATTGGGCTAAGCACTTGGGATATAAGTACACAATGGTATAATTTCTACTCACAAGGAGCTTACATCCTAATGTAACGAAACTATTTTTCTTTTGCTTTGAATTTTTTTTTCCTTCTCTATGGTTCTAAGGCTATAAAGATAAGATACCACAAATCAGATTAAAGTCAGAATGTGTCATTTCCAAAGAATGCAAAATTTTTAGTGGAAAAGAAATTTGACAAAGTTTCTTTACCTAGACTTAAAAAATCATACCAGAAGAGAAAGCTGGGGGCAGGATCTCCATTGAGTAGCCTGATAGCTAAATGACAAGTCCATGAAGTTCAAGAAGAGATTTATTCTTAAGAGTTTACAATGACCATGTTCCTTGCTAGTCTTCCTTGCTACTTTATTTAGATAAGGAAATTCAGACCTTTAGTTCATGGCTACAAAATTTACTATAAAATTTCCTTTGATTTCTGTTGCCGAGTGAATTATAGGACACTTAACTTTGTTAACCTCTAAAAGCAGAAATTGCCTTCTAGAACTACTATAATTGAAGAATATGGTTACAGCTCCATGATCATTTTTAGACTGCAGGTGCAATGTGAATGTACCAAAAGATCCTAGAACAGAAAAGGAGAAATGACTCTTAGAAGTTTTTTTATTGCAAGAAAAAAAAGAAAAGAAACTAAACCGCTCAATAGATGAACCCTATTTACATCAGTAGTACATGTTATCCTCATGAAAAAAATATCTGTGCAATTAGAAGAATACAATAGGTTGTATTCCCTCTGCCTCCTAAAATAGAGACAATGGAAAAATGTACATACCACTTCAGCCCTACTAACATTTTATCAAATTATATAATCTAAAGGAATTATATGGAAGGGAAAATAGATTTTAATAATTGCTTATGAGTTAGAAATAGAGAAGAAGAAAAATGACTATGATTTCCTGAAAATTTACAAAAATGTATCAATTAAGTATTTATTACTTATTTCTGACCAAAGGTTCTTAATCTGTGACCCACGTACTTTTTTTTTCTCTAATATTTTCATAACCATATTTTAATAAAATGGGTTTCTTTGGTAATCATTTATTTTTTTCTTTTTCTTTCTTTTCCTTTAAAAGTGTTATTCTGAAAAGGGTACATATGTTTCCTCAGACTACCAAAGGGGTCTATCAAACAATAAAGGTAAAGAATACCAGTACTAGACGCTCTTTAGACCACAGAATTTTATCTTCGTCCTCCCATCTCTCCAAAAGCCTCCTACCCAAACCTCAAACATAACATAGTTCTTTTCCTCTAGGAATTTACAACCTAATGACAAGGGTTTTTAAGTCCCATATGAATGATGGTAGACACAGTTCCAAATAGGTTAAACTGTAATCACAAAATACAGTAGAAACAAGAAAGTTAGTTATGGGGTATTCAAGAAATTTCAATGAAGACAGTGATCTATTTGAAGAAGGATTTAAGACATTAAAAAAGCATCTCAATTCTACAGTTACTGATTTTTCTATTCTGCAAAATTTTATTAAGCAACAGCTGGACAACTCTTACAACTCCAAATCATCAAGGAAAAAAAAATAGGGCAATTGATCCATCTCAATAATAAAGACAGTAAAGAATTTAGACAAACCACATCTTTTAAAATGGAAACCATTAATACTTTCTAGGATACCTCCTTCACAATCTAATACACAAAATACATAAGGAGAGGCAGATTAGGGTGAGTCTTATTACAATGTAATGCAGGGTCTGAACAGCTCTTGGTTCAGGAAGTAAAAGAAAGCAAAGCAGTCAACTGAAATATAATGCTATATAATTATGAAAGAGCACACAGCACAAGTGCACTCTGTTCCCCGAGGGACTGAGAATAGCATGCTGGTCTTGTTTGGTTTGGGACTTATGCACCTTCATAACTGCACACTTAATTTGAAAGAAAAAAGAAAGGAAGAAAAGACAAAAACAGTTGTAATAAACTCAGGAATAATGTACAAAATTACAGTACCAAAGTAACGCATTTATAAACAAATGCAAAGAATATCCTTTTTGGTAAACAATAGTGCTTTTTTCAGTCAAATGCATACCCATGCTATTCCACAACACTATATATATTTTTATCTACAACAAACAACAAGATCTGAAAGCCCCACCCCCACCCCAAACAGAAAGTTACAAGAAAAAAATGGGAAATATAATTGAAAGTGAACACACAAATATAAACATATATGCACATATATGTATATATTTGGAAAAAGAAAACCTTTAAAGTTTTATAAAGCAGAGACATAAACACATAATGGAGATAAGTTACAAACTGTGTGCTATTATGAAATTTTATGAACTCAAATATTATTTGTTATATGAAAAAAATTTTTCTTTACAATTAAAAAAATTAACATTATCTTGACTAGCCTTTTTAACATTTACATGGCCAAATGAAAAATTTCTTATAGGTATATGTTGGTTCATTCTTCAAAGCTGCTGTGTAAGAAAAATATCCTCTTGCAAGCCAGTGTAACAATGGAGAGAACATTTCAGAAATTCTAGGTCTTCTTGGACATATACATACATACATAAACATACACATAAGTGTATTATGTGTAGATACATATGTGTGTATACACACATACTTAATTCCATTCTGCACATACTATTTCTTAATGGAAATGATGCAAATAAGGAGTGGTGGTTTCACTGCCTTTCAGGCAGGGAAGCAGACTACATAGGAAACAATCAGAAGGAGACTCCTCTGTCATCCTCTTTGGTTCAAGGTTTCTGGAGACTTTTTAGAAAGCAAACAAAATTCCAAACGGATTCTTTCCTACTGACAAATTGTTTAAAAGGACTACTTTTAAAAAATGAAATAGTTGGATTCCATACATACATTCATTAGTAACCCTGGAGAAAGATATTCTCTTGATTAAACCTGTATTTCAAATCTCCTAATTAGAATTTTAAAACTATACCACTTGAAATAATAGATTCTGTTAGAGTTGGGAAAGACCTATCCTCTTATTTTTACAAATGAGAAAACTGAGCCCCAGAGAAGTCAAGTGACTTACCTGAAACCACACAGCTAGAAAAGGGGTAAAGCCAGCATCAGAAGTCATCAGAAATTGGTTTACAGTTTAGCGCTCTTTGCATCATATCACAACAAGACTATGACAGAAGTTTTTGCTTGTAGTTCAGTAGGATACTATACAATTAATAATAGTCTAAGTCAGGAAGAATTAACCTGGAAAACATTTTGGTTTATAGTACAATCAAAACTCAGAAAAATGTTTGCTTTATTGGTCTCAAGATCATGGTGACCTGCATTTAAAGTGTATGTTTACACACAAAATCTTATTTTTTTTATGTAGTTAGGGTAAAACAAATTGTAAATTGTTTTCTAGGTCAAATATATGCACCTTCTTCTGTGAAAAGAGTATATTCTTCATGAAGTTGATTCTTATGAAACTAATCCTTTTTTTTAAATTTAGAGCTCCCATCAGGAATTTTCATATGTATGTGTGTATATGTATGTACACACACATAAACTTCATAACAACTTAAAGTAATTAGGTCTCTGATGAAAAGAATTCTTTTATGAGTAAAAGTATCACCCTTAATCTAAAAACACTCTAGATCCCATTACCACAAACATAAATTTATGCTTTATTTTGGTACCAGATTATGCTGTCCCCTACACTTTCCAGAGCAGATGACAGGTGTTAAGTACTAGCTGTATGTTCCTCGGTACCCACCCAGACATTGTACTACAGAGGTCCCAAACGAGGCTAAAGCACTAAAAAGTGCACAAAGTGATTTGGAGCAGAACCTATTTGTCTTTTGGGGAGCAGGTTGAGAATTTGTTAAAAGCCATATTATCTTTGCAGTATAATTTCCACACTCATCTGACATAAAGATTTTGAACAGTAATTCCAAACAATTCCCTTGTGCATTGAACCTCATATAGAAAGGCTTGTATTACATATTCTATATTTTATCCTTTTATGTCATATTTCAGAAATCAAACAGGACTTTAAAAAATCTGAAGCAGATCACTTAAAATTCTCTCCCCACTGCTATCCCATTCTCTCACTTTTCCCCACTCAAAATATACTATCTTTAGTAAAAAAAAAAAAAGAGTTCAACACAAAAGGAAAACATCTAGTTAAGTTACATCATCACAAGGAAACCATAGTCTTAATGGAATATACTCAAAGATATTGTTGTTGTTTTTTAACTGCCTAATTAACAGGATTTTTTCCTTAAATTATAAAAAGTTGCAAATTGTCCAGCAAAAAGAAAATCTTTCTATACATATTCTGTAATTTTTGCAGCAAAATGTACTGCTACCAAATAATTAGTTACAAGGATGCTTTTTATATAAATAAGAAAGTGGGTATAACTCACCAGTACATAGTAATAAAATAATCCCTAAAAACACTTATTACATTAAGCAAGATAAATAATTTGTCTCTAGGACAATAAGAGAATTTGCATTTAAATTATTTAAAAAACTAGGCTGTAACAATTATTGCACAACTAAAAATAAGCACTGAAAAGCCATTATCAGGCTACAGAAAACTAATGTATAAAAGAATTAGATAATTCTGAACACATTGCTAAATTCTTCCTAGAAGAACTTATCTACCAAAAAACTGGTTTGTAACGTTTAAATATAAAATCTTAAACTCAGTTTTGGCTGGCAAACAGTAACTTTCATAATGTTTTAAAATTATATCAACTTTTTTTTTTTTAGGGCCTGAAGAGAATGGCTATTACAATATCTTGCTCTTAGCAACAAATGAGCCAGTTTTTGTTTCTAATTCTTATGCCCAGATGCTGCTTTGCTATGCTTATAAAACCAAATAGGGAATTTAAAAATAAATGCTTAAATCATGAACATACCTAGTTTAACTTTTTATATCATTTCCCACTTGTCTGTTTTCAAACAAAACCCAAATACAGGACCCTAAACTAGTAGACAAATTAAAACTAACATTTTGCATGTTCCTAGGAACATTGTTTAGCAATATCAAACTTGTGTATTCAGAAAAAAAATCAATTAAGATCTTGGTTTCAGGGCCTAAACACTGCCCAAGAAATCCTTCCACCTAAAGGTAGGAAGAGGTGCTGGATGAAGGCGATACAAAAAAGGAGCTCTCTACTATGGAGAACCATCTTAATTTTGAGATAAAGGAGGAAGGGTCCTTGCTGAAGCACAAAAATGACATTTATCCAAGTGGTCCAAATGGAATGACAAGATGTTCAAAATCATATTTTAAAGGAGCATTTTTGATGGACTTGTTTGTACTGCACACAGCCATCATTTCTGTCCTCCTTCCATTTAAGAAGCTTTCATTCAAGTGAATGTACAAATAAACCCGGGGTGGGCATAATAGCTTTCTTAACAGCAGCAAACCAGTGGAACAGAAATCCATTGAAAAAAGTTTAAGCAAGTTATTGACAGTAATTCCTAAGGCTCTCTTATACTGACTTTTGTAAAGGCTTTTATTCCTCTGCAAAATACTCTGTACTATTAAATGAGTAACTTTATTCATGGGAAACAACAGGACAACTTCCAAAGCTTGGTGAAACAAAAATCTTTCACTACCCTGCTTAATGTGCCCTTATAAATACATGAGTCACAATTTCCACTCTAATGGAAAATTACTTCAAGGATTTTAGAATTATATGTAGCAGAGAAAGTAAAACATATTTTCAAAGAAAAAAATCAGGATTAATTTTTCTCTTTAAGGAAGAGAGAGCAGTGAAGACATATCTGGAGGATAAGAGAGAACAGAAAACATACAGAAACCTCCTCTTTGTTGCCCTGTCCCAACTTACAGGAGACTGGAGTTGGTTCTCAGCAGAAGTTATACACCACTGGTTTGAGAAAATTCACTATCATCCCACTACAGACAGAATCACAGAATTACAGAGCTGGAAGGAAGCTTAGTAGCCACCTGATCCAACCCATACTGTCCAAAAGTACTCCCAGTATCACATACCCAGCCAGTGGTCATCTCACTAGATCTCTCTGATTTCAACCTCTTCACCTCCTTTCAGTCAATCACGCCAAACAATCGTCACTACTTTTAGGAGAGAAACTCTCGCATATTATGTAACTCCTAAAATCACTCATCTTAAGCATTAAGCACTCAAAGAGGAGTATAGCCCTTCAACCTGGTCTACACTGAGACATAACAGGCCTCTCACTTACATGTACATCTAGTACTGTTAACCATATTGGAAAATTGCAGCCCATTTCCCCCTCATGTTTCATCATAGGGCAAATCAAGCAGATTTCTCTCATATAGTGTGTTACCAAAATGCCTGTTGGATACAATTATTCTCTCTGTAGCAACAACCTAGAATTTAGAAATTACAGTTTGTTCCATCCACCCTAAAAAAGATGCCTGCAATATTGAGCTACCAATGAATAGAACCTGAATTTTCAAATATTTTTTGTGGGAGTTTGAATTTTTTTGCTTTTGTTTTTACACCATTGTCAATGTTGTGTAGTAATAAAAGGTGGAGGGAATGAAAAATAACATGTATGTGCCATGTTTTTAAAAGAATAAAGTGATATAAGGCAGTCCATCCAAAAGGACAGTTGTCCTGTTCTCCCCTCCCCACTTCCCAGCCCTCCCCCCTTCCCCTACTAGCTTTACATCAGCAAACACAATAGAACCATTACCACAAGCCAAAGCTACACTTCCCAACATAACAATGAATGGTTCCAGCCCTTTGCTCTCAAACACCAGCACTATATTTTGCTTTTGTAAAAAAAAAAAAAAAAAGATAAAAGATAAAAGATACTAAAAACCCAAATAAACAATAGCAATTACAGTCCAGTGGCCTCTCTGGGGGGCCTGATAGACTTCCAGTTTGCTGTTGTCTTCTGGTCCATGCAGGCACCTCTGTTACACCCAACATTGGGTCCGCCAGCATTTTCTGGATTGGACTTCTTTGAAAAGGTTTCTTTGTGTTTCTTTCTCCTTTGAGTCATTTTTTTTTTCATTTGAGGCGCTGAGTCACATTAGCCAGAGCAACTGCAAATGCCTGGACAGCAGAAAAGGGGTATTGAAAGTCCAAAATGTAAGCATTGCCATCAATCCTTCCAAACTGCATTACCTATATAATAGGGCAATGGGGAATAAGAAAGAAAATAAGGAAAACAGTTAAAACTACAACACAAAAGAAATTTTAAAATTCAATTCAAACCTAAAGCACACTAATTACGTGATCTATGAAAAAATTGAGTTCTTGTCTTAAGCACACTTCTCCAGTTGTCCCAACCACCAGAACTTCCAGAAGTTTGACTCAGTAGTTTGTCCTTGTGACAGAGTGAAGATAAACGTTTACATGACAATTGCTTTTTTTTTTTTTTTTAAGCAATTGGGGTTAAGTAACTTGCTCAAGGTTACACGGCTAGTCATTATTTATGTGTGGGTGCTCATTTTCTGAGGCCGGATTTGATCTCGGGTCATCCCAACTCCGTGGCCGGCGCTCTTACTCACTGCGCCTACTAGCCGCCCCTTTTAGGGCAATTGGGGTTAAGTAACTTGCCCAAGGTCACACGGCTAGGTTTTTGTTTTGTGTGGATTAAGTGTCTGAGGCCGGCTCTGAACTCAGGTCCTTCTGACTCCAGGGCCAGCGCTCTACTCACTGCGCCACCTAGCCACCCCAGACAATTGCTTTTTACAGTCTCTATTTGGCAGGTCTCTATTTCATGCTACTGCAATAATTGCTAGGATGGCAGTGAATGCACATAATCATTTAGAAAACAATTATTTTTTTCTTTTGAATGAAGGGACTGGTAACTATGACTAGAAAATTACTATTTTGGTATAAGAGGCTATCCTCAAAGATCAAAGAGAGAATCACAAATTTAGAGTAGGAAAGGACCTTTAGAAGTTACCTACCACTCCTGCACCAACCTCTCTGCTGACCTTTAAATCTTGAATCTCTAAATGCCTTTCAGACATCTCAAGCTGGATATTCAGCATACATCTTAAACTCAACAGATCCAAAACTCAGCTAAGTATTTTTCCCTTTAAAGTCCCTACCCTGCTCACCCATACATATATTCCCTATTATAGTAGAGGACCACACCATCCTCCCTATCCCTTAGACTCACAATCTAGGAGTCATGCTGGACTCATCACTATTTCTCATTCTATCCATTCTACTGCCAATGCCTATCATTTTCACTTCTCTCAAATTCATGTCCTTCTGTCCTCCACACTACCACCACTCAAAACCTCCCATGTGGACTGATGCAATAACCTTTTGCCCCCCTACTCAATAAACTCCAGTGGCTCCCTAGAGGCTCCGGGATCAGATAAAACATCCTCTGGCATTCAAAGCCCTTCATAACCTCCCACACCTTATTCCCTAACATGTGCTCTTTGATCCAGTGACACCACCTTCCTCACTGTTTCACAAGTAAGACACTCCATCTCTCAGTTCTAGTCATTCACAATGAGTGTCCCCCATTCCCAGCATGTTCTCCCTCCTTAGTAGCCTATGGGCTCCCTTGGATTCCCATCTTCTTGAGGAAGCCCCTTCTTGAATTCTAGTGCCTTCTCTCTGTTCATTATTTCCCATTCATCCCATACGTAGCCTGTTTGTACATATTTGCTTGCTTTCTCCCCCATTAGATTGTGTGCTCCTTGAGAGCAGGGCTAACTTCTGCCTCTTTTAATTTCCTTGGGGCTTAGCCACAGTGCCTGGCACATAGGAGGTATTCAATAAATATTTATTGATTGAATAACCTAGTCCAATACCCTCATTTTACAGATGAGGAAAATGAGATTCATGGAACTTAACTGACTCACCCATGGTCAAATGTATGACAAATAGCAGACCTTACTATAATAATAATGATTACAGATTACTCAATTACAATGTGACCTTACATTTGTCAACAGGCAACCACAACTTCACAAAACTTACATGAAAACTAAATTTATTACAAGAGAAATGACCGTGCATATGGAACTCAAGGAGTTTACAATTCATATGTAAGTGTGCATATTTATGACAAGACCAAGAAAGGAGGAGATATGAAAGCCTCAACCTAAAGAGGCATGGCATAGGATTGGAAAGGTGCAGTGAAGATTGGGAAAGGACAAAAACCCCGACCAAAGCAGAGGAGCCAGGCAAGACAAAGGCCACATTCTTTTTTTCCCTTGGGAACAACTAGACCATGAAGATATGATGGTCTCCTTATCTATAAGGACCTGGCTTCACAAACCTAGTACAGACTGTCTGACATCTGTCTTGACTCGCAGGGTCACACAGGGAGTACAATGGAGGGGAAGAACAGGAAGGCAAAAGGGAATGGGTCACCCTTACTCTCACTGAATTTGGCTTAAGGAGGGAATAACACACACTCAATTGGGTATCTTACCCTACAGGAAAGTAGCGGGGAAGGAGATAAGAGGGAGGATGATAGAAGGGAGGGCAGATTGGGGGGAGGATAGTTAGAAGCACATACTTTTGAAAAGGGACAGGGCAAAGTAGAAAATAGAACAAGTGGGGGTGGGAATAGGATAGAGGGAAATATAGTCAGTCCTTCACAATATATCCACCATGGAAATGTTTTGTGCAACTACACATGTACAACTTTTATTGAATTGCTAATCTTCCCAGTAAGGGTGTGTGATGTGGGCAGGAGGGAAAGAATCTGGAATTCAAAGTTTTAAAATCAAATGTTAAAAATAATAATTATTATTTTTTTACATGCAACTGGGAAATAAGATTTACAGGCACTGGGATATGGAGTTCCATCTTGCCCTACTGGAAAGTCGGAGGGGAAGTGGGGGAGGATAAAGGAGAGAGCAGATTGGGGGAGGGGCATTCAGTGGGATTGCTGTTTTGGGGCGGTGGTTAGGGGAAAGATGGGGAGAAAAATTTGTAACTCAAAATCTTGTGGATATAAATGTTGTAAACTAAAAATAAACATAAAATTAAAAAAGAATAATAGGATTTAGAGCAAGAAGGAAACTTAGTGATCACCTATTTTAGAGATCATCTTAGATCAAACTTAGTGATCATCTATTTTAGAGATCAGGGAAACAGAGGTCCAGAGAAGGAAGGTGATTTTTCCTAGTCACATAGGCCACAGATGAGTTAGTTGAGATCTTAACCTCTATCCTCTGACTTCACTGATGTTCATTACCCATACTCCCACTTTGTTTCCTCTTTAATATTGGAGACAATTTCATAAACTTGTTTTACTTCTACTGTGTACAGTTAATTTTCCTCTCTCTAAAAGATGATTCCCAGTCACTTGAGGAATGAACTTTTGCAAATTTCATGGGGGACACCCTTTGTGAAAAACTGTCCCTTGAAGCCCAATATCCTTTCAACTCAATTATTAAAAGCACCGTTGAAATTCAAGGTGATTTTTGTCTTACTCAATCTTGAACAGGATTCTTAATGGCAAAAACATGGCTCAAAAAGAGGGAATTTGGTAATTAATCCTCAAGGAACTAAAAAAGGCTTCAGAACCTTGAAACAGACTACAACTGGAAGAGAAGGTTCTTTTAACAGAGGCTCATACTATTCTTGACCTACAAAGTCAAGCTAAAAATTCCCAAATTTTGATATATTTGATATATATAGCTCATTTGTAATAAACTAGCATGTCTATTACCTTTTCAAACTCTAAAGTGCAAAGGAGGGCAGAAATGAAAGTTGAATGGGGAAAACAAAAGGCAGATGAGATTTTTCAGAAGCTCAAAATACATTTACTTTTGATGATGGCTTGACAGGCTTTCATTTTTGCTTACTGATCTACCCTTGAAAAATTTTCAACTTTGAATCGCTCAGTTTTCTACTCGGAATCATGCAATGTTCAAAGAAGCACTAGTCTATCAGTTCTGCTAAAGTTCTTAACAGAATTTCCTAGAAATTTGAAAAAACCAAAAGCAGACTTTAAAAAAAATCTAATAAATATAGAAAGTTTAATTGGATAAAAAGGCTATAGCAAGGTAGAAAAACATTTTCTAACTTAAGGCTTAACATACAGATTCATGAATGTCTCTTGAAGTAAAATCTCACTGCCTTTAATAGAATTCACAGACCATCTGAGTTTGACCACATTCAGTCAAAATCAGAATGTAAAAGGAACTCTGCCAGACCAAAGATAATTAGTTAATCAGAGAGCTATCGAATTGCTTATATCGACAGTCTCCTTTGGGCTCTATTTAATTAATAGTTCAGTTATTGGCATGTAGAACAAAATTCTTGGGGTTTGCTTTTGTAGAAAGTTTCATGAGCTGTATTACTAAAGATAATGAACACACTGAAGCCTTTTAATTGCTCTGACAGGAAAAGTATAAAAATATGTACTGTCTGAATTCTCTCATAATATATACTTTGTTAGAATAACTGGTTTGTAATATTAGCTGTTAATCCACTGTACATAAAGAATTTTTTTTTAAAGAAGTGAAACATTTCCATTTTAAAATGAGTCCAAGCATGGGGCAGCTAGGTGGCACAATGAGTGAGAGCGCCGGCCTCGGAGTTGAGATGATCCAAGATCGAATCCGGCCTCAGAAAATGAGCACCCACACACAAATAATGACTAGCCGTGTAACCTTGAGCAAGTTACTTAACCCCAATTGCTTAAAAAAAAAATGAGTCCAAGCTAAGTGTGATGGCAGGTGCCTATGATCTCTGCTACTAGGGAGGCTGAGGCTGGTAGCTTGCTGGAGTTTGGGGGTTCTGGGTTGCAGCAGAGCTAAAGCTGAATGGGAGTCCACACTGTGTCCATCACTGTCCACTGATATAGGGGACTCCTGGAAATAGGGGGCCACTTGGCTGCCTACGGAGGGAGGAACTGGCCTACATCAGAAATGAAACTAGTTGGGGCAGCTAGGTGGCGCAGTGAGTAGAGCACCGGCCCTGGAGTCAGAAGGACCTGAATTCGGATCCCGGCCTCAGACACTTAACGCACACACAAACAAAAACCTAGCCGTGAGACCTTGGGCAAGTACCCAATTGCCCTCCAAAAAGCAAAAAAAAAAAAAAAAAAGAAAAAGAAATGAAACCAGTCAAAGCTTTTGTACCATCAACAATGGAATGGGTTCCATGAGTGGCTGCTGCATTTCTAGCTTAGGAAAAATAGGGATGGGGAGAGAGGAAAGGATAAAAGGAAGGAAGGAAGGAAGGAAGGAAGGAAGGAAGGAAGGGGGGGGGGGGGGGGGGGAGGGAGGGATGGAGGGAGGGAGGGAGGGAAGGAATTTAAATCTCTTGATAGAGAAGTGATTAGGTATAGAATGAGATATATTTTTTGGACATGGCCAATGTGGGAATTTGTTTTGCTTGACTATACTTAGGGGTTACAAGGATTCTTTCTTTTCCTTTTCTTCTTCTTCTTTTTTCTTTTTTGGAGGGCAATTGTGTTAAGAAACTTGCCCAAGGTCACACGGCTAGGTTTTTGTTTGTGTGTGTTAAGTGTCTGAGGCCGGATCTGAACTCAGGTCCTGCTGACTCCAGAGCTAGCGTTCTGCTCACTGCACCACCTAGCCGCCCCCCTTTTCCTTTTCTTCTTAATAGGTTTGGGAGAAGGGAGAAAAAAATAATTTTTTGTTAATTTTTTTTAAAAAAAGTAATTTTTTAAAAAGAAGCAAGGCCAAAAGGGTGAAATAGGATTTCTGGGACTGCATGTGGTTTTTCAAAATAAATTAGCTAACACTTTTAAAGCAGTCTTACCTGTCTCCCTTCCAACTCAATCTGGAAGTTCTTTGCAGATTCTTGGGTCACCCGCCCTCCGAAGTCCAGCTGGTACACTTGTGTTGCCTCATTCCACAAAGGCTGCTTATTAGCCATCACATACACAAATCCCTGACTTCCCAACCTCCCATCCTCCTTTTCATTGGCTTTCCGGCACTTGAATTCCTCCAGCTCACTGGCTGTCCTCAGACTCCTTTTGCTTTTCCACCCCTTTTTGCTGCCTTGGCTCTGGTTCATCAGCTCATCCCCACTGATAAACAGTTCTGGCTCACTTTCAGAGCTGTCCTGAAATTCATTTGTCTTGTTGAGCTTCTTTGACTTCAACTGGTCCTTCTGGCTCTTCACTTTCTTTTTCTCTCTCCCAAGTCGGGGGCTGGAGATAAGGGAGTTGAAGTCACTCAGAGTCCTTGACTCCTTCTTCCCCTTGCCCTCTGTGATGGCCTGGACATTCCCTTCCTCGGCACGGCTGTCCAGGTGCTTACGGTTCTTCTTCCCAAATTTATCTGTCCTCTGTGGGATAGGACTTTCTGTCAAGGAGAGGACTTCCTGGAAATTGTCTGCAGTCTCCACCATCACTTCTGTACCCAGGTGGCCTTGGTGCTCAGCTGGAGGTGGGGACACAATGGGCTTTTCCACAACCAAATGTGATTTGGGAGGAAGAGTGCCCTGGGAGTTTTGCACAGGTGGGCACGCACTGTAAGAATTCCAAGGATGCAAGGCAATGGGTGGCAGCTGTAAACTAGAACATGTGCTGCTTCCTGGGTACATGGGTGGCAAGGGGCAATAGGAAAGGTTGGATGAGTACCCTGGCTGAAGTACTACAGTGGGCTCCTGTTGTGCAAACTGTGTTGGGGTCAGGGCTTCTTTTGGGGAGCAGGGAGCCTGCATTCCCTGCAAAGGGGGATTATTATAGCTTCCTGGAAAAGGTACTCCCATCCCATAGCCTGTTTGGAAAGTGGCAGTAGGGCTGGTTGGAGACTTGGGGGAAACAAAGGGCACTCGGGACACATCTAGGTGCTGGGCCTGACCAATCATCAGAGGTGGTGGTTTCAAGGGGTTGGGCACTGAACTCTGTGCTGTCCTTTCCTGAGGAATCCAAATATCCTCTCCCAACATAGGGTCCCACTGGTAAGGGGGTGGCCGTTTCACTCCCATTGTTGCCTCAGATAGTGCTGCATGTCTAACAGACTTCTCCACCTGACAGTGCTGGGAGAGGGTCTCATCCTCTGTGAAGGCAGAGTTGACATAGTCTGTCCGATCACGAGAGTTGTCAGGTGGGCTCAATAGATTGTATGAAGACTGGGAAGCCAAGGGTGAGGTGCTGACTGAGTGCGCTATGACTGAGCTGTGCTGGGAGCTGCCCACCGAGCTCAGATCAGGTCGCATGCCACCGCCAAGGCCAGAAGTTCCACTGCTGGCACCAGCACCCCCTGCACTCCCTCCACCACTATTTGCACCACTTCCACTGCCACTGCACTGGCTACACGTGTACAGAGCAGCAGGCGGCCTTGGCTGGTACTGGGCGGTTACCGCACTGCTCTTAGGCTTCGGTGGGTGCTGCAGGGTGGCCCGCTGACTGTCTGCTAACTGAATCATCTTCTGAGCCACCTCTCGGTTGTTCCTGCGCAGCGTTGCATGGATAAGGCTGCTGTCTAGTCTCTGGGCAGCTCCTCGTCCCTGTGCCAGCTGGCTAGCAATTTCTGGATAAGGGGGTGGGTCCCCAGAGGGGATGGAATAGCGGGGGACAGTTAACCGGTTCAGGGTTGCACTGGAACAGGGCTGTGGGGTCTTCTTTTGAGTGGCCGTGATCCTCAAGGTAGCGGAGCTTCCAGGACCTGGAAGGGTATAAGTGTTCTGGGCACACAGCATCCGAGTCCGAGGCCGACACACTTCCTCCACATTACCACTGCTGTCAAAGGTGGTGATCCTCTCATAGCCGAGAGGGGTTTGGTAATGTCCTGAAGAGGGGAAAAGAGAGAAGTCTCCCTTCTTGAGACAAACATCCACAGGGGGCTGAGGTGGAGGCAGTGGTGGGGGAGGGGCTGCAGTGGTGGGAGCAGCTGGGATAGTTCCTGGGTATGGGGGTGGTGGGTTCAATTTATTCATCTGGATCTCTTGGGTAGTGGCGAAGACCACAGCATCCCCTTCTGCTGCCAGTTGCTGTACTGGCCTCAGGGCCTTTGCTGCCTTCTGGAGGTGCTCATGTTCTCTGTCTCCATGATCTCCCACAGACAGCTGGATTGCCCCCTGTGGCGGGAGGGACAGCTGAGGAGGTGCCTGAATCATCCGTCCCATTTCTACTCCTCCAAAAATCACCTGTCCTGGACTGGAATACCTACTGGGGACTGGGTACTGAATAGTGTTATCACTGGCATGGTCAGCCACTCCAACAGATGATGTTTGGTTGGTTAGGACATCCAACTGCACGTTCTGATTTGCAAGCAAGGACTGGACCAGCCCTATGCTCTGTGTGGGAGACATAGCTTGTGCTGAGCTGTGAATAGGGGCAATAGGGATGTTCACAGTGCAAGGGGGATTGTTCTCAGGTACTCCAGATGCTCCAGGAACTACAAGAAAGGAAAAAAAATACTGCTTACAAAATGGTGAAATGAAATTGGGTCAGAATAAGAATCACAAGCCTGAATCTGGGGCCAAAATTGTTTTCTTCAAGTTACAGTAAATTATCATGATTTGATATTTGAAATCTTAAGGCAGGATGAGCTCTTGGTGAATGGCAGACCCATTTTCCTTTGTTAGAATGGCCATAATGTTTTTTTTTTAGTATATTATACTACTGACTTCAGCAAGACCCCCAGCTTCCTGATTTTCCAGCTCTGTGAGGTATTAGCAGATATAGAAAAAACTGGCTTCTTTGCAATGATGAGCCACTTAGTAAAGGAGTGCTGTGTAGAAACTCTACACAAGAATATTAATTTAATATGGCTCCTTTGAAAAAAAGAAGCATGCAAGTTGATCTTGTTAGCAAAAACAAAATAAAACAGAAAAAAAAAACCTTTGCTATTTTGGGGAAAAGAGGACTGGGGCCAGTAGTGGTAGGCTATATACCACAGAAAGGATGAGTTATAGGTGAAAAGGAGGAATAGAATAAGCATTTATATAGGACTAGCTATGTGTCAGACACTGTGTATTTTACAATGATCTCATTTAATTCTCATCATAACCCCTGGGAAGAAGGTTCTAATGTTTTTCCCATTTTACAGTTGAGGAAACTGAGGCAAACTAAAGTTAAGTGAATTGCTCAGGGTCATGTAGCTACTAAGAGCCACCTCAAATGGTTTTGGGGAAGATCAAATTAGATTATGCCTATTTTATCTTCCCCAATGAATGTAAGCTCCTTTCAAAAAGGGATTGTTCTGTTTTTATTTCTGGATCCTCCCTAATCATCAACTCCAGCACATGGGAGGGGCTTAATAAATGTTTGCTGATTGACTGGTGTGAATAGTGCTGGGCAGTTCCAAAGGGCTAGGAAATGGAAGCTACTTCCATTTGAAGCTACAAGCTACTTCCATATGAAAGTCTGATATTAGTTACACAAACAGAAGACTGTGGAACATGAAGGCAATCTTGTCTCAAGGCTGAAGAGCAAGTGCATCCAGCACAGAGACAAGCACTGATTTCATCTAATGGTGGTTGAAACAAGTCGCTGGATTTTTTAAGTGAAATGCATTTCAGGTTCAGAATGATGTTTATGTCTATCCCCTTCCTTCTGCTTTTCATATAAGACAAAAAAGGCTTGGAGATGGATATATATATATATATATCCAAGTATATATATTTGATATATATATCTCCAAGTATATATATTTGATATATATGTAAATATATATATACTGTAGATAAACTCTACTGTCATTTCAGATTTTAGGCAATTCTGTACACTTCCCAACATAAAGAATCATTATCACTTCATCCTTGCTCTCTGTCAATGCCTAATTTTAAGAATTTTCATTTTTAGGGGCAACTAGGTGGCACATTGAGCACCAGCCCTGGAGTCAGGAGGACCTGAGTCCAAATCCGGCCTCAATCACTTAACACAAAACTAGCTGTGTGATCTTGGACAAATCACTTAACCCCCATTGTCCTGCCTTCCCCCCTCCAAAAAAAAAAAATAAGAACAGGATTTTGTGTAACTAAGCACATTCTAAGAAATGCATCTTCAATTATATGATGTCAACAAGAAAAACGGATTTCCTGTTAACAGGTGAAGTTATCACTTGATCTTTTCAAACATCTGACTACATCAGGAAATAACATCTAATGCTTCACAATAGATCCCTACAACTTACCCAAATAGAAAGCAAAGAAGATAGGGGAAAACTAGAGAATGTGTTATACATTTCATACAGAATGCAATGATTATTATACCATTAAATTAGATCCAATTTTATTAGCAGGGAAAGAGTTTGTAATAGCTGTCATCATGTATTTGGAGCTCTGTTGGATGTTTGGCTTGAAACTTTAGATAAGTAAGTCATTCTCCTTTCTGGTCTTCAACATCCCAAGAGTATGACTACATGTAAGGGCCCACCTGTGAGCATAGCTATATATTTGTGTATTTATGTGTGTATACTACATGCACATATACATATAATTTTTGTATTGGGGTTCATTCAGGAAATAACACAGTAACAAGATAAAAATGCAACAAAAAAGGACCAATGTAAGACCAACATCTATGCTGGTTGAATAATTCATCTGTTAATTATTATAGATAAAATCTACAGGAGTAAACACTGCATGAGAATTGCTTTGGTCCAACAGCTAGCATGATGTCTATGACAACAATAAAAAACTTGAGAGGTTTATTTTATATAATGTAATTCTGCTGCATAATAATTCCGAAGGCCTATCTTATTAAGGACCAACTAAATTATAGTTAAGGTTTACTTTGTGAGAATTTTCTTCAGCACCTGAGTCCTTTTCACCTGGGAATGTCCAACTTCTGGACAGCATTCTCACCCTGGAACACACTTCCACCAGGCTGGTTCCCTTCTTTCATTGGTGAATTCCTCTAGTGGCCTCCATCTTGTGGAGGGATCCAGGCTGGCTAACCTCCATTTCCCTACTCGATCTGCTTCCTACTTTCTAGACTTTGACACTGTGCCCCCATGTAGGTACTTCTCTCCCCCTACTTTTTTAGCTCCTCTTTGTGTACTTCCCCTGTTAGAATGTAAGCTCCTTCATTTTATAAATGAGAAAAGTAAGACTCAGAAATGTAAAGTGATTTTCTCAAGGTGTCACCACTAGCTAGCAGCCAAGACAGGGATTCGGATTTCCTGATTCTACCAGATTGTCTCATATCATAGTTCAATTCCGCATGACAAACATCATGCCTATAGGCAATTCTGCACTATCTTAGATGTTGAGGAACCAAAGATAAATACACAAGTCCCTGCTGCAAAGTAGTTTCTATTTGATGCTGATGAGAGAAGTACACAAAGAGGAGCTAAAAAGTAGGGGGAGAGAAGTACCTACATGGGGGCACAGTGTCAAAGTCTAGAAAGTAAGAAGCAGAATGGGGAGGGAAATGGAGGTTGGCCAGCCTGGATCCCTCCACAAAATGGAGGCCATTGGAAGGATGCACCCTAGTGCTAGGAGCTTAGCAGATGCTCAAGAAACACCCATCAATTAAGTGAATATTAAGGTTAGGAGTCCTCACACCAAGACTGCCTCCAGAATGAAGCAACAACAGATTAGATTACCAAAACAGATTAATTAGATGAATGTAGATTAGTTTAACAAAGTTCATACTAATATTTTAATTCTTTGATACTATTTGCTCTTTTTTTTGTTGTTGTCATCAGTGTGATCTCAGAAATGATCACTGCACGTTTGTACTTTTTTGGGAAAAAGGAATCTCCTCTCCTTTCCTAATTTTCCCTGTCCTTCCCTTCTGGGTGTATCTTAAGTTCTTCACTTATCTGTATGTAATGTTTAGGACAAACAGGACAAAATGCTACTTTCTCTTTGGACTAACAACTGCAAAACCTTAAGGATCTATAATTCTGCTATAGGGAGTACTTCCTTCCCCTGATGTAGATTACAACCCCCTATGAATCTGTAAACAATCTTGACCAAAAAAATTCATCAGCCTGAGGGCAACCTTGGAATGAGAGGTTCTCTCAACTTTGCCAAACTGATCTTTGGACAACAAGAAACATGTACATTCATCCAA
Organism: Gymnobelideus leadbeateri; assembly: GCA_011680675.1. Classification (NCBI taxonomy): domain Eukaryota; kingdom Metazoa; phylum Chordata; class Mammalia; order Diprotodontia; family Petauridae; genus Gymnobelideus; species Gymnobelideus leadbeateri. The sequence continues at coordinate 134,518 of WOXC01005808.1, read as the reverse complement.
TTCGGGGCAGCTAGGTGGCACAGTGAATAGAGCACCAGCCTTGGCGTCAGGAGGACCTGAGTTCAAATCTGGCCTCAGACACGTAACACAAAAACTAGCCATGTGATCTTAGGCAAGTCACTTAACCCCAACTGCCCTTCCAAAAAGCAAAAAAAAAAACAACCCAAAAACAAAACATGTACATCAAGGGGTCAATACCTGAAGCCTTTTCAGCTTGTTGGGCTTTTCAGAGCCTGTGCCCTACTGACACTGTTTTTGAGAACCCAAGGTCACCTCCAGATTAAGATAGCATACCCAAGTAGGACTTTAGTGAAAGAAAAAAATTAATGCAGAAGCAAAGGATGATGATGATGATGATGAAAACAATATCTACAACATTAAAAAACATCATAAAGCCACAAAAGCCAAAACTTACTGGGAACTAAAGAAGTATCAAAATAATTGTAAATCTGTGACACCAGGCAAAGTTATATTTGGTGTTTTGCTTTTTAAATAAAATAAGTAATACAAATATTCATTAATTTTTGTTAAAAAAATATTGGGTCTATCTCATTCATGCTGGAAGTACTGGGGCTCACACCAATGTCAAACTTAACACCCAACTGGCAGTTCACAACTCCTGAGCTCAAGAGATTTGCTGTCCTCAGGTGCCTGATAATATAGGTACATGCCACTACACATGGCATCTATTTTTTTTTAATCCCAAACAATAAATCATATAGAGGCATGCAGAAAAATCCAATTAATTAGGAGTCACGAATACAAATTAAGTAATAATTTAGTGTCTAGATTTAAGTTTTCCTTTATACTACTTATGAAAGAAAGGGCTTCCTGAAAAAACAAACAAAACAACTAAACACCTTGAGGGACTGTTTTTGACTTTATTTGTATTCCCAGTGTTTAGCATGCTGTCTGGCACATATTAATAAATGCTTGTAGGTATTCATTTGAGAACACCATTTTTTTCTTGGACTTCTAAGTGCTTTAGATTTAATACACAAAAAATTAGGTCAATTTGATATCTCTCTCATCCATTAATTTAATAATGCCTCTCTCCCAAATAATAATAGCAGCAGTAAGAACAATAGCAGTATTTTTATAGCACTTTAAGATTAAAAAAGCACTTTATAAACATTATTTTACCTTTACAACAATCCTGGGAAGTAGTTACTATTATGATCTTCACTTTACAGATAAAGACATGAAGGTAGACAAAAGTAAAGTGACTTGCCCAGGGTCAGACAACTAGGAAGCACTGAAGGCATGATTTGAATTCAGGACTTCCTGAGTTTAGTCCAGAGCTCTATCCACAGTGCCACCTAATTGCTCAACTAATAATATACAATTAATACTATAATTATATTTTATTGTATTTGTATCTATTTTGTATTTATTTGTATATGTTCCTTGTATTTATTTGTATATGCTCCTTGATGGCAGGGACTTTTGGTTTTTGGCTTTGTACCTCTGCATTTAATAAATGTTTGATTAATTAATGACAGGTCATTTAAAGAATGCTACACTAGGTTTACCTAATGATCTCTCTAAAAATACTTTCTAGGAACTTTTACTAATTCAGACTAATCTTCTCCCCTTGCGTTAGTATAGCACCACTTTACTGAAGGAATTAGGGAGTAGCTGAGAAGAATGCCTATAGTGTAACCTGATCCAAGTCCTATAGGGACTTGACTGTGTCAAAAAGATGCAACCTTTCTTTCTCCTTTCCCTAAAAGGGAAGGAAAAATGGACAAGTAAGTAAAAAAGAGCTGCATGGAGGGAGGACAGGATAGGCGTCAGCCTAGCAGATGGTACCATAGCTGCTAACACCCCCTGAGTGTAGTATCTATAACTGAAATGAACAGAAGCCACATGGGGTATGATGAAGAATGGCTGTAGCTGTTTGTGTTTTCTGAGAACAAAACTAGTGATGTCTTTGGTCCTTAATATGAAAATGACCTAAATGAAGAGAAAAATTAGGGAAGAAGTGAATATCAGAACTGACACAAAAAATCCATAGTAAATATATTTTTGATAAATAATTTCATAAGGCAGCATGGTATAGTACATAGAGATGCCTTGATATCAGGAACAACTTAGTTCAACTCTCACCTCTGACATATACAGCCTAAGAGTCTTGGGACAAGTCATGTAACCTCTCAATGCTTTGGACAAGTTTCTAAGGGTATTAGTTGAGGAGCAGGCATTAAACTGAATTGTTGGAAGGAATTTTCTCACTAGGAGTTCCCTATGCTAATGGAAAGTCCAGTTAACAAAAAAAAATGATTTTTGCGTGTAATTATTATTCAGTAGAGATCTTGATAGCTTTCCTTTCAAAAAGTTTTTTTTTTCAGATTAATTGGGCTAGATATGAAAGAGCTCAGAGTGGCAACATGTTCTAGTAGAAGGGGAAGTGGATTTGGAGTCCAAAGGCCTAAGCCCAATGCCCATCTCTATTCCTTATCAGTTCTATGATGGAATAAACCACTTAATCTCTGAGTCTGTAAAGTGGAGAATAATAATACTTGCAATATCTACCTAAAAATGCTGCTGTGAGGAAAGCCCTTTGTAAACTATAAAATATTATATAAATATAAGTTGATATTATTATTAGGGTTATAAAGTCTTATATAATATAAGGTATCATTTTCATGATCCCCACCCCCATTCATCTTCATCTTCTAACAACTTCTCTTTTTTACTGTAGACATTGTATGACACCTTTTGGATACTGAAATGGCCTAAATACTTGCTGCGTGGGTGTCTTATGGCCTTCCACAAAACTATAAATCTATTACACACATCAATATATGCTGCAATTTCCAATGAGTTGGATTCTTTTCCCTCTTTTAAAATCTGTGAGTAAGGTTTCCATTTGGTATCCTGTTATTAAGAAAGAAAATGTGTCTTCAATAATTGAGAGAAAGGAGTAAAGACAATTACAAATATATGCCCATACATAAGGCCTATTCATCTATACAGAAACTATTACATTTTGCATACCTGGCAAATCGTCTTCATCCTCACTGAAAACATTAGGGTTGAAGACAGGTAAATTAATATAATCCATGGAAATCTTGCGTACTTCTGGGAGATATATGGTCATCTGCCTAGGCTGAAGATGCAGCAGGCTGGTTTTATAGATTACTAATGGGAAGAAAGAATACAGTGATTAACAGAGACATATCACATGAACAGATTCCAAGTGTCAGAAAATTCATGGGAGTAAGAGGAGAAAGGCAGTTAACTCCTTGTAACTCTAAGCTAATATATACCAAAGAACTGCAAGTTTTCTAATCTTGGTTATGGCACTGGATGATAATGAACTAGATCTCTGAATTCAAACTATAAATTGTAGTTCTAGTTATTAGGTCTCACAACAAAACCACAAGTTCAGAATATTTTACAAAAACATTTATAAGAAGACACACAACTTAGGTAAGTCATTTAAAACTTTGATAGGTACAAAACCAATTGGAGATTTGACATACATACTAAATGGGATATCTCAACCTACAGCAGAATAGGGGGAAAGGGGATGAGAGGAGAGATGATGGATGGGAGGGCATCCTTGGGGGGAGGGGAGGTTGGAAGTACCCACTATGGAAGAGGGACAGGATCAAGTGGGGAATGGACCAGGTGGGGGGCTGGGATGAGTGGGAGGGAATTATAAGCAGCCTTGTACAATATATCTACTATGGTAATGTTTTGCATAGCTAGACATGTACAACATATACTGAATTACTTATCTTCCCAGAGGGAATGGGTGACAAGGGAGGAAGGAAATGGATCTGAAATTCGAGGTCTTAAGATTAAATGTTTCAAATATATATGAATACTATTATTAATACTCTTTTGCTTGTAATTGGGAGATAAGATGTGCAGGCATTGGGACACAGAGATTCACCTTCCTCTAATGGAAAAGTCGAAGGGGGTATGGGAGAAGATATGGGAGAGAGCAGATTGGAGGAAGGGATATCTTGTGGGACTGCTATTCTGGGAGGGTGGGTAGGGGAAAAACAGGGGGGGAAAATAATTGTAACTCAAAATCTGGCGGAAATGAATGATATAAAACAAGTTAATAAAGCATTTGTTTAAAAAAATAAATAAAAATTAAAATAAAAAAAAGAATAACTATGGAACTTAATACTAATTGACCATATAATCTTCTACTACCCTTTGCTCTTCAGCACCAGGATTCTTTCTTACTTTCTTTGGCATTGGGTTTCTTTTGATTTATAAGCTTAGAGATGTCAGTACTATGAAGATATCAAAAGCAAAGGTTCAAAAAATAAAACCCAGAACTTTCTTGTAGCTTTAATAGGATACTGTTTCTGTTATTTTAATCATAATCAAGTATCAAAAAATGAAAAGTCTAATAGCCAAAAAAGACCCCTTAGTTTCCAAAATCAATTTATATCATCCTCTTTTATAATATGAGAGTTTTGGGAAACTATATTACCTAAAAGGAAAGGGATAAGCATTTATGCTATGCCTACTTTGTGCCAGGCATTTGTTAAGCACTTCACAAATAAAATCTCATTTGATCCTCACCAACAGCCCTTTGAGGTAAGTACTATTATTATCCCCATTTTACAGGATATGAAACTGAGGCAAAAAATTAAGTGACTTGCCAAGGGTCACAGAGCCAGTAATTGTCTGAGGCTGGATTTGAACTTAGGTCTTTTTGACTCCAGTTCCAGTCTTCTATTGATTGTGCCACCAGTTCAAGACTGAAGGCAAAATAAGACTGTAGATCAACAGTAGCATAGCAGTCCATTTTCCATTTCAAAACCAGATGTGTAGGTTAACAGAGAAAGAACATTGAATAAATTTTTACCTGCACCAAGGTTAGTTGGCAGGAAAGTAGCCAAACCTACAATCTTAAATTTGGTTCCCCAGATATTAGATGTAACCTGAGCAAGATAGTTGTGCTGTGAAGAAAAGAAAAGAAGAATCACAAACTGATTTATTATTTTATTATTTGCCAGGAGCATTGAATACTATAATCAATTTTAAAAGCAAAGTATTTCTCAGAACAAATATCAACTCTCTAATATGTTCTCTTATAAGCACCTCCTTTTCAGGGCTCTAGTGTGCTAAGGAATACAGGAGAATCCCTTCTTCCTCTGGAACAAAGAGAAAAATACCTCATTTGGGAACTTATCTTTAATCTTATTGCATTGCTTTTTCTGCTTTTCTGTTAGCTGGCCACCATAACTCTTATCTGAAAAACCAGCCAAGACATGTATTATGACTTTGGAACCTTCTTCTCCACTGAAGACTGCTTGGATTTAATATTATATAATAAATAGATATTAGTAAGTCTACACTGTTATTAAATAACACAAATACTACAGTGCTAATGTTCTTACTTCCCACTATATAACTGCATGTGAAGGGTCAGTCTACTTCTGTAACTATTTTTTTTAAAGCAATTGGGGTTAAGTAACTTGCTCACGGTTACACGGCCAGTCATTATTTATGTGTGGGTGCTCATTTTCTGAGGCCGGGACTGATCCCGGGTCATCCCGACTCTGAGGCAGGCACTCTTACTCACTGAGCCACCCAGCTGCCCCTACTTCTGTAACTATTAGCTAGATTTGATTAGTTATCTTCTACTCAAAGAACATTTAACATCACTACTTTCCTTGTGCCACCCTTTCACTTGCAAACTGGAAATGAATGAAAGGGCTAGAGGAAAGAGAGAATCTCACTCTTGAACACATATTATCTTTGATCATTTCTGAGACTTGCTGATACTGTAATGTCCATAAATTACCTCTTCCCACCTTACCAACAGTCACCAAGTAAAAAACAAAAGCAAACTAAAAGAAGTGTGTTGTGGATACAAAAAGACAATGTGAGCTTGGAAGGTATACCCTACCTGAGTGATATCTTCTAATGGAAACTCTCTCCGAGTTAGGCTTGGTGAGCCAATTGAAGGTTTCCTAATTGGTAACCTTGGAGACCTGGATATCTCTTGAGCAGCTCGGGATAACTTTGGAGATTTTCGGGCTTCAATGTTGATTCTGCCAGAAAGTAGTGTTAAATATGATTAGATATTCACAGGTAGAAATATTTAAACTACACGATCACTTATCAAATACCTGTCTCAAACCTATAAATTGTGATTTTTAATCCCCTCTTCCCATGTTAAATAATAATTTCTCTTATATTTCTATATAATTTCTAATAATCTATGGTCGCTCCTAAAGGCTAGGCTCTCAATTTAATAAAATATATCAGTGGCATGTTATCCTATTTCCTTTGCTTTGTGAGGAAGAAAAGAAAGCAATGACTGGCTTTTATCCAAATATGTGACATCTACAATTCCTTCCAAGATTTATTGATGCTAGAAGGCACAGAGGATAAGCATTGAGCCTGGAAAGACCCGAGTTAAAAATCTGACCTTAAACACTTACTAGCTGTATGATACTGGGAAAGAACATATACATATGTATATATGTACATATGCATGTATGTGTACACATGTGTATGCATGTATATATGTGGCCTCTACTGGGAATACTACACAAAAATAGACTTGTAGAAAAAGAGGAAAAATGTGGCAGGGAGACATTTACTCTCATTAGTATAGAAAAAAACATAAACCAAAAATTTGTTTGCCCTTCATTGTTACACTGTAGTTACTTTATACAACATTTTTGATTTTAACAGACTGAAGTAATAGTTTTTACTACTAGCAACACATTTGAGCAAATCCCTGAGAACTAGTTTCTTCATTAAAACATGAAGATAATAGCCTCTAGTATGGATCTTTCTCTAAGAAAATGTTATAAAGTTTAAAATTAATAGTTATAAAACACAACAGGAGAGGTTACTTTGTTTAATCTTTTGGCAGCTCTAACAATTCAATACACAGTGCCTTAAGAAAAGCAAAGTGCTTTCCTCATAACAGAGCTGTGAAGTAGGAAGTGCCAATAGTATCTCCATTTTACAGATGGAGAAACTGAGGTTCCAAGAGGCTAAGTGACTTGCCCATTATCATACAGCTAGTGATTCAGAATTCTAGCACTTTATCTACTACATCAGGTGGTTATGAGTCTATAAAGCAGGGTAATGAAGGCTTACAAAAAAGGCATAACTTACGTTGTGGCTGTACCTCATTTAGGTGGGAAAGAGAGGTTATTAAGGGGTCAAATGCCTAGATCATGAGATCAAGCACCATATTGATGATATCAGCATTTTAGAACAGGAAAGGATTTTTGAAAATATCTAGTACAACCCTCTAATTTCAACAAATGAGAAAACTAAGACCCAAGTAAGGTAATTAACTTGCTGTTCACAATCACACAGCTAGTTAGTAGCAGAGATGGAACAAAAGCCCAGGTTTCCTGATTCCCACTGTTTTGCTCTTTCCACTAACTGCAGTCATTACCACAATGCTTTGTCAAGACAATTCCTTAGGGAGGCAGAAGCCACTAAACATTTTTCTTTTTAATATATTTCTTTCAATTAGAGTGTTATAGGCATTTCATTTAAATATTCTCCATAATGTTAAGAGAAATCATGCCCTATCTTTGCTTCTAGTTTGAGAAAGAAAAAGTGAATCAAAGGAGTATTCCTATATTGTAATTATCACTAGTAACTATAGAGAAGAGTTCCAAGGGCTAGATAGGTTTCCTAACTATATAAGGAAAAAAAACCACCCAAAGCTCTAATTTCATCTGGTAGAATATTTCTAATGAAAGATTTTATAAAAATCTTTCCTTACCCCAGCCTTTGCCCACTCTTTGTTGTAACCACTGTGACAATTACAATGACAAGTAACAATGTTTAAATAAATAAATATAGACACACACACACACACACACACACACACATGAAGACACACAAAATCTTACAAAAAGCTGAGATTACCTGGGTAATTTAGGTGATTTGCTAGCCCTAGAGATTTTGGGAGATTTCTTGGCAGCCCAATCATCACTCAGCTCAATATCACTAGAGTCTGAACAGTTACAGCTGTCAATCATGGTAGAAATCAAACTGTTTCCATAGATTTCATCTGAAAAGATAGAATACCCCATGAAATTTAAGCAATATTATGGTAATATTATGATTGCACTCCATTGAAAACACATTTATTAGTGAGTTAAGGGCTGTTTCTCTTAGGAGGTTAATAAGCTTGCTGAAACCTATCCTATGAAATATTAAAATTCACCTAAGGTCTCAAACATTTCTCAGAAAAGAAGTTAAAAGGGGAGTCAAGGCTTGATTCATTTGAGGATCTCAGCTCTCTCCAACTGTAGCCATCTTTGAGATGTGTAAATCTTGTCTCTCAAGTGACCCATTGTGAACCTGACTTAGTTTATACATAGAATCTATTTAACTAGGTCTGTTTCCTTAGAGGATATATGAAATAATGATCCTGTTTAACTCTGTTCAACCTTTATGACTTAAGAGGATATATGAAGTTGCTGTATGTGAAAAATTATTTCTTTCTCGCTAATGTATTTTTTTTGTCTTTAAAAAGCCTCCTAAAAATCCTTATCTTTGATCAGGGTTGTTTTTCTGGATCCTGAACCTGTGTTCATAGTAAAGCCTAAGTTTGTTCCTCTATGATTTCTGCATTATGATATATTTATTTAACAGCAGTAACCTAGCACACAAACTCAAAGGAAAATATTCTTCTCATAACAGTTGGTAAGAGAAGGTAAAAGGTGAGTGAAAAATGGCAAAGGAAGCTAGATGTGACTGTCAAATTGTTAATGAGGTGCTGACAAGCTGAGAAGAAAAATTAATTCTAGACTTAAAGAAACTCACGAGTGATTAGTCAGAGTAATTCTCTAGCAAGACAATAACCAAGGATCTCACTTTCCAAAATGAGAGCAGGGATAATTCTAGTGATGTGTTAAATGTATGTATACTTCTCCCATGGCCAAGTGATTGATACCAGTGCTAAAGGTGTAGTTTCATAATCCTTCTAGAAAAGATTAAGAGGCTCAGGAATTCCTCTCCCTTCTACATGTTCCAGACAAGAGATGGTAAGGGCCTGGAACAAGAATGGTAGCCATGTAAATGGAAATGAGGAGATGAATATGAAAGATCTTTTTGGCAAAATATAAGGAGGAGGAAGAGGAGAGAGGCAAGAATGAGTTTGAGGCTGCAAACCTGGGAGACTGGAAGGATGGTGCTGCCCTAAGCAGAGATAGGTACAAGAAGAGGGGAAGGTTTGAGGAAAGATAATTTGTTTTGTTTAGACACAGTGAGTTTGAAATATCCAGTTGGAAATACCCAGTGGACAGGTGGTAATGTGGTAGTGAAGCTCAAGAGAAAGACTAGGGCTGGATAAATAGATCTGGAGCCCAGTTGTATAAAAAGACAACTGAACACATGTAAGCCGATGAGCTCACCAACAAGGAGAGGGTGAGAGAGATATGGATGATAATCCAGCAAGAGAGACCATGATATAGTGGCCAAACAGATAGGGGGGACCCAGTTTGCTTCTCCATACTAGTGTAGAATATTTACATCTCATAAAACCAGAATTACTTTCACATTCTAAAGAAGCTTTCTATAGAAACATGTAATACTAAACAAGAATTTTTGGTCTCTGACTTCAGAAGACAAAAAATTATTTGAAGTAAAACTTGGTTTTGAATTTCAAATACAAAATAATATCACCATTTTTATTATTGTACAACCACTGTAGTCTTCCTTAATCTGAAAATTCATGCAACTGCAAAAATTACTAGGCTTCTAACATCATTCCTTAGACCCTAACTGCAATTAAAAAATCTTAAAGGAAAAGTCTACCCAAGTTTGAATAAAATTAGCTGCACTGAGGAATTTACATATGGGTACTAAATTTAAAGGTGGCTGCATGGCTCACTGGGCCTGGAGTCAGGAAGGCCTAAATTCTAAACTGTGGGACCCTAGGTAAGTTACTCCTCTGTTTGCCTTAATCCATTAGAGAAGGAAACGGCAAACCCCTCTAGTATCCCTGGAAATAAAAACCCTTGGAAAGTACAGTCCACAGGGTCATGAAGAGTCAGACACAATTGAATGAAAGAACAACTAATTTTAAAAACTAATATTCTCCAATTAGGTCTCTAATTGAACTTTCAAAATTATAGAGTATACGAAGAATTTGAAAATGAAGTTTATAAGAAAAACAATATTAAATAATTCTAGTCAAACCTTGGCAATAATTCTAGAGTAGAATTATTTTTATAGATGCTATCAAATATAATGCCAAACAGGCACAATACTTCCAATAATTAAAATATATTTAAGGGGAATATGAAAATGTAAACCTGATGAAAAAGCAGGTATATCAAACTCTAATTTTCTGAAAGTATATCCAAAGAAATTCTTGGTCAGAGACCATGAATTACATTTTAGTGCTATAAATTAAAAAAAAAGAAAGGTTAGATTCATAGGCCTGGGAAGGTAAAATGAGAGATTTATGCTCTTGCTTTAGGGATTTTTTTTGTGTCCTTATCCACCAAGAACTTAGCTTTTATAAATAAATACTTTTATATTCTAAACAGAGTAATCTCCTATGACCCTATATTAGAACAACATTTTCTACAAATACTATTAACTCTTTAAGATTCCTAACCCCCGCCCCTTCCTGCAAAAGGCATCCCACCTGTTTTGCCATCTGTTTTTGGATCCATGATGACAAATTCTGGTCGAAGCTTGCTAATACGACGCCCTTTTAGGATGGGTACTAATCCACCAAGATATTCCAAGTAGAGTGTATAACAAGGGCCCCCTACTTCTGGATCATCTTCGGTCCGTTTCATGGTACAATGAAGTCTTTCGTTACCGGCAGTTGGGTAGCTGACAAAGTCTCTCATGTTGTTGGGGTCTGGGATAGGGGGCTAAAGGTACACAGGTAAGAACAGGTATTACTTTAGTGAAGGAAAATAAAAGAAAGAAAATTAAGATCAAAATATATTCTTTTTAAAAGGAAATTCCTTTTTCATTATTGACAAACAACCCTGACTGCCATTCCTTCATTTTTGACAAAAAATTCCAATGCTAAAATTTCAAGTACTGGCCAGAAGATAAACATCAATTGTGCTGAGATGGCAAAAGATAAAAACTGTACTTTAAAATCTTTATAGGTACCAGTCTGCAAAATAACTTAATTCAATTATGCACTTGAATTTCTTTGGGGAAGGTGGCAGCTAGGTTATGAATGTTAACTCAGATGTATGACCTAAAAGGGCCAACATGGAAAAGGCGAAAGGATACCGGAATTTTAATCAGGAGTTTAAATCCCAGTTCTTAGCCTTTCTTTTTTTTCCCAGGTGACAAGCATTTCTTTTCTCTCCCTCACACTCCTACACACCCCAAACAAGCAATTAAAAAAGGAAAACTAAACTCCTCATAACAAATTAGCCTAGACAAAACAAATTCCCACATAGGCCATGCACGTCTCAATCTTCATTTCAAGGACATTAGCCCCCTGAAAGGAGATGGGGAGCATGGTTCATCATAGGTCCTTGCCCTGAAGGAAGTTCTTTCTTACACTTTCTAGTTGAGTCCTTACCTGGATCTCCGTTTCCTCTTCTATAAAATGAGGATACCATTTACACTTCCTACTTCACCATCTGGTCCTCACAACCACCCTGTGAGGAAGATGCTCTTGTTATCCTCATTTTAAAGATCAGGAACTTGAGACAGAGAAAGGTTAAATAACTTTCCCAGGGGCACAGATATTAAGTGCAGGATTTGGACTCAAATTTTCTTGTCTCTAAGTCCAGCAGTTTTTCCACTGTGCAATTTAGCTACTTCATGAGAAATAAGGATTAACACTAAAGTTAAATGTAGTAAGCAGAAAAATGCAGTAATATGCAAAAATATGCAAAAAAGTGAAAATACTTTGCTACAGTACCTTTGCCCCCACCTGCCATTTTAATTTTAGCCAACATCAGCAGGTGGGTCTACTTTCTTTGTTCCATCAGCAATCTTGGCATTTTATTAGCATGTCTGTTTAGAGGGGGTGTGGCAGAGGGAGGAAGGATGTATGTAGGTCAAAAGGCATGAGGTTTAGTTTGCTTTACCTTAATTGTTGGAATGAAGGCAGTAGTGAGGTATGAGCACAGCCTTGGTGGCAGGGTTAACTTGCTGATATCCTTGTCATCCCTAATGGAGCTGGCAATAGCCTGCTGGCACAGGAGCTGAAGACTTGAGACCCGGTGTTCTACACGAACCACATACAAGGCAGGTCCAGATGCCATAAGTAGGCGTGAATCCCGGTGGCCCCAACAAATTGAGATTATGGGACGCTGTAGAAAGAGGATATTATAAAAGTTCACTATTTTCATTAAATGGGAGGGTCAGGTTCCCAGACCTTTTCACAAAGCCAATAATAATTATCTGAACTGTGTTATGGCACAGTATATTTAGAATTCTAAATGTGATTCCCAAGACTATCTATTCTTTGACAACATTGCACGGGCAGTGCCTGCTCCCTGAGGGTAGCAATTCTGAGATTTTAAACTTCTGTATACCCCAGTGCCTAGCACATAGCAGGTACATATGTGTGTATGTGTATATGTACAGAATTAAATTGTGCAGCCCCAAGAGCAAAAGGAGGGTCACCAAAACTTCGTGGGACTAGCTTCTGTTGCCAGGGGAAGGGGCTCTGTGAAGGCAAGGCAAGGTATTGAAGTACAGAGAAATAATAAAAGTTTTCTTTTTTTTTTACTGTAATGGATTATTATAGTGGGAAAAGGTCAAGGGGAAATCTTGGGGAAGGGGAAGAGGAAGAAGAATTAGGAGCAATTTCTAATGCTTCACTTCCTATCTTCTGTTTCTCCTTCTTCACAACTACTGACAATGAGACCATAGATGGGGTATTGACAGGGTCAGGGAAAGGGAAATCTATGATTCCTATATAAATCAAGGCTGCTTCTCTTGAGAAAATGAAAGCTCAAAGCTGCTATTTGATAAGATTAGTCCAGAGAGAAGCATAATGAGAAGAAAATACAGAAAAATAATAAAAAAATTTATTAATTCTCCTTCCAGCATATGGAGTTCTAACTTCACTAAGGTCTTGAGGAGTTTCAAAGATCAGAAACTGGACGCCATATATTTTATTTTTTATAATAGGTTTTTATTGATGTCTTTTGATTTTTCACATCACCATAATTTCTTCTGGGACATTTCCCACTCCTTCTCTTAGACAGCCATCCCATAAAAGAGAAATTTTAAAGACAAAAAGAGGAAAAATCAGTATAACTGATAAACACATGCCAAAAATCTGAAACAAAAAACTATGTGCAATGAACACACTTATGCAGAAGGACAGGATGAAGTTGTCTTCTCATATCTTTTCTTTCCAGTCATGTTTGTTCTTTATAATTTTGAAACACTGACTTTTGATTTCTTTTCATGGTTGTTTTTTTTTTAATTTGTTTGTTAACATAAAAAATGTGTATGTTGCTTTCTTGGCTCTGCTTAATTCACTCTGAAATCAGTTCATGTAGAGATTTCTTTGCATATTTATCATATGCATAATTTCTTACAAATACAAATTATCATTAGAATTATTCAAACACAGTGTGGGGCCCTGAACTCTCATGCAACTATTGGATTACTGCCTATGTCTTCTTAAGAATTCTGTTAATTTTTCTTTTATGAGTTTAAATAAGCTCAGTATTGATATTGGTTTATTTCCTACAGTTTCCTTTAAATACAACACAGTTTCCTTGTTAATCCATTTTTATGTTATGAATGTTCATTTTTGTTTTGATAACTTGATTGTAACTACTGTTTTTTTTTTCAAACTAAACTGATGCATAGTAATTATTTTTTCCTGGCCCTTAATTTTAATTCTGTGATTAACTTTGTTTTTTAGATATGTTTCTCGTAAACAGAGTGGAATTGTTTAATCCATTTCACATCTGAGTTATGAGAATTAGGTTTCTATTTTGTCTCTCTTATATACACAGACACACACACACATTAGTAATGTTCCCTCCTCTTTCTCTGCAAGCACAATACTTTTGTCTTTAGTCATTTGGGCCTAATCTATTTTAAAGCAACCTCATTCCCGCTAGTTCTCTCCTTATCCATAAAGTACACCTTCCCCATTTTTACCTTTTCTCCTACTTTTGCTGACCTTATTAGTTTCTTTTTTCTTGCTTTTGTATTTATTTTATTCATCCTCCTTTCTCCCTCTCAGTTGAGTAGTCAAGTAAAATTCCCTTTCCTTTCCTGCTCTTTAACTTGTTATTTAAACTTTTATAATTTCATTTTCTGCAACTTTTCCTAAAAAGAATCTTTCCTTCATTTTGTTTCTGATTTATCATTACTTTCTATTATAGAGTTTTATTCTTTGATTCACGGTTCTTATTTACTCCTTTATTCTCAACATTCCTCATGGAATTAATGTTTCTAAGTAGCTCTTTTGGGTTCCATTATTTTGGGCTTCATTATTAACCTTTGCCCTCTCCATGGTTATTTTTTCTCCATTTGACATGCAACCTCCCCACTAGGTCCATGTCCTTCCACTCTTCTGGGTATTATTTGCCCCCAGGACCTCTAATTCTCCTTCTCCTGAGGCACAAATGAGTAGTCTTTCTATGCACTGGATTCCTGAGATCATATCCAATGTAAGGTTCCCATTTCCAAAATAGAACATCTCTTCCCTCATGGAAGCATTGATCAGAGATAGGTACTCTCTGCCTAGGCAACTAGGTGGCACAGTAGATACAGTGTTGGGCCTGGAGTCAGTTAAGACCTGAGTTCAGATTTGACCTCAGACACTTACTAGCTGTTTCAGAAATGAATCATTTTACTTGGGTGTGTTTTTTTTCCCCCTAGAAAGGCTTTGAAAGTCTCTTTACTGAACGTCCATCTTTTAAAAAATTACTTCTTAGGTTCAAGCTAGCAGGACAGGTCATGTTGGATGGCCTCTTGAGTTTCTTTGTTTTTTGGAACACATAACATTCCCTCCTGTGATTTCTGGTGGTTACAAAATTATCTTGTATTATTCAAGTTTCCTTTCCTTTATATTCCTACATATTTCCTTTATTTTTCTACTCCCTTATAATTTCCTTTTTTATTATATTTAAGGCTCTTTCTCCTGGTTGTTTAATTTGTTTACAGGGGAAATGTCATACTTAACAACCATATGTCTTGGATGGGGGGGGGAGGGGAGGAAGGGGGGAGGGAAAGAGGGAGAGGGAGAGGGAAAGGGAGAGGAAGAGAGAAAGAATGAATTTTTTCTTGGAAGAGATTTGTGGATTCTTTCAAATTGGTAAAGGAGGGTGAGGTAGGAGGAAGGACAGACATTTATTAAGTACCTTTTATGTGCCAGGCACTGTGCTAGGAGCTTTATAAATATTATCTCATTTGGTGGATAGGCACAATATTCTCTGTGTTCAGAAGCTCTGGACAATGTTCTTGTATTATAATGTTCAAGTTTTTTGACTTGTGTTCTTCTGAGAGATCTGTAATTCTTAAGTTGTCTTTATGCATCCTGTTTTTGAGATTAGTATGCTTTATTTATCTGGACACCATTTTTTCTTTTATTGATTTTTGTTATTTTCTTCCAAATTATCCTTTGCTTTTATGAATCTGAATTCTGTTTTCTCTTTTTCTGTTTCATTGGAGAGACTTGCCACTATTGATTCAAGTTTTTCTATTCTGTCAATTTTTTCTGTTGCTAAGGTCATATATTCTTCTTTCAAAATTTTTATTTTTTTTTAAACCATTCAAGAACATCCTGCTGTGGTTTCATGATAGCTTGGGAATTCATAGGGTCCTCTACCTCATCATGTATTAATTAATTATCCTTTGTGTTGCAATATTTGTTCTTTTATGGCTGTACTCTTTTATTTTATCTGGAAGTTAATGTTATTCTGTTATTGCTATATTCTCTGTTAATCTACTTATGAACAAGGTCTTCAACTGAGTTTTCTTCCTCCTGAGATTTTTGGCAATTTTTGTCTTTTTTCTTTATTATCTGCTATTGCTCACTTTCTGATTCCTTCCCCTCTGATGGCAATTTCCCTTGATACTGGATATGAAAGTTGGGCAACTCACATTTCATCAGCCTCAGTCCCTGCCCCAAATGACTTCTGCAGGAACAGAACCTGCCCTATGTGTATGCTGGGTTCTTTCTATTAAGTTTAGTAGAGTGCCAAAATGTCCTGTTCCAATTCAGAATATTCCTCAGGTGCTTGACCAAGTACTGTTACATTAAGAATGTTGCTTTGCTGCTGTCACAGTACAAGTGAGTTTCTGCCTCAAATTTTCCTCAGCACTGGGAAGAGGAACGGGTATCATTGTGTTCTACTGGAAGCCATGAGTGAGTTCCTGAAGCCCACTGGGTTTTTATAGCATTTAGTTCACTGAGTTTTTGTATCATTTGGATATCTTGGTGGTCCAGATCACTGAGACAACTAAAATAGTTTCATTTCTTGTACATAATTTCTATATTGAAGAAATCTGGGAGGTCATGAGGATACAGAAAATGCTTAGTCCTCTATCCTAATGGTCACATAACTCTGAATATGCACCATATATTTTATATTTGTAAGGGGGGGGGAGGTAGTCAACTGAGTCCATAAATGATTCCACCTTTCCTAAAATAAATGACAAGATGTTGTATCACAATACCTTTGTTAGTTAAGACTAAGTAAGCAGAGGTATGAAGTAGCTGTAAAGAAAAAGTAGGTATCAATCGATCACTATCTTTTCTTTTTTTTGCTTTTTTTTTGGAGGGCAATTGGGGTTAAGTCATTTGCCCAAGATCACATGGCGTGTGTGTGTGTGTGTGTGTGTGTGTGTGTGTGTGTGTGTGTGTGTGTGTGTGTGTTAAGGGTCTAAGGCTGGATCCCAACTCAGGTCCTTCTGACTCTGGGGCCAGAAAACAGAGGGGAAGATTACACTGGAAGGGAAGGTAAAAGAAGGTTGGGAAATTATCTCAATCTGGGTGGCTCAAGTAGAAGTCTCTCTTATGAACAAGGAGGAGGAGATTGTGTGGGAATAGTTGACACCTGATACTTACTCTCATTAGATACTTACTCTCATTAGAACTGTCCAAAGGAGGGAAAAATACACATACACACACATACACACACACACACACACACACACACACACACACACACACACAGAGAACTGGGTACAGAAACACATTTTACTCAAAAGGAAAACAGGAGGCAAAAGGGAAAATGGAAAAGGCAATTTGAGCAAAAGGAGATTGAGGGATTAAAGCCTACCTAAAATAAATTCTAAATAAAGATACATGAAAATGTTTATAGCTCTTTTTGAGGTGATAAAGAATAGGAGTACTGGGGCAGCTAGGTGGCGCAGTGAGTAGAGCGCTGGCTCCAGAGTCAGAAGGACCTGAGTTCGGATCTGGCCTTAGACATTTAACACACACAAACAAAAACCTAGCCCTGTGGCCTTGGGCAAGTTACTTAACCTCAACTGCCCTCCAAAAAAAAGAATAGGAGTATAAAGGGAGTGCCTATAAATTAGGAGATAGTAGAACAAGTATATAAATTCCACAATATATAAATGTGGAATACTATTGTGCTATAAGAAATGATAAAGAGGATGATTTCAGAGAAACCTGAGAAGACTTGTAAGAACTGATTCAGAGTAAAGTGAACAGAACCAGAACAATGTATACAATGACAACAATATTTCCATTATACCAGCCCCCTCCACCCTAACGCATCACTAAAGAATTTATATAAGATTAATTTGGGGCCCCAATCATTTATTTTTACATGGAAATATACAAAGGCAAGGGAAACAAATGCCAATTTAAGTTGTTTCTCTTGGGAGTGAACCTCTATGGAAAAAGACAAGCTAGCAAAAGAAATGGAAAAAAATAAAACAATTTTTCTAATTCTTTATAATTGTAAGGAAGAACTTCCAGTTAGTTATCAATTGTCTCTAGAAGCTTCTGAAAATTCAATATTAATAAATAAATTATTATCCTATCTTAGGCAAAAGGATCACATATTTAGAAAGAGTTTTACTTCATTTTACAGGTGAAAAAATTGGGGCCCAGAAGGGAAGTGGCTTGCCCAATGGCATGTGGCTAGTAAGTACCAGATGAAGGATTTAAACCCTGGTCTTCCTGACAGTAAGCAGTCTATCCACTACCCACTGCTTTAGTGACCACCTTAGATAGAGATTCATATAAAATATCTTTTAATTTTGATTCCATACTGAAATTCCTTATATAACATACCACCTCAATGTTTTTCATTTTACTTACATTTTGTTTTTGGTTAGTTTTCTTGGACTGTTCATTTGCTAGCCCAATCTAACTCTCCTGTATTATTTTTTTATTAGCAAAATATGGAACTCATAATCTGATAGACCTCTCATTATGTTGTGTGCTCCTAAGGATAGGAGTTGCATCAAACATTATTTTATCACATGGGGACTGCAGATAGCACCCAGGACACTAAAACAAAATCTCATGTGTCACTTTTTAATGCCTACTGTTACTCACCCAGGATCAACTATTAAGAGTACTCGTCAACTGTTGGCTCATCATTAAGCTTAATCCAAACTCAGTGTCTTCCTGAAATTCTCTTGCTTAAAGGAAAAGTACCAACTATTCAATTAAAAAAAAAAACTTTATAGAAGCACAATAATAAGAGATTAGTATTTGTGTTTGGACAGCTGCTGCTTGATATGAAAAACTGCTATAAATTTTAGAATACACTCTTTTCCTCAAATCATACAAAGTTTCTCTTTTCAGATCTGATACTTGAATCTATGAAGCTGGTAACATTCAAGTCTCTGTTAGGCTAGATAAGATAACATTCAAAATACAGTGAAAACATACATTAAGTGCAAGAAAAAAATTAACTACATTTTAGTGAGTGTACTAACTGGACTTTATGTAATTTTTTCCTATTTTTTAAAAGGACCTGTGGAAATAATGAGAAATCTTATGAAGCAAGAAAGAGAATTCACTGAATTCGTTAATTAAGTGTAAGAGAGTTTGTTGCAATAGAGTTGTCAAAATACTTTCAAGTGGCACCTAGACAGTTTTATTATTCTTCACGATTTTTAGATTCAGACAATTAAATAGACTGAATACCATCTTAATACAAATTACTTGCACAGCTGGGGAATTTGAAGCTTATCAGCAGATGGTACATCTAAGCAATCAGAGCTGTGAAATGGCATTAGATACAAAATGTTAATAGTAGGACCTTAGTTGAATAAAAACAATGCTGCCTGATATTCGTCAATATTGACAATGTCACCAGTATTAAAATGCTTACAGCAAAAAAAGATAATTTTCAAGATTCATGTATGATGGAGGGAAAGCATACTAGGCATGGGGGAGAGCCAATGAAAATGTCTGGAGATGACAGCCAAGTGGAAGATAGTCTGGAGTGGGAAGAGACTTGTTTTCTTATTTTTTTTTTAACTGATTTGCTCTTTTCTTTTTGTTAATCACCTTTTTTAGAGATACAGATTTTCTTCTAGGGTAGAGGCATGTCCTAGAACTGGATTAAAATGTAACTGAGACAATGCAAGGACCTAAAACCACTCCAAAAAACTCATGAATGAAAATGCCGTCTACAGCCAGACAAAGCAATATAGAGTCTGTTTTTTGTTTTGTTTTGTTTTTTCTTTCTCATGGCTATTTCCAAAGGTTCTAACTCTTCTATACAATATGACTAAGGTGAAAATGTTTAATAAAAATGTATATTTAGAGCCTTTATCAAATTGCACACCATGTTGGGGGGGAGGGAAGGGAAAATGGAAAACTTATGGAAGTGAATGTTGGAAACTAAAAATAAATAAATTTTAAAAATGTAACTAAGAAAGATTTAACAAAATATAAATAAAATATAATTTGTGGTTTTCTAAGTCAATATGGAGTCCAAGGGGATCTATTTCTTTTTGAGTTTGACACCACCCTTCTAAGGATAGCTTGGCTGCAGCCCATAAGTTTTAGCATACTATCTCATTACTATCATTTTATTTCATTAAGTTTTCTAGTATTTCTAAGATTTATTCCTCAACCTGTTGATTCTTTAGGCATATTATCTCATTTCAAGTTAATTCTTTCTTCAAAGGTTTTTTATTGACTAAATTTTTATTGTATTATAACCAGCATTAGATGAAGTTAATGTTTTTTTCTACATTCTGGGTGGAATTTTTATGCCCTGGGAAGTATTTAAACTTTTTCTCTTTCCATTCAGTAATCACCAGAGATCTATCATATCCAATAATATCTAATTAGTCCCACTTAGGTCCTTAACTTCTTCCTAATCTTTCTGCTAAATTTGTCTGTCTGAAAGGGATAAACCGAGATCAGTTTCATTGTTTTGGCTTTTTCCCCTGAAATTCAATTAACTTTTCTTTTAAGTATACAGATTTATGTTGTTTGGTGAATTTATATGTGAATGTGTATGTATGCATGCATATGTAATATTGATTTGCTATTTATGGTAGCTTTAAGCACAATGTATTTTCTCTGCTTATCTTGTTTTGTCATGCCTATATTTACCAAAGCCTTATCTGAGATCATAATTGCTTCTCATTTTTTTGAGTTTACCAGAAACATAATAGATTCCACTCCAGCTCCTTGTTTTAAGTTTCTGAAACTCATGTGTTATGTGTATTTCTTGTGAAAAACATATTACTGGATGTTGCCTTTTAATTAATCCTATAATCATCTTCCATTTTAGGGGTGGGTTCATTCCATTCACATCAACAGTCATTACTATTAATTTTGCATTTCCCTCCATCCATTTTTTAAACTTTTTCTTCTCTTTGCCCCCAGTGCCCTCTTTAGGAATAAGAAGGTAAAAGAGTAGGAGAGACTGCCTAACCCTTTTATTCTATAAATGAGTATCTGCTTCAGCACTGCTGTCCTTTTTCTCTTTGCCTCACCCTGGTCACAGGTTTTTACTCTTATTTACTTTCCTTTTAAACCTCTCCTCATCTTCCACACACTGAAATTGGTAGTTTGTTTTGCTTATGATTAATCCATTACCTATTTTTCCAGCCCTTATTCTTTCCCCCTCTATGTCCTTTCCTATTTCTCTGTTGCATTTAATGTATTTCTATGCCACAATCCTTGTGTGTCTCTGTGTGCATGTATATGTATATTGTTTAATTTTCCTTTCTGTAGTTCAGATGGTCAAGTTTATGAGATGTGTATGCACACATGCAAGCACACACACCTCCTCCACTCTTTGTCTCCATGCATCCCTAAAATATGAGTGATTTTGCTTTTCTTCCTCCTCCTTTCCTCTCCAGTGTACTATATACATAATTTCCATTTCCTCCTAAGACCATCAAAACAGAACAAAAACACCCCCCAAGTCATTTGTCTTTTACTTTTCTCTATGACCCCCTAAAGATACAGGGGTACTAAGAAGATACTTGTTTCTTTGTCTCATATTGGCATGTAAAATCTTTATCCATGTATAGTTATTTTCAACTGATCAAATTTTTTGTACATTTCTACAGTTCTCTTGGTTTCTGAGTTTTTATTTCAAAGTATTCAATTCTGGACTTTTTAAAAAAATCAAGAAATGCCTGTAAATTCTTTTTCATTAGAAGTGAATTTTTTCCCTTGTAGGATTATACTGAGTATTACTAGATAGATCATTCTTAGTTGCAAGTCTTTATGTTTTACCTTTTAGAATTTCATATTGCAAATTCTACTCTCCTAGGTACTGTCAATTGCAAAGTCTTAAGTGATCCATGGCTCCGTATTTGGATTCTTCTTTTTTTTTTTTGGAAGGTAAGGGGAGGAAGTGAGGATTTGTTATTAGTACACCCCATCACCCTCATTCAATCTGGAAGTTTTAATTTTCTTTCAGGAAGTGACCCAGGGGTTCTAAAAATCTGGGCAATTTTCATTTATGATTTCTTGCAAAGCTCTACCCCAGTTCGTCTGCTTGGGGTTTTTTGGTCATCATTTCAAGTAGTTTTTTTTAATTCTTAGACTGTTTCTCTTTGATCTGATTTCATGGTCAGCTTTTTTATATAATAAATTCCTTACATTTGATTCTTTTTGTACAATCTTTTGATTTTGTTTTTAATATTTCTTGTTGTCTCACTGAGGCATTGTTTTCTGTTTGGCCATTCTTCAGGGCATTCGGTTAACAGGCAAATTTCCTAAGATATTAATTCTTTTTGCCATTCTTTCATCCCCTGAATATTTCACATTTCTCATTTTCTCCAAGTACTCCTGCAATCCTAGTGACCAAGACAATTTTTTTCTATTTGAGGCTATATTTGTATTTATTGTAAAGTTTCTCTTTTTCTGGATTTGCCCTTTGGGTTTCTCTCAATCCAAGGCATTTTTTTATTGTGTTTAGCACTTCTGCTTTCTGATATCTCCTGCCTTACCTTTTATATTAGTATATTGGTCAAATTCTGTTCACAAATTCACAAACTGAACTGGAGGACTGCTTGGTCCTAATTTTGATAGCAAATATTAAATCCCATATTCATCCAGACTTGTCCATTCTTGTCTCTTGTTCTAGACTCCCTGGATGGACAGCAAGTACAGAATGCCCAAATGCTACTTAAGTCCCTTTTCTTGGAGGGGTGTAGCCAACATGGCAGAGTAGAAACAAGACTTCCTGCAGCTCCAGCTTCCACCTCCTCCAATACATTTAAAAAATTATTCTAAACAAGTTTTAGAGCTACAGAACCCACAAAGTGACAGAGATAAACAAATCTCCTGAGGAAGGCAGCCTGGCAGGAAGGGCTTATTGCACCAAGCTGGGAGCCAAGCCCAACCTGGCACAAGCTGTGCAGTTTTAGCCTCGGGGCCCGACCAGCAGTTGCCAGAGCAGACTTCAGGAAAGTGAATCACCAGCAGCTGTGAAGGTTTTGAGATTTCTCAACCCATAAATGCCAAAGAGCAAATAAAAGGTCATTCTGGAATTCTGCTGGAAGAGGGGGTCAGAAGAGCATGTTCCAGCCCCTGCCCCCAGGGTGAGAAGTGGTGGGGGCATGGTGGCCCCAGCTACTGTCATGTGGCTGCCTCCAGAGCTCCTGGCCTGTAGACTGTAGGGAGACCAAGCAACCATTAAGAGGGTAATCACTCTTGCTTTAACTTGCTTCTATCTGGATCACTGTCTTGGGTGGAGGTCCTGGGGGTATATGGCCAGGTGCCAGAGCTTGTGGGGACTGCAGGAAGGGCACCCTCCTAATTGCTCTGGCAGCTGCAAAAACCCCAGCAATTTGGGATAAAGCTCTTTCCATTATGAAAGCAAAGTTCGACCATAGCAAAGAGTTCAAAAGTCAAATAATTGACTGGCAACATGAGCAAGCAGAGGAAACACAATTCTACCATAGATTCCTTTTTTGGGGACAAAAAGGATCAAAGCATGGAATAGGAGGAAGACAACAAAGTCAGAACTCATGCATCAAAAGCTTTCAAGAAAAATATGAACTGGTTATAGGCCATGGAGGAGCTCAAGAAGGATTTTGAAAACCAAGTAAGAGAAGTGGAGGAAAAATTGGGAAGAGAAATGAGAATGATGTAAGAAAATCATGAAAAGCAAGTCAACATCCTGACTGAAGAAAATAACATCTTAAAAAACAGACTAACTCAAATGGCAAAAGAGGTTCAAAAAGCCAATGAGAAGAAAAATGCCTTAAAAAGCCAAATTGACAAGATGGAAAAGGAATTTCAAAAACTCACTAAAGAGAGTAATTCCTCCAAAATTAGATTGGAGCAAATGGAAGCTAATGACTTTATGAGAAATCAAAATACTATAAAACAGACCCAAACATATGTAAGAATAGAATGCAATGTGAAATATCTCATTGGAAAAACCACTAACCTGGAAAATAGATCCAGGAGAGATCATTTAAAAATTATTGGACTACCTGAAAGCCATGATAAAAAAAAAGAGCCTAGACACCATCTTTCAAGAAATTATCAAGGAAAATTGCCCTGATATTCTAGAACCAGAGGGCAAAATAGAAATTGAAAGAATTCACTGATTGCCTCTTGAAAAAGATTCCAAAAAGAAAACTCCTAGGAATATTATAGCCAAATTCCAGAGTTTCCAGGTCAAGGAGAAAATACTGCAAGCAGTCAGGAAGAAACAATTAGAGTATTGTGGAAACACAATCAGGATAACACAAGACTGAGCAGCTTCTACATGAAGGGATTGAAGGGTTTGGAATAGGATATTCTGGAGGTCAAAGGAGCTAGGATTAAAACCAAGAATCACCTACCCAGCAAAACTGAGTATAATGTTTCAGGGGAAAATATGGTCATTCAATGAAATAGAGGACTTTCAGGCATTTAAGCATTCTTTTTATTTATTTTTTTTTTTGGAGGGCAACTGGGGTTAAGTGACTTGCCCAGGGTCACATGGCTAGGTTTTTGTTTTGTGTGTGCGTTAAGTGTCTGAGGCCGGATCTGAACTCAGGTCCTTCTGACTCCAGGGCCAACGCTCTACTCACTGCACCACCTAGCCGCCCCTCACTTTTTTTTTTTCATTTTTTATTTTCATTTTCAAGCATTCTTGATGAAAAAACCAGAGCTGAACAGAAAATTTGACTTTCAGATACAAGAAGCAAGAAAAGCATGAGAAGGTAAAAAGGGAAAAGAAATCCTAAGGATCTTATTAAAGTTGAACTACTTACATTCCTACATGGAAAATCAATAATTGTAACTCATAAGACTTTTCTCATTATGAGGACAGCCGAAGGGAATATATATGGGTGTGTGTGTATACACACACACACACACACACACACACACACATATGTATACATACATATATGTATAGGAGGATGTTGGTGTATATAAATATATATGTGAGAGTATGCATATGTATGTACATATATACATAGACAGAGGGCATAGGACAAGTTGAATATGAATGGATGATATCTAAAAAATAAAATTAAGAGGTAAGAGAGGAATATATTGGGAGAAGGAGAAATTGAGAGCCAGATTAGGGTAAATTAACTCATATAAAAGAGGCAAAAGAGTGACAATAGAGAGGAAGAGCAGGAAAGTGAAAGGGAATGGGACGACCTTACTCACTGAATTTGGCTTAAGGAGGGAGTAACATACACATGCAATTGGGTATCTTACCCTACAGGAAAATAGGGGGGAAGGGGATAAGAGAAAGGATGATAGAAGGGAAGGCAGACTGGGAGAAACAGTAGTTAGAAGCCAACACTTTTGAAAAGGGACAGGGTCAAAGGAGAAAAGAGAATAAGGGGGGGTGGGACAGGACAGGGGGGAAATATGGTTAGTCTTTCACAATATACCTACTATGGAAATGTTTTGCATAACTACACATTTACACCCTATATTGAAATGCTTATCTTCCCATTGGGGTGGGTGAGGAGGGAAGAAGGGAAAAAATCTGGAACTCAAAAGTTTTAAAAACAAATGTGTATATTAAAAAAAATTGTTGTTTTTTTTTTTTTTACATGTAACTGGGAAATAAGATATCCCGGGTATAGAAATCCATTTTGCCCTACTAGAAAGTTGGGGGGAGAGGTCATAAGAGAGAATAGATTTGGGAAAAGAGGTATTCAGTAGGCTAGCTATTTTGGGGTGTGGGGTAGGGGAAAGATGGGGAGAAAAATTTGTAACACAAAATTTTGTGGATATGAATGTTGAAAACTAAAAATAAATAAATTTGAAAAAACAGATCCTTTTCTTGCAGGGGACTCCGAGACATCCATGAGCTGGCTGCTGCTCTTAAGACCTTTCTCTTGCTGGGTAATCTGTGACTGCCCTGGGTACAGACCTGAGTTGTTTCATATTGTGCCTTCCAACTACCCTAACTTGTCTCTATTAAAGGCTTCTTCAGGATTCTTAGAGTCTTTCTGTGCAGTCCTAGATGGAATGGAGTTTTTAGTTATTTCCTTTAGTTTTTATCACTGTTTACTCTTGCATTTTTAGAGTTTTACTAGATTGTTTGTAGGGGATTTGGGGTTCTTTAGATCCTAATGCACCTCTATCCTTCCACCCTTCATTATTTCTCATCTGGTTGACTGCAGTAGACTCCTAACTGGTCTCTGTTTCAGGTCTCCCCTATTTCCAAGTCAAATAGTTAACAAAGGAATTTTCCTAAAGAGAAAATCTAATAATGTCACTAACTCGCTCAATAAACTCCAGGGGCTTGCTATTTTCTCTAGAACTAAATATAAACTCTTCTGTTTTGCACTTAGAGCTCTTCACAACCTGGCCCCTTCTAAACTTTCCAGTTTTCTTACACTTTATTATTATTGTCCTTCACACTCTTACATGGACTGTTCTGCACATAGGATATTTTATTTCCCATCTCCATGGCTTTGCATTTGGCTCTCTCCCATATGAAATGCACTCCCTACTCAACCGCACTTCTTGGGATACCTAGTCTCCTCTAAGACTCAACTTAAGTGTCAATTTCTCCATGGTGCTTTTCTTGGTCCCCTAAGATGCTAGTTCCCTCCCTCCCATAAGCTCTTGTATTAATTTTGTATGTTTTACTTACACCTTTTACATATATGTGTTGTTTCCTGCATTAGAATGTAAATGCTTAATAAATGCTGATTGATTCAGTATGAATGACACTGATGGAACTGCTGCAGACAACTAACTCAGAAAATCTAGTTCTTATAGCTTCATCAAAAGTTAGAGAGTACCACTAATGGTTTTTCTTGTTGATTTAAGCTGTACTGGTATGAAACTCTTCTTAACCTACCAAGTAGCATGCTGGCTTTTTTTATTCAGTTCTCTCTTGTACTGCTCTAGTAGGACACAGTGACATTTCCCCACACTCTGTGTTAAAGAAGAAAATAAAACACCGTATGTAGGGTTTGCCTGTACTAGAATTAATAAGCTTGCTGTTGATCCATAGAGCTACATTATGAACACCAGATTGTTTTCTTGCATGCATACTTCAAAAATGGGATTAATGTTATCCTGAGTAGCTCAGGTCAGAATAAGAAGCAATAATAGAAGCTTGTTTCAATATATAAACTAACCTTTCAA
Organism: Gymnobelideus leadbeateri; assembly: GCA_011680675.1. Lineage (NCBI taxonomy): Eukaryota > Metazoa > Chordata > Mammalia > Diprotodontia > Petauridae > Gymnobelideus > Gymnobelideus leadbeateri. The sequence continues at coordinate 107,562 of WOXC01005808.1, read as the reverse complement.
AAGGTAGATTTATTCAATAATTGAGAATAGATTAGGAAAATAGTGAGTGTCTTTGTCATGTGAGTTTAAGTAAAGACCGAATGAACTCTTTCCACCACCCCCAAATAATTTAGGGTTGCTTTCTAACTCTGGGATTATCTGTGGAGTAATGATAAAGGTACAATGAATTGGAAATCAGGATATCTGGTTTCTAAGACTCATATCTGACAATAACTAGTCATTTGACCTTGAACAAGTCATTTTTACCTGTCAGGGCTTCAGTTTCCTCACCTATAAAATAAGTGGATTCAATTAGATGATAATTCCAAATTCCAGCCAACTCTTTGGCCTATGATTCTGCATTCTCTTTGATCTTTACAAACATCTATAGCTTGTGGTGGTCTTTCCCATATAATCCAAAATAAATTCTGTTACCAACTTCTATATCCTTTCTTGCCTATTTCATAATGCTTAGAAAATATAGAAGACTCTGCAAAGTGAAGTGAGCAAAAGCAGGAGAACACTGTACATAGTAACAGCAATATTGTAAGAACAATCAATTTAGCTACTCAGATCAAAACAATGACTAAAGGTAATTCCAAATGATGAAAAATGCTATTTATCTTCAGAGGAAAAAAACCATTGAACTCTGAATGCAGATCAAAGCACACTTTCTTTTTACCTTTCTTTTTTATTTTTTGTCTGCATTTTCTTTTACAATATGGCTAATAAAGAAATATGTTTTGCATGACATCACATGTATATTCAATATCAAATTGCTTGCCTTCTTGAGGTAGGAGAAAGAGAATTTAGGATTCAAAGTTTTTTAAAATGATTGTTAAAAATTTTTACATGTAATTTTTTACATGTAATTGGAAAATATTTAATGAAATAAAAAGAAATATTTAAAAAGAGAACAGTTAACACTGAAAAAATATTGAAGACTGAAAGTGGATCATATGAAACTAAAATTACCAACATCTCATTTTGGCAAAGCATCAGAATTCCATCTATTGAACTATATAAATCTACTCTGTTTAAATGCTTTTGTGAGTTTTGTCAATAGGCTGCAGATATCTTAAAGTTCTTTGTTTTTCTTAAATCTGATTGCAGCAAAGTAAAGACTGTATTCAGTATACTATACTATACTGTGTTGTCAAGTTAATAATGACAAGTATCTAGTCACCCCATTCTAGACCTGAAAGTCTTAGTATATATGCATTCAGGGCATGAAGTTTTGCCATTCAAACTGAGATAAAGCTAAATGACCTTTTCAGAAGTTTGGGTGAGGACCAGGTTGTTTCATCTTGGCCATATTCTGTTTTGTAAAGCTTCCTCCTCAGTGGAAGAAATCTGTGTTGCTTTTTTAAGTATCAAATTAAGTTCTCCATATAATTCCATTCCTGCCTTCAAATCACCTACAATTCTTCAGGGGTTAAAGCAGTTTGAATGAGTTTACTATATATAACTCAAAAGATTTTGCCTGGTATCCATCCATATTGGACTGAACTTCTTTGACCTTCAATTGAATGAAGAAATTTGAAAGGATTATTCTGCAGAAGTGAAGACTTCAAGGAGGAATATGATAAGTATCTTTTGACATTATTACTGATATTATTTTCTAATTTTAAATGTTTTACTGAGATTTTTTAATGTCACTGCTCCACAGAATCTCCCTTGTAATAAATAAGTACAGTCAAGCACACATTGGCTATGTCTGAAAACATATGCCTTATTCTACATCTCTAACCCATTCTCTCTCTCTCTTGAAAGGCAGGAAACATGTTTCAACATCAGTTCTTTGAGGTTACTTCATGAACCAGAGTTTCTAAGTTCTTTTACTTTGTATTATTATAGTAATAATGTAAATTGTTTTGGTTATATTTATTTATATTTATATGGTTATATTTATTTATCTGGTTATATCAGTTCAAGTCTTTCCAAGTTTTTCTGAATTCTTTTTTTGCCACTTCTTGTGGTACAATTATATTTTATATACACATACCATTATTTTTGAATCCTTCCCCAACTGATGGGCACCCAGTTTTTCTAGTTCTTTTTTGCTAAATAAAGTACTGCTATAAATATTTTTGTATATCTGGGTCCTTTCCCTCTGTGTTTGTAGAGGGCATTGTATCAAAGGGTATATTCAGTTTAGTCACATTTTTAGTCTAATTTCAGGTTGGACCAAGTCATGAATCTACCAACAATGCACATTAGTATGTTTGAATTCCCACAGCTCCTCCTATAGCTACTATTTTCATCTTTGACAAAGTAATAGCTGTGAAATGGCAGATTCATTTTCAGTTTTCACCTCTCTTATTATCAGTGATTCAGAAGATTCTTTTATATGATGGCTGATGATGTACTTCTCTTTTGAAAATTACCTGTTCATATACTTTGGCCACTTATGTATTGAGGTTTATTCTCAAGTTTTGGATAGTTAAAGGATTGCCATGTGGAACAGGGATTGTTATATATGTAATTAGTCCATAGAGATCTTCTGGTAGCTAATATAGCCAAGCTGAGTCAACAGCCAGCTATGAGAAGTAACATGTTTGACTCACCCCAACAGTGAATCAGTCTGGTAGCAGAGATACTTTATAATCCAAGTAAGGAAATTACTCTTATCCAATAGCTATGTGATACCTAAAACCATGAGAAGAGATGTAGCCACTAGGGTATATAAATTCAGAGCAAAGATACATATTACATTTTTCTTATATGTATTAACTCTAAAATGTAGTTTGTTATTTTCAATGCAATTGTATGTTCATGGCATAAGATTAATGGATGATAACTAGATATAATAAAGAACACCAAACTATGTCACACAGTGGCAGGGAGTAAGTTTCTGTCTAATCCTTAAAGAAATCTTCAGTCATGGCTATCACTGTTGTGACTAAATCAAAGAAATCAGTTTTGAAGTAAATATATCCTGCCACAAGTATGTGCTGGGCTTCAGTTTGTACTCAATAGTCTACAATCTAATTAATTTTGGTATAAACAATATTATTTAAATTGCAGTAAGTTCTTTTTTTTTTTTAAAGCAATTGGGGTTAACTAACTTGCTCGAGGTTACATGGCCAGTCATTATTTATGTGTGGGTGCTCATTTTCTGAGGCCAGAACCGATTCCAGGTCCTCCCAACTCTGGGGCTGGCGTTCTTACTCACTGCACCACCTAGTCGCCCCTACAGTAAGTTCTTTTTATAAACAGTCCGATAAATTGCCTTCTTTCTGCAATAAAAAGGTCCACGTTTACATATATGGCAATACCACTGCTGTGATGATTCTAGTCTTTTTTTGTTCAGCTATTTCAGTCGTGTTCAATTCTTCGTGACCACATTTGGGGTTTTCTTGGCAAAGACAATGGAGTGGTTTGCCATTTCCTTCTCCAGATAATTTTATAGATGAGGAAACTGAGGCAAACAGGGATAAGTGACTTGTCCAGGGTTACCCAACTACTAAGTGTCCAAGGTTGGATTTGAACTCGAAAAAATGAGTCTCTCTGGCTTCAGGTCCAACACTCTATCCACTGTCCCACCTAGTTGTCCACAGATTTTAGTATTTAGTATCTTTAGTATCTAGACTTTGATATCATTAAGGAAGCAAGCCACTAACAGAAAGCAAATAAACCTTCATTCAAATCAGAGGTTCCCAAAGCAAGTGATACTGCCTTGTAGGGGGCAATGGAATGATTCGGGGGGGGGGGCAATAGTAGCTTCAGGTGCAAACAGGCAGTGCTGAATAAAAATAAGGGAGCAGTAAAAGCATAAGGAAAGAAGATAAGAAATTTTGAAAAGCTGTTCATACATGCTTCATTTGTTGTGTAAGAGAGTGAAAGACATAATGATTACATTATTTTCCAAATAAACACACAAAATACAAGTTATAACTGATCAGTGGTCAAGTCTACAGACAGGTCTTAACAAGCAAGTGTTGACAGGAAACATGTCATGCATTGTCAGGAAGTCCAGTATGCACTGGCAGTAATATGTCCATGTAATGATTTGTTTACAATATGAAATTTTATAGTTACATGATGCAATACTGCATCATCAAAATTTCAATGCAAGAAAAAAAACTATAGATTTATAATAAATCTTTAAATTTAAGATGCATCATTAAAATATACATGGATATGTGTGGGTGTGTGTTTGAAATGACACTTTTTTTTTTTTTTGCTTTTTGGAGGGGGGAAGGCAGGGCAATTGGGGTTAAGTGACTTGCCCAAGGTCACATGGCTGGTAAATGTTAAGTGTCTGAGGCTGGATTTGAACTCAAGTCCTCCTGACTCCAGGGCTGGTACTCTACTGACTGCGCCACCTAGTCACCCCAAAATGACACAAATTTTTTTAAAAATTAAAGGTTAAAGATTTCCAGGGGGATATGGAATAATTTTTTTTGAAAAGGGGGTGGTAAACCAAATAAATTTAGGAACCTCTGATTCAAATCAACTGAATGTTTAGATAGTGTCTACTATTTAAAAAGACAAAAATAAAAATTCTCTACTCTCAAGTAGCTAACATTCTACAGAGGGGGGAAGCATGTACAGAGGTAAATATAGATGATGTAAAATGTAATAAATTCAAGAGGGAGAGAGTGTTAATTGGAGAGGAGTTGGAAGAGACAGTAATTTAAGAAGGGCTTCATGCAGGAGTTGGTACCTTGGCTCTGTTTTGAAGGAACCTGGGGATAATATCAGGTGGTGATAAAGAGAGGTGTAGTGGAAAGGAATGACAGATTTCATATGGAGAAGAACTCAAAGATCAGTTTGACTCTAACCCTGGATATGATGGGGGAACAGCAGGAAATCAGGACAGAAAGATGATTGCATATGGCTTTCTTTGTAATTCAAGTTCAGATTTTGGCCAGGGGTTCTTAACCTAAGGTTTGTACATTAAAAAAAAAACCAAATCATTTTGTATTCTGTATTTGTGTGTGGCATTTGAGTTTAAAATAAAATTGCGAAGGAAAAAAAAGCATTTTAATAACTATTTTCAATAAAAATGGTTTTCTTTGTAATATTATATATTTCATCTTATGTATTTAAAGATATTATGCCAAAGAGTTATAGAGACTTTGTCTGACTATCAAAAAAGGTCAAGAAATCCTGTTATAAGTTTAAAAAAAGAGAAAAAGATACTAAAGATTTCTAATTATGGGAGTAATAGAGTCAGAGCTATGTTTTAGAAAGAACAATTTGGCAGCTTTCTGGAGGTTGGATTGATGAGAATTGAATAGAATAAGGCAAGTAAGCTAAGCAGGAGGCTACTGAAATAGTCCACATGAGAAGAGCTATACTAGCAGGGTGACAGTAGAAATAAGAAAAATGATATGAGAGGTATGTAGGTATGATCAGTAAGATTTAGAAACTGATTACATATTAAAGCTGAACAAAAGTAAATCGTTAAGGATTCCTCCAAGGTTGTGAGCCTAAGTAACCAGAAGAATGGTAGTGCCATTGATGGATATAGGGAAATTTGGAGGAGGATCTTTGTGTTCCAAGAGGCTAGCAGAATGACCTCTTGACATGAAGTACTTAATATCTGTTGAATTGGTGGGGTGGCTAGGTGGTGCAGTGAATAGAGCACCAGCCCTGGAGTCAGGAGGACCTGAGTTCAAATTTGGACTCAGACACTTAACACAAAAACTAGCTGTGTGACCTTGGGCAAATCATTTAACCCCAATTGCCCTCCAAAATCAATAAAATAAAATATTTGTTGAACTGAATGAGAGAATTCCTTTTACAACAAACTAGTGACCTACCTAACTTATTTACACAAATATAATGAAAAAAATAAGGCATGTTTAAAATAATAATAATAAAAATTAATAGTTAACATTTATATAGCCTGTACTACATGTCAGGTACTGTGCTAAGCACTTTGCAATTATTATGTCATTTAATCCTAACAATTCTGGGAGATACGCGTTATTATTACAGCCATTTTAGAAATAAGGAAACTGAGGCTCACACAGCTAGCAACTGTCAGAGACAAGATTTGAATTCAGGTCTTCCTGACTCCAGGCCTAGCACTCTATCCAATGTGCTACCTAGCTGCCCCAAAAGGAATGAGAAATTGATTATAATAACCTCATACATAAGTACAAACAATGTAAACCAAATGGTGGAAAGATAGAAAGAGACTTAAAAGCTGGGAGAGCAAACACTTGACTTACTTTAAATGAAAAAGACAAAGTAGTCAATTGAAATAATCCTTAAAATATAAATTAATTTTTTAAATCTTATGGAAACAGCTAGGTGGTACAGTGGATAGAGTGCTAGGCCTGGAGTTGGGAAGATCAAAGTTAAAATCTGGCTTCAGACATTTATATTAGTTATCTGAACCTAGGCAAGTTTGTCTGCCTCAGTTTCCTCCTCTGTAAAGTGGAGACAATAATAACATCTACCTCCAAAAGTTTTTGTGAGGATTAAATGAAATATTATCTGTAAAGCACTCTGCAAATCTTGACGAAATTTATAAATGCTAGCACACATGCTAATTCTTTCTCTCTCTCCATATACCTATGTATATACATATATATATATATACATGTATGTATATACACATATAATTATGAGCATAATTATAAAGTAGAGAAAAGCAGTAGCAAGAAAGAGCAGTTTAAAGAAAATCTGGTGAGAGAGCCAATTGGGAAATGTCATTAAGGAAGGAGCTCAAGAAGACAACAAAGGATAGAAAAAGATTTTTATAACAAACTCTTTTCACCATCATAGAAAGTTGACCCTCTACATTTGGACTCTTAATATCATAATCTCAGGTGTGATTCTAAAAGGCAGAAATGGCACTAAGAGGAAGAAAAATGGGAAAAACAGTTGGATGAGAATGAGTATTCATAGAAACAATCTATGCTAAGTAGCTCACAACTGTGAGGGTACTGAGGGAGAAATTCACAAAGTGTATGAAGGAGGAGAATATGGCAAAGAAATGGAAAAACCCAAGTTTATGAGGGGATAGAAGCTAAAAACTGAACCTGTGATTTCAATGACATGTTTTGTCAATGAATCATGTACAACTCTTGATCCCATCTGGAGTTTTTCTGGCAATGATATTGAAGTAGTTGTCATTTTCTTCTCAAGTTCATTTTACAGATGAGGAACTAAGGCAAACAGGATTAAGTGACTTGCACAGGGTCACATAGCTAGTAAGTGTCTGGGGCCAGATGTGAACTCCATAGGGGATATCTACTCAATGATCTGGAAGCCCTTCCACTGAGACACCTAGGTGCCTTATTTCACGAGCATAGGAAACTCCTTTTACTATTGTATGCCTGTACCTTGTCAGTAACTTACAGTTTTAAAAGAGTTGCTTAAAAGAGCACTGATAGGTCAAGTGGTTTGCCCAGTCACCCAGGTTTATGTTTCAGAGGGGTGACTGTATTATTAACAAAAAAAGCGAAAGAAAAAAAAAGCAAATGAGAAAAGAACAAATACTACTAACCCATACACCTACTTTACCACCTGTGTTAGAAACAAAATTATCTATAAGAATTGCTTGCCCTGTGGGCTGGGTTAACCAGGTAAATGTATCCTCATTGAGTATCCTTTCTGTGCTATGGCAAGAAAATTTTTGTTAAAAACAGAATGACCTATGAGTGTCTCATTTTGTTCCAATTCCAAACCTGCAGCCTGTTACAGCATCTATATAAAATTTTTATGAGGATAATTTACATATGCATCAAGGGCATTCTTGATGAAGGTATTAGTAGAGAATAAGCAAGGTTTTTTGCAAATGATATTCTATAAGGGACCACAATTTTACAATAAAACAATTACTGACATGTGGAACATATAAGAGATCACTGTACATACTGTTTGATTACTATAAAGAAAGCTTTTGATTCATTAGTGTAAAATGCACCATTAAAGATTGTCTCACATGCATATATAAAAATTATGCAAAATTATTTGAAGGACTTGAAAGGTAAACTTGTTTAATTACTGTCTTCAAAATTATCAAATAAGGAATAAGATAGGGCGATACATGCTCACTAAAGGTCAAAGAAGAGATCCAGTGCAGAATCTAAGTTAAAAAGGGGTTTTCTATGGATGCTGAGGCTTATCAGATGTTCTTATTTTATAAAAAACATGCATTTGCTTGTATTAAAGCCCAGGACAATGCAGAGTTTCCTGGATTAGATGCATGCCCACTCAAAAGAGTTTAGCCTAACCAGTCATCCAAAGGAAAAACAAACAAACAAACCAATTAATAAACCCTATTTGTCCAGGCTATGACTTTCATCTAGATGGACAACCAATAGGAAAGCCTGCCCACCATTAATGGATACTTTTGGACAAAAATCACAAATGAACACAGATTCTACTCAAAATTAAACAGGAGGAAGAAGAAAGGAGACTGGATAGACTTTCAAAAGTCAGAGAGCTCATTCAATTATTTCAAACTTGTCCCTAAAATAAAGGCCCACTTAAAAAAAATTTTCACTTATATCTTTTAAAATATCACCATTTTTATGCTGAATCCTTTCACACCCACACAGAGAGCCATCCTTCATAACAAAGAATAAAAGAGTTGGAAAAAAGTTCAGTAAAACTAACAATCAAAAGGTTTGATTTATATGATTTATGTATATTTATATGCAGTGTTTTAGATTCATAGTCCCCCAAGCCCATCTTTTTAATATCAATAGTCTGCTGGTCATGTTATATGTCTATGGGTCACGTAAGACTACTGTCTCTGAAGAAATAAAACTGAGAAATACTGAGAAGACAATGGAGGTACAAGGCTGCAACACATAACATATAGGAACTAAGGATTTCATCATGGAAAAGTATGATCAAAAAAAGAGATGGTCTGGTCATATGTCAAGAGTGAAGAAGAATCTGTGGATGGGATGTGTATTTCTATGTTATCCTCATATTGTCAAGAGAGTAAGGCCTCCAAGAGCAAAATTATGAGAAAACAGAGTGAATAGATGCACAGGATGGGTAAGTAAGAATGGGTTGCAATCTGCAACACTGGAGAGAATATTCACACTTACAAGATCACATATTCATTTGAGGATGAGGATCCCAGCATCTGGCATAATGTCATATGCATAGTAAGTGCAGAATAAATTCATGATGAAAGCAGAAAGAGACTATAAACAATAAGAACAGTCAGGAAGTCATTGTAAGAACCCAGGCAAGATATGAAAAGAATCTTAACTATGATGGATCAGGTATGAAAAGGAAAGAAATGGGAAAAATATTTCAAAGGTATAACCTATATTATCTGACAAATAATTATATATGGGGTAGAGAGGAAGAATGAAAAAGCTCAAAGATGGCTCTAAGGTATGTTACTTGGAAGATGGTGGTGACACAGAAACAGATGTTTGGGGAAGGGCAAATCTTTTGGAAGCAACTTAGTTTTGGACAGAATGACTCTGTTGGACATGAAAGTTGGACATCTAGGTGGTAATATCCACCAGGAAGTTGGAGGAACTGGCATGCTAAAGAAAAGTAAGGAGTATAGAGAAAAAATTTGGAGCAATCTACTTGGATATGATAAATGACACCACAAAAGCTGATGAATTTACCATGAAAGAGAGAAAAGCATAGGGAAATGAGCACTAAATAAAGTGAAAGAACCCCAAATTTAAATGGTTTGAGAAAAATGAAGAGCCAGCAAATTAGACAAGAAATAGGTCAGAAAGCCTGGAAGAGAACTATGGGAATGTAATGTCACAGAATCCAGGGAGAATAAATTTAATGATAAAAAAGGTAGTCAATAGGGTCAGATGCTGCAGAGAAGCCAAGTATAAAAAAAGGACTAAAAAAAGACCTTTGTATTTTGAGACAAGAAAGTCACTAAGACCCTTGGGAAGAATAATTTCAGCAGTGGTGAAATGGAAACCAGAATATGACAGGATGAAGAATGAAGAAGTAAACTCAGTAAGAATAAATTGATGTTTCTAGAATTTCTTTACTGAAACAAAGAAATAAAGCATAAGATATATTACAACGTAGGTAATCTACCAATTGATATTTATAGAGTTCAATTTTATTATAAATTGTAAAACATTATATAGTTGTGAGCTATATAGTAGGTTTGTTTTTCCACTCCAACAAATAACTAGAAGACATTGGAATTGACAACAGCATCCTGTTGTTATATATTTCCTTACTTGTACAGGTGTATCCAGAGTGAAGATGTGCTCTCCACGAACGTTATAGAATTTTACCAGGGCACTCTTCAAAAAGGTACCATTGGCAATTTCAACTAGCTGGTTCTGTTTTTCCATGCCAGCTACTGCAAGCAAATCTCCCTGTGTGCACCACTGGACAACAACCTCTGAAATAACAAAGACATACTCAATCAAGAACAGAAAATTAATTCACCTTAAACTTATATACAGAAAAGACTTAAAAGCTTCTTAAATAATTTTTTATTTTTTTATTTTTGCTTTTTGGAGGGCAACTGGGGCTAAGTAACTTGCCCAAGGTCACACGGCTAGGTTTTTGTGTGTGCATCAAGTGTCTGAGGCCATATCCGAACTCAAGTCCTTCTGACTCCAGGGCCAGCACTCTACTCACTGCGCCACCTAGTATTTTTTTAAATGGAGACTATGGTAGAAACAAGGGAGAGAGAGAGGGAGGAGAAAAGGATGAAAAAGGAGAAGGGGGAAGGAGGGGAGGAAAGGATGAAGGGAAAGAGAGGGAGGATAGAGGGAGAAAGATCATGGTTTCACCAAAAGTATGCACTCTAGGTAATTTTTACTACATTAGAATCCTGTACAAAACATCTCTTTAAGTCAATTTGGAGATGCCACATGTTAAAATTATACCCTCTGAAAAATAACTATAAAGGGCAAAAAATCTGATGCAACACAGTTAGCATACATTACTGTGATTCTATCTTTCAGTAGTAGCATAGTGAAGGGGCTCCGTTATATTTCTAGACAGGGACTCAGCTGAATCTGTTATGTATTTGTAGTAGATGAAATAACTATAGAGGCTGTATCTTGTAAATCACTTTTCTCAATGTTCTGTCTCCTCAAAAATAACAATTTTTCTGAATGTTAAGATCAAAGTAAGTTAAACATAAAATCATATTATTTTCCATTAGATTGCCACATGAACATTTTTTTTTTTTAAGCAATTGGGGTTAAGTAACTTGCTCAAGGTTACACGACTAGTCATTGTTTATGCGTGGGTGCTCATTTTCTGAGGCCGGATTTGATCTCGGGTCATCCCAACTCTGAGGCCAGCGCTCTTACTCACTGCGCCACCTAGCTGCCCCTTTAGGGCAATTGGGGTTAAGTAACTTGCCCAAGGTTACACGGCTAGGTTTTTTTTGTTTGTGTGGGTTAAGTGTCTGAGGCCAGATCCGAACTCAGGTCCTTCTGACTCCAGGGCCGGCACTCTATTCACCGCGCCACCTAGCCGCCCTGAACATTTTGTTTTAAACAAAGCAAATTCCTTTTTATCTATTTCTTCACTCTTCTATTAAGAAATACATACATACATACTAAAATTTTTATTCTGATTGAAACATGGCATTGAGAATAATTAGAAAATAGCATAATACATCCTTGAATGTAGAGGTTATAGAATAACTGTCTCACCTTATAGAGATGCATTTAGAAGTCAATAATTAGTATCTTATAAGAATGAACTATGCAAAACCATGGCATAGTAGATGGGTCAGCACTGGACATGGGAAGACCTGTGTCTGTCAGTTCTTGCTGTCTTATAAACTGATGAGTTTTCTGCCTTACAAAACAGCCTTGTAGTGTGAGTTAACATGAATCGATGCATTTGCACCTTCCCAGAATGATAAATATCAAAAAGCAGTTCTTAACCTCAAGAGCAGTGTGTAGTATTGGCTAGAGAGCTGGCTCAAAATCAGGAAGATTGAGGTTCAAGATCCAGCTCTGACACATAATGGTTGTTTGACCATGGGCAAATCACTTAATCTCTGTTTCCAAGGCAGCTCTCTAACATCTTAAGTTATAGAAAAGCTGCCAATTTGTACTTGTGGAAATTTTAATTCATGTGACACACATCAAAAAACAAGGCAAACTATGGTCCCTATCACTATTTGTTAGGTAGAATCAGTTTGATGCTAAAAATATAAAAATCAATAAAAGTACAACACACAATTCACAATTTTATGTTAAGCTATAGTCACATAAGCCATGTTGTAAAAGTTCTGGACCTGGGCTAAATGTTTAAATTTTTCATGAAAACTTTACACAAAAATGTTTTTTAAATGTGCAGCTAACACTAGACCAAAACAAACAAACAAACTGGAGGGTCTCAGGATCTACCTATGATTTTACTAACATATATGTTTTTTGTCTTTCTTTGTAACTCAGGGCTTAGCAAAGTGCCTGGTACATAGTAGGTGCCTAATAAATGTTTACCAATTGACTAATGAACACAACAGTTGGGAGAAATCCAGAAACAAGGATTGATGTGAAATTTATATTTGTTATTTATATGGAAAAAATGTCTCAAGGTACTCTTGTCCATATGAGAGACTGGAGTAGCATGATAGCCACCATACCAAACATAGACTGGATGATCTGGATTTATATCCTACCTCTGACTCTTATGAGCTATGTGAACATGGGCAAATCACTGAATTAGAGATTTAGTTTCTTCATCTGAAAAATGGGGATAATATTTATAGTACCTAACTCATAAGGGTGTTGTGAAATATGAATACAATTGTATTGAAACATGAATATAATCTCAAATATGAAAACAGTTGTAAAGCACTTTGCAAACTTTTAAACCCTACAGAAATATCAGTTATTGTTATTTATCTATCATTTTCTTTCTTAATCCTTAAATGACATCTAGCTTAGAACTGTAATTTCCTGAAGGGAAATGATGGTATATTCAGTAAAATGCTCTTCATCTTTTTACTCAAGCAATTTGTATAATAATTCCATATACCCATGATAGTACAAATGAAGTTTAATGAAGTTGGACAGACACTAGTGCAAGGGGAAAAAACAGAAATGGAAAAAAATCTTTATTTTCAAAAAGAACAAAAATCAACATAAAAGACATAAGGTATATAAAATAATAAGCAAAATATGGTGCAGCACTATACATGCTGGGAAAATACAAGTATAAAAGATGGATAGTAGTTTCTACTCAGCAAAATCAAACCTGGATAAAGTTCAGATCTAGGATTTCTGTGAACTTCAAATAAATTGAGTTCAGCAGGCTGAACTATCAACTACCTATGATGTATAAGGTATTGTGGTAAGGGCTGGATAAAGATTATTAGTGATTACTAAAAAGGTTTAAAATGGGATTTACAAGAACATTAAATTATCCTTTATTATAGTATGCTATGAGTTGACCAGAGATGATCATCTGTATAACATTTTCACTTCTATCCCTTTTCAGTGAAGAGAAAATACATAGCATTGAGCTTATCCAAGAGTTTATCAAAAGGGTAATAGACCCACCATGATAAAACATATTTATCACTTTCTTCAGTGTATACAGATCGTGAGATACTGTAAAAATAACTGCTTCTTAAGTAATTCCTAGATTTTAGAAGTTTATTATCTAATAAAGAAATCTCCAAAACTAAGTTTTAAAATGCTGGGATGAGCTAACTAAGAGGGGTACTAAAATAAGGGTGTTTTTTTTTCCATTTTTGTATGCCAAGAACTTAGTGCTTATTAGCTGCTTACTGATCAACAGATTTTATGGAGGTCTCTTTAAAAATAGATGAAAAGATATTATAATGTGTTTTTGCCAAAGAAGACAGATAGTATTATTTATAATAAATAGTATCGTTACTGATCAGTGTAGGGAGTCAAGAAGACAACCACATGATAGTAAGTACTCACGTCATCTAATCTAATGAAAGCTAAGAAGGGACTGTGTACTGTTCTAGTCTCAATCCTAATCTTATTCAGATCTTGATTTCCCAGGGACACTTGAAGATGAGGACAGAAAGAAAGTCAGGTATGCAGTATTTTTTCACATTCCTTCACCCCCAATCCCCTTTGGCACTATGCAGAATCACCTTCCCATTAAACAAGATGGAATTATCTTCCAATGATCATGTGTGGTAGTATTGCCAGTAGTAACAAATTTCAAAATGAAAAACATTTTAACTGAACTATTTTTTGTGACTGTTTTATTCTTGAAACAACAGTATTTCACTATTTTATTTGTGAGGGATCCACTACATTCACATCCGTGGTAAGTCTGGCAATAGATAAACAAAATAAAATTTCCGCAAGCATTTCAAGGCTACTTTATTATACTATGACTGTTTTTTTTCTTTAAAATATCAACCAGAATCTTAAAATTACAATAATTACTTAAATTACAGTAATTACTGTTTTTTACTTACTTTTAAATTTTTTACTTACTTACTTTTACTTAATTTTAAGTAGTTACTTAAAATTACAATACTATAACTGTTTTTTCTTTAAAATATCAACCAGAATCTTAAAATTACAAGGTAATTCATTAAAAACCACATGTTCTTTACTGTCTGTAGCTATAAGCAATGACAGGAGTCAGAGTCAATTTACGGTACAAATACAATGTAAGCCAGGTACAGGGAAAGAATTGTACACTTTAGGAGATGAATATTTTAATATTCTTGCATTAGTTGAGAGTAAGAATGAATGAAACTAATACTTTATCATTAGAAACATTTCTTGAAAATGAAACCAGATACTGATTCATCAATAAGGGGCCTATTTGGGATATGATCTTTATTAAAAATAGACTCCATTAAGAACAAGACAAGTCACACCAGATGACAGGAATTAATAAATACACACTTAGGAAAGTAAGCATGCACATGATTTGTGAGGTGTGGAAGCTAGAGAGGAAGACAATAATAGAGACAGATTCATTCTTTTGTACCTTTCAACCCTGAGCGGATGACAGTCGGAGACAAATCATCATAGTTGTTCATTAAGCTAATGTCTCCGGAAGTGAAGCTGACAGTAAGCAATGGTTTGATGTTCTGCACCGGTATGGGATACGCTGCTGGACCATCTGCAGGAAGAAAAGCGCAGAGTAAGCAAGTGAACAAATCCAGGTTCACAATGCTATAATTTAGTATAGATCCACAGAAAACACCTGGAAATTTATAATGGGCTCTAGTTTGGGATGTTTTCATATAAGGCAAGGAGTTTAATATATTTTGGTACTCCCCATTTAGTATAGGTGCATATACTGCCTTTTGCTGTAAACTAAACTGCCAGGGAAAAGGAGGTGATATACTGAGATATAAGTTATGGTTGCTTAGGGAGAGGGAAGCTGCTCTTTTTCTGAGGGCCCTAAAATCAATTAAACTCTCAGAAGCTTTTCTAGACAAGATGTAGCCTGGAACTCACTATCTCCTAGTCCATACCCATACTTCTAGAGAGGTCTTATAGTCTCCCTAACAACCCCAGGTTTGGGGGCAAAGGCACTCCCAAGGACCTAAAAAGATCTAAGTCCTTTTGGTATGAAATATAGAAGACTATTTCAGAAGCCCCACGAGGAATATCAAAATGAGACTGTACTTCAGTAAGCAAAACCCAGAGAATTTATACAAAGGGACTCTTAGTCATCATGAAAATTCAAGAACCTTGTATTAACAAGCAACAGTTCTATAATATATAGTTTCTCCCATGAAGAGTATTTTTCACTCTTGTTAGGAGTGTCCCCCAAAAGGAAGAAAAGCAGAGAATGAGGATGGCATAGTAAGAGTACCAACACAAGAAACAAGAGCTAACCACCATACATAGGAGGCTCTGACTGAAGTGCTGTGGCTGTTTCAATCGCATGACCACAAAGCAGCTGTAGCCTTCTAAAGACCAAGTGAAATATAGTGCCCTCATTACTTTGGAACTTCTCTCACTTTCATATTCATTTCTCAATTTACATATTTTGACTTGTAAGAAATAAAGAGAATTCTTAGGCATCAGAAAGGTCTGAGAGTTTCTAAAAGGTTGTGTCCTCAAGATAACTTAGGTCTTACCAAAAACATCCTTTAGTATAGAACCTAAATAGATTAATTTATCTATGTAATAAGTGTGTTTCCAATTACATGAAAAAGTGAATACTTCAATTTCTTAATACAAGAAAGACAAGAGAGCTAAGACTAATATCTTAATTTTATTTAGTCAAACATCCTATATTAGAGAAGTTGTCTCACAACTTTGACATCATAATTAATCTACTGGGTGTCAGCCTATAGTAGCAGCTGCAGTCATTATTTTTCTGAGGCCTTTCAACATATGGTACACAGTTTATAGATAGTGCTACAGTTGGATTCTAGCCATTGGTGCCTTGCCCAAATCGTGATGCTCCAAGAGTGGCTGTCAGAGGGGGTAAAATGGTTTCAAACACTCACAGGGGAATGTAACCAGATTTGAAGAAAGATTAATTCTAGGATATGTAAATGATGTTTTTTTAAAAAATGCTATTCCCTTGGTTAGAAAAATCGTTAAGCCCTCCTACATGGCTGTGTGAGTCAGGGATATGACCATTAACAGTTTCTGATACACTCATAAAGCTTGATCCAACAGACCGCACTCATTATGAACTAGTTATGAGAAGGCCTGTATGGGATTCACCCACTCAGAAATGATTCAGGAGTGCATAAAAGTATCAGTTTTACTGTTCTTCTTTGTGGTACCTTAAAGATGTTTTGGTTACATTATATTCTCTTAAATGCACTATGCCATGATGCCAAGATTTTGTTATTTTTTCGATTTTCTTTTAAGATACCCCAGTGTTCTTGAGAATAAACTGAATAATTCAGTAAGAGCAGCAGTCTCAAATTATATTTATCACTAAACTTGTTCTATAATTTGTTGAACTTAATTAAATCATTATGGATCACCTCTGTATAAGTCTTTCAGCTAACTATACAATGGACATCATTGGTGGCATTGTGGCATTACAAAGACCACTGGATAGGAATCATAAAAATAGGATCTGGTGATTTTCATGACCAGAATTTCTATTCTGTTGATGTCCAATTACTATCTTAATTGTAAGCAAGTATCTTAACTTCTATGTACTTCATTTTCTTAAGTATATTATGAGAGTGTTGGACTTAATTATTTTTAATTTCACTACCAGTTCCAAAATTCTATGGTACTATACTTTCCTCTACCTACTTCTGAGGGATTCTTTTTAAGAAATGTGCTAAATGTTCAGGAGGAAGTAACACATAAGCATATTAGTAATATTTTTTTCTAATTACAGTAAGAGGATAATAAGAGAAGTGCTAGAAGACACCTATCCAAAAATAACCTATTCACAGATACATTAGACACTACTATTCATTCCTTAGTATTATTCCTTAAGAGTACACTAGACTAAGATTTTTAAGGGTGTGCATCCTTGGAGTATTGGAGAATGCACTTTTAGAATGGTGGCTATGTGCTGTTGTTTACTTCTCCTATATAAAATAAAAAGCCAGTGTTTATTGATATATTTATATACAAAAATCACATCAACTGCTCCCTGTGGTCCTCTGTTAAACACAGACCCTCAAGACAGGAGTAATACGTTAAAATCCTAACACTTCTGAGAATGAATTTATGACAATGTTTTCTTCCATGGGTTGATGAAAAAGAGGTAGCAAAAGAACACTGAGTATCTTCGGTAAAGAGGGATTTTGAAGAGAGAAGAGGTAGCAGAAGCTAATTTGCACCTCAATATTTAAGAGGGGCCAGGAAGGAGATATACCCAAGGCATTTATCTATAGCAGATGGTCTGTGCAGTAATAGGGAAGTAGAAAGACAATTTGCTGACTTAGAGGAGTATTGGAATGTCTTTGTTCAAATCTTCTCAAAATGTTATCCCTACTATTATTTCCCTACATATTTGTCCTATTAAAAATAAGAATAGTAGTGGTAACAAAGAACAAAGACTGTTTTTTTAGGGGTACTCTATAGTTTAGTCTACTGATTGTAGCATCTATCAGTATCTATTATGGAAAAAACAACATATTAAATTCTGTATGACAGGCAAAAAACTATTACAATAGTAAGTGTAGAGGAGCATTAGATTGTCTTCTTAAACTGATAAATCTAATAGCTCTTGTTTACAACAATGTGATAGGAAACATACAGGATGTACCTCTTTTGTTGTAATGATAGAACTACTCTTAAGTATAAGCAAAACTAATCCCTTTTCTGATAAAATGTAAGTTACTCATCTTAAAATCAAAAAGGATTTTATTCTATCACATTATTCGATACATTAATAGATAATTTTTTCATTGACTTCTTTATGCCTATTAACCAGCTAAGCCTTATAGTACCACAGGTATCATTTCACAATCCTCATTGTATAGCCAGGGAAATTTGTACTAACAAAGACTAATCAACTAGGCCAGGGGTTTGTGTCAGAAACAGAGAGGAGAAATCAAGGACAAAAATCTGGGGACTACTTTTTGGAGGGTTTGGCTCTAGAAGATTTTCTAGGTCAATATGAAACCCTATATATTCGTCGTCTTTTTTTTCTTTCAAAATACGTTTAAGGTTGTGATCAATAGTAGGTGTGTATTTACTTTAAAAAATAATAGAGAAAATGAAAGGAGTCAGCTTCTACCTTGAGGTGGGGAATAGTCATCAGAATCTGTGTCACTTTCACTGCTATCTTCTACCAGGAAACTGGGATAGTTCCAGGACATGCTCAGGATTCCATCTGACTCATGAAGGAGAACATGTGCCAACATCCTGCCATGGCAGTCCATAACAATCACTTGCCCATCAGCAGTGCCAAACAGTACCTGAAAACAAAGTTACTAAAATAGTTACTGGAGGAGGAAGAAGGGAACTTCTATTTCTAGCAAATGTGACTGCCACAACTCATGTATAAATGAGTATAGTCCATTAGGCAGAGAACCAGAATTCTGGAGGAAGTGTGGTATAGTGAGTGGCTGGGTATGGAGTTAGAAGTCTCAGCTTTGAATCTCAGAACAGTTTCTGAGTGAGACTGGGAAAAATCAATTAATGTCTTTGGGCTTCAGCTTCTTCACTTGTAAAATGAGGGAATTGGACAATAGTAATAGTTTTACATGCATTATATCACTAGATCCTTATAACTTCTCTGTGAGGTACAGGTAATATTATCCCAAGGGGAATCTGAGACTCAGAAAGATTATGTGGCTTACTTGCTGATATATGATTTTGGGTACTCCTCACTGCAAGTTCATCACTCTATTCACCATGCCGTGATTCTCTAGGCAGAGTTTGAGTGACATAACAAGTTCATGAAATATTCCTCTCAGTACAACCTATATATTTTTAAAGATAACAAGCTGAAAAGGGGCTTTCTTACAGTGTCATAACTAGGAACAATAGATTAAGGATAAGCTAGTAAGAAGAAAAAAACAAGGGAAGACGTAGTCTTAAAACTAGGCAGTAAAAGGAGAGAAGTAGAGATGTAGCCAGATAGGATATGAGAGCCAAAAGGTGTCTTTAAAAAGTTCTGTGCATGTTAGAAGACAGAAGAGAAGGAATGACTAGAGAGCAAGAGAGTGAAAGAAACAGCAGACGAGAAAGGAAGCTGATTTGGCAATTGTACGAAGAAGATGATAGATTTAGGCTTGGGGACATGATGAAAGCCACAGGCAGAAAAAAATTACTTCAAACAATAAGTCAACAAATATCTATTAAGTTTGCTATATGCTAGAAACACAATGAGAAATTCACTTCATTCACAGATAATACCACAATAGGGAAGGAATTCAGAGGCTCAAGAATACATTGCAAAGAAATTGGATATTCAATTGTGATCGGAGTCAATATTATAAGAGTTTGGGAAAAAAGTGTAAATGCTTTTTGTATTATAGGCATCAAGATTTAAGGTTTTGAATTTTCTCCGTCCACAAACAACTGTTCTTTTGGAGCCATGTGAACTTTCCTACTCTAAAGCTTTAATGCTGATGTGGATCATTAGATGCTGAATTCTTGAAGGCTATGTTAGTGAAGCATGAATTCCAACAGGTTCTACCAGATTTCCAGGGCTCTGAGTACCATCCCAGTCACAGATTGTTCCTGCTATCTAAGGACTAGATTAATTCAACATGTATAGGATCATTACTTTAAGTTTGGCAACTAGGTAATGAATTACTTGTCCATTTTGTCCCATGAAATTGGTAAAAATACAAACTTTCCCTTAATGCTGTGTGGTCCCTTCTACTATGGACAGTGGTGGAATTTCTACAGTGATCTGTTCTTAGTGTTCATGCTTGAGGAAATAAACTTGAACTTTAACACTTTAGAATCTAATGTACTTGGGGTGGCTAAGTGGCACAGTGAGTAGAGTGCCAGCCCTGGAGTCAGAAAGACCTGAGTTCGGATCGGGCCTCAGACACTTAACACACACAAACAACAACAACAACAACAACAACAACAAAACCTAGCTGTGTGACCTTGGGCAAGTTACTTAACCCCAATTGCCCTCCAAAAAGAAAAAAAGAAGAAAAAAAAAGAATGTAATGTACTATATGGGAAAGTTAAAATAGCACTCAAGAAAATGAATTCAAAGCAGTAGTCAGGTTTGGAGATGTATGTATGTGTCTGCATATATAAAAGTGCGTTTCTCACACATAGTTTTGACATGCATACACATATACAATATAATACATAATAATATATACAATATAATTTTGAAAATTATATTGCCTCACACATGGTTTTCAGATAAATAGACAGGTATGTGTATATACATGACACACATAAGAAAATCATGTATGAGGCAACATAATTTTTAAAACATGCAGGATGCTTTTTAATTTTTTTGATTAAGCAAACATAAATTTTTCTCTCCTTCCTACCTCCCCCCACTGAAAAAAGAAAAGAAAAATGTCCTTGTTAAAATATATAGAGAGGCAAGCAAAACAAATTCCCACATTGTCGATATCCAAAAAAATTAATGTTTCATTCTTTATCTTGAATGCTATCACCTTTCATGAAAAGGTAGATAACATGCATAATCATCAATCTCCTGGAATTATAGTTGATGAATGCACTGTTCAGAGTTGCTATAAATATTTTTTCATACACAAGTCCTATTGTTCTTTCTTTTTCAGGGGCATAGACCTAGTAGAAGTATTGCTGAGTCAACTACTGAGTCCAGCATTTGTCATATTCCTTATGTGCCCATTTGTCAATTTGAGATTATATACAAAAAGTTACTAAATAGTGCAATGCCCTTAAATTTAGCTATACCACTGCTAGGCCTGTACTTCAAAAGAGATCCAAGAAGGAGGAGAAGGTCTTTACATATACAAATATTTTAATCAGCTCTTTTTTGTGGTGGCAAAAGACTAGAAACTAAGGAGATGTCCATAATTTAGAGAATGGTTAAATAAAATGGTGGTTTGTGAATGTGATGAAGTACTGTGCTATAAGAAATGAAGAAAAAGATGATTTCCAAAAGACATGGAAAGACTTATATAAACTGATGCAGGGTGTGATTTTTAGGAAAGCTAAAAGAACAATTTATACTACAATATCAATTTAACAATGAACAATTCTGAAGACTTTTATAACTGGATAAAAAATGAAATGAACAGAATCAGGACAATTTATATGATAAGAACAACATGGTAAAAGTAAACAACTCTGAAATTTTTAAGAGCAATGATGACTACAATGTCCATCCATGAATCCAGAGAACTGATGATGAATCATGCTATCCCTTACAGAGAGGTGGTGGATTTTGTGTGCAGAATGTGACATATTTTTGTATGTAGTCATTGAAGAACTTTACTTGTTTGATTATGCAAATTTGTTTTTCCTGGAAAGACTTAAATGAACTAATGCTGAATGAAGTAAGCAGAACCAGAAGAACATTATATATAGTAAAAGCAACATTGCTCAATGACTAACTACAATAGACTTGGCTCTTCTCAGCAGTGCAAGGATCTAAGACAACTTCAAAAGACTCATGATGGAAAATGCTGACCACAGCCAGAAAAAGAACTATACCATCTGAATGCTGATCGAAGATACTATTTTCTTTCTTTGTTTTTTTTCTTCTTTTTTTGTGGTTCCTCCCACTGGTTCTAATTCTTCTTCACAACATGACTAATGTGAAAATATTTTTATTAGAAATGTATATGTAGAGCCTATATCAGATTGCACAACATATTGGAAAGGGGAAGAAAATTTAGAATTCAAAATCTTATGGAAGTGAATGTTTGAAAACTAATTAATTAATTTTTTCTAAAAAAGACATTTTCCTTTTTTTCTTCAATGGTTGGCCTTTTTTTCTTCAATGGTTGGGGTAAGAGAGAGAGAAATAAATTTCTGTTAATTTTTTTAAAACTATAGAAGTGAAATGTTGCATGCCTTTTCAGACAAGGTCACTGTTTGGTTTTAAGTTTTATTGATATGTTTTTACACTACAAACATTTATATATAACTCCCACTTAGTGAAAAGTGTTTTGTTACAAAAAGTCAATTAAACTGGGGAAAGAGTAAATCTTTTACAACTTCCTTTCAGTCTTAATGAGCTGAGTATAGCCCATTTCAACTTCCTCCTTTTCTACCATATTAGTTTTCCTTTCAGGTTCTCATTTCATTCTTTCCAGTAAGGCCAAGGATGCTGTCTCCTTGCTTCTTCTTCTCTGCTCTGTAACAGGCTGTGTGTCTCTTTTAAAAACTCCTAAACATAACTCAAGTTCCCCTTCTGATTCAAAGAACTTGACAAACAAAATTGTCCTTAGGGCTACAAAAGAATGCTTATCCTTCTGAACTAAAAATGTCAAAATGCCAGTCAGTTTTTATATCTCTATTATACATATATTAGCATCCTCCTATGTGCCAGGCTTTGTAGATATGTAGACAAAACCAAAAACATCCTTTTAGGGAGAAAATGTACACATAGGTAAATAAGTACAAGACAGGTATAAAATAAATACAAAGCAATATGAGGGCCCTAAAAACAGGGGGATGGGAAAATACTTCTAGCCTTTGAGCCAAATCTTGAAGGAACCTAAGTATTATAGATTTCAAATTTCTTTATCTCAGGTTAACATACCTGAGTAACAAAGTTAAGGGTAGAAGAAGCAAAAGATAGACAAGAGTTTTAAAGAAACTTTAAAGATAAGGTAAAGGAGGTACTTGGGGATGTCATGTATAATTTAGAAGAAGAATTTCACAGATGACTGGGGTGTTTGTTATTCACTCTAAATTCAAGTTTTCTATTTCCATAATTTCAATTCTCTTCATATCTAGTAATTCTGAGTCGAATAAACTTACAAAAGTGAACAGCAGATTTACTCAAACTATCATCTGAACAAAAAGCATTTCTTATAAATTATCTTTGATAGTCCATACCTAATGGAGAAGACCTTTTTAGAAAAACTTGCCACATGAAATCCTTAATCACAGAAAAAATTTATCTTTTCATTGATTTTCTTCCAGTTATACCCTTAACAACTTATTCTAAAGTGTGTCCATAATCTGTGAATCTGCAGAAATCTTCTTTTCCCTGCTCTTCTGATTTCTTTGCTGGATCCTCTTCCTTTTCCCACTTTCTAATTTTGGACATGGCTCAAGATTCAGTGAGTAATTGGTTCCCTGCTTTTTCTCCTAACTAGAATATGTATTTTATCAGTCTCTTTACTGATGACTCTCAAATCTGTATTTCCAGGCCCATTCTGTCACTTGATTTAATGACTTAGTGTTTCATTTCTCAACTGTTGCTACAATTACAAAGAAGAGATTCTAGAAGGGACATGAAAAAATAAGCTTGTAAAATCTAGCCTTTAAGCAGATAAGGCATTATTTCTATGTTATAGATTAAGCAAATGAGTTGTACTAGCGTGAGTCATCATAACCAGTAAGCAGGAGGAGGTTGGGAGGAATGGAAAGAGGCAAGAAAACTAAAATTTTCTTTCTTCACTTTCCCAGTTAGCAAAATCTCAAAATCTTGACTCACTGCTTTCCTTTTTACCCACTCATCAACCTTAGTCACAAAGTTCTGTGAATCTTTCTTTCAAAATTTCATGTGTACTTTCCTACATATAACTACTGAAATAATTATCCTAATTTACAATTTCTGTCCTTGTTTGTGTTGTTAAGTCGTTTGGTTGTATCTGAGTCCTGCTGAGTCCATGGACCAAAGCATGCCAGTACTAACTCCGGGATTTTCTTGGCAAAAATACTGGAATGCTTTGCCATTTCCTTCTCCAGTGGATTAAGGCAAACAGAGTGACTTCCCCAGGGCCACAAAGCCACTAAGTATCTGAGGCTGGATTTGACTCGGGTCTTCCTGACTCCAGGCCCAGCACTCACTCTATCCACTGAGCGACCTAGCTGTCTGATTTTTGTCCTGCCCTTCTTCTAAATGATACCTTCAATGGCTCCTTAGTTTCTACATCATTCAATCTCACTTGCCTGGATCTCAAGGCTTTTCATTATCTTGTCCTTTTATCTTTAACCTTATTTTCCATTGCTATTCAACATAATCTTTGCTATAATAGGGCTGATCTGGCTGTCTTATGAATATTATTTTCATACATACACCCAAGCTTTATCCAAATCCTGCCCATTCTTCAAAATCTGATTCTGGATGGAATTTGCTCAATTATACCAAACTTCCCTCACCTTTATAACACTAATAATAATCAAATGAATGTTTGATATCATTTATCTGTGTAATCCCTTTCAATGATACAAATATCAACCCATGCAGTGTTTATGTCTTCATTCAGCTTTGCCACATGGGGTCCCACTCAACATGCTGGAGGGCTTACTTTTTCTTAATATCACATGGATGTTAATGGAGCACACAGACAGTCCAGCTTCCCAGTTCAACTCAGGACCAAACTGAGTCTATACCACATGAACATGCACATGCAACTGGATGTATGTATGAACATACAGATAGATAGATAGATAGATAGACAGACAGACATATAGACAGAGAGATAGATGAACTCCTCAGATTATTCACCTAACTACATATTAAAATTTAAATAACAGGTATTCATCATTTGTTTTTTCCCTTTGAAGACAATCAATCCACACTCTTCAGAGGGATTACTGATAGATGAGAAGGCTCTTCAATGTTCCTGAGACTTTATGGAATCATTATAATATCATTTGCAAACAAAAGCCCTAGAATCTCTCCTCCACATGAGTAGCTAATACAGGGAGCATGCTTGTTCTCTGTTTTAAGTTTCACTTGTGATTAATGATCAGAGCAGCATCAAAGTTCTCGGATGTTGTATCTTTCAAGGTATCTTCTATAAATTTGACATATTAGGAGATGCATGCTGGGGAAGATAAAAAAGTGGTATTTTGCTCTACCAAATCAGATTTTCAAAGAATTTTCCACAACAAATTACAGTAGAATCTGCATTTTCTACATCCTGCAATGATATGTATGGTGATAAAGATGCAGTCTTTTACAGAATACTGCTTACTAAAGCCTATCTGTCGCCTTCAAATCCTCTCACAAAAAGTTTGCCCTTGGTGGATATGTAAATTATTCTTTTAAAAAAATTCATAAAGATGAGGAAGTAGACCTATGGGTGTAAGACTTCTTTCCCATCACTTCTGATATGTTACCCTCCTTTCAGACTCAACACCCTCAAAATGTGTCCCTCATGCATGAGCTCCTCTATGTGGACATAGTAGAAGACCATCTGATGTTCCTATCTACTTCTAATGTCAGTGCCATTTTCACCATAAACATATCCAGGGACTGTGGTGTCTGAGTATAAATATGGCGGTCCACTATTTTTGAGGATATTTTTAAAATTATGATAAAATTTTTGCAGCTTATTTCTCTTCCTTCTCTTTCTGTCCTCATTTTAGTTGTTTCATCCTAAAATACCCTTGGAATGACTGCTTAGTTGGATCTTTCACCAAATCTTCCTTAAACTAGTTGCTACTTATCAAAATCTTCCATTATCCATTTGCATAAGATTTCCCAAACAAGTTTATATTCTAATATTGCCTATAGTTGCCATCTTTCCTTGCTTGACAAGTAAGTCAAATATTTGTAAACTAAGGCAGTTGTTTTAGACTCTTCAGGTCTACTACTTATGACAACTGTTTTAATAGGAGTTAAACTTTTGTGTATCATAATTAATGCCAATAAATTAGTGTCCCGACTACTCTTATTTTGCCACTGCAGAAGTGTGTATCTGTATGCATGTGGGGCTAGGGGGGAAAGGACAGTCACATAAGACCAAGGGTCATTTGCAATTTTCTTTTTATAGGAACTGGCACAGTCAAATAATTCGTCACCAAGTAGCCAGCCTAATTGTGAGCCACCCCAAACTTAGCCAGGTTGTTTTTCAAGAAAGAAAGCAGGAAGTCTTTCTTAATTCCTCTTAACTCTAATTTCTCTAAATTATTTACTATTTATCCTGTTAGCTTGTTTGTACATATGTGTTTGATAAACAAATGCTTACTGGTTGACTGAGAATACTAACAATAAAATGTTACCTATTCTAATCCTATCTTCTAGGGGAAGGCTTTCCCAACCCCTCTTAACTCTAATAAATGCCTTCCTTCTCTTAATTATTTCCCATTTATCCCGTACATGATATGTTTGTGCATATTTACTTGCTTGTTCTCTCCCCACTGGACTGTGATCTCCTTACAGGCAGAGACTATCCTTTGCTTCTTTTTGTATCCTCAACATTTGGCACAGTATCTGGTACATAGCAGGCACTTAATAAATGTTTATTAAATAGAAACAGTCTACTGCCAAGACTAAACATCAATTCAGTCTATATTTCACATTTTAAGCACTCAATTATATACTATGTTCTATTTCTTTTTTATATATATATATTTGAAACATTTAATCTTAAGACCTCGAATTTCAGATCCATTTCCTTCCTCTCGTCACCCATTCCCTCTGGGAAGATAAGTAATTCAGTATATGTTGTACATGTCTGGCTATGCAAAACATTACCATAGTAGATATATTGTACAAAGCTGCTTATAATTCCCTCCCACTCATCCCACTCCCCACCTGGTCCATTCCCTACTTGATCCTGTCCCTCTTCTATAGTGGGTACTTCCAACCTCCCCTCCCCACAAGGATGCCCTCCCATCCATCATCCATCCTCTCATCCCCCTTCCCCCTATTCTGCTGCAGGTTGAGATATCCCATTTAGTATGTATGTCATTCTCTCCCTGAACCACATTCAATGAGAATGTGGTTTTGCCTTTTTGCCTTCCTATTCTTCCCCTCCCTTGCAACCACTTCCCCTTGCTTCTTCTACATGGGATAGTTTACCCTACCTTGTCTCTCCCCATCTCCTCTTGCCACTTTCCTCTCTCACCTCATAATTTCACCCTTTAAGTATCCTTCCTTCCCAACAAATTCAACCTATGCCCTCTATCCATTTATAACTGTAAACATATATACATACATTCACATATGTATTCATATGACCATACACCCTTCTTCCATTATTTTCAGAGTGAGAAAGATTTCATCAGTTGCAGTTATTGTTTTTCCATATAGGAATGTAAATAGTTCAACTTTGATAAGTTCCTTTTGATTTCTTTTCCCTGATTACCTTCTCAGGCATCTCTTCCTTCTTGTGTCTGGATGTCAAATTTTCTATTCAACTCTGGTTTTTTCCTCAAGAATGCTTGAAAGTCCTCTATTCCACTGAATGACCATATTTTCCCCTGAAACAAAATACTCAGTTTTGCTGGGTAGGTGACCCTTGGGTTCATTCCCAGCTCTTTTGCTCTCTGGAATATCATATTCCATGCCCTTCGATCCCTCAGTGTAGAAGCTGCCAGGTCCTGTGCTATTCTGATTGTGTTTCCACAATATTGAAATTGTTTCTTCCTGGCTGCTTGTAGTATTTTCTCCTTGATCTGGGGATTCTGGAACCTGGCTATAATATTTCTGGGAGTTTTCTTTTTGGGATCTTTTTCAGGAGGTGATCTGTGGATTCTTTCAAACTCTATTTTGCCCTCTGGATCTAAAACATCAGGGCAGTTTTCCTTGAGAATTTCTTGAAGGGTGATTTCTAGGTTCTTTCTTTGATCATGGCTTTCAGGTAGTCCAATAATTTTTAAATTGTCTCTCCTGGATCTATTTTCCAGGTCAGTGGTTTTTCCCATGAGATATTTCACATTGCCTTCTAATCTTTCATTTGTTTGGATCTGCTTAACAGTATCTTGATTTCTCATAAAATCATTAGTTTCCATTTGCTCCAGTCTAACTCTGAAGGAATGAATCTCCTCAGTGAACTTTTGATATTCTTTTTCCATCTGGCAAATTCGACTTTTTAAGGCATTCTTCTCCTCATTGCTCTTTTGGGCCTCCTTTGCTATTTGAGTTAGTCTATTTTTTAAGGTGTTGTTTTCCTCAGTCAGGCTGTTGACCTTCATTTCATACTTTTCCTGCATCTTTCTCATTTCTCTTCCCAGTTTTTCCTCCACTTCTCTTATCTGATTTTTAAACTCCTTCTTAAGGTCCTCTATGGCCTACAACCCACTCATGTTTTCCCCTGGGGCTTTTGGAGCAGGACTTCTGACCTCACCGCCCTCCTCTCGCTCTATGCTTCGATCCTCTTTGCCCCCAAAGTAGGGGTCTAAGGTTGCATTTTTCTGTTTAATTTGTTTCCTTTGCCTTGGCATGTTGCCACTTAATTACTTGACTTTTGGGCTTGTTGCCACAGTATGGCCTGGCACCAGACGGGAACTTTCATCCTGAACGTGTCGGGGGGGCCAACTTCCGTTTCTGGCAAGCTGAAAACCCACCCACAGCCTCCACCCCAGATCACAATCCAGATCCAGGGAGGTTAAAGCAAGAGCGATTACCCCCCAAGACTGATCGCTGGATCTCCCTACAGTTCGCAGGCCAGCAGCTGGAGCTGCCTCTGAAAACTACAAAATGGCGTGTCTCCTCAGCAGCTTCTACCCCCCAGGGGAGGAAGCCGACACGTTCCCCAAATACTGGTCCCAAAGTCCATAGGGCACTAACCTCTCACTTTGTCCTAGGCATGTCTATGTTGATGATTCTGGAGTCGCCACAGCTACTGGTGTTCTGGGATCCCTC
The DNA here is from genome assembly GCA_011680675.1 of Gymnobelideus leadbeateri. Lineage (NCBI taxonomy): Eukaryota > Metazoa > Chordata > Mammalia > Diprotodontia > Petauridae > Gymnobelideus > Gymnobelideus leadbeateri. Next base: position 78,555 of record WOXC01005808.1, on the reverse strand, counting down.
CAGCCAGCTGCTGGCCCTGCTGCCCTGGGGCTAAAACCGCGACTCAGTCGCTCGGCTGTGCTTGGCTCTCTGCGCTCTGCACACTGTGCTGCCAGCTCCCAGACCACTGCGTTTGTCCTTCCTGCAGGGCTGCTGGGCTGTCCTCAGCGGGAAGTTAACGTCTCTGTGTTGTTCTGTGGGTGCGGGGGCTCCAGAAGTTGTTCAGAGTCCCCTTTTACATAGTTTGGAGGTGATCTGGGGGAAGAGTGGCTTGGACGAGCTGTTTCTACTCCGCCATCTTGGCTCCGCCCCCATGTTCTATTTCTTGCTAACTCTTTCATGTACTTTAATCCTGCCTTTCAAACTAGAGTTGAGTGTGCAGTTTGGGGCAGTGACTACGTCTGTTAAATACAGAGAGTTCCTTGACAGTGCTGATTACATAGTAGAGGGCACAGTGTATGATCAACCTAAAAACAAAAGATCTAGAGAAAACAAAAGCTATGTTCAAGTATTTGAAGGGTTGCCGAACAGAAGAGAAACTTGGCTTGTCCTGCCTGGATGCCAAGGGAAGAACTAGGAACAATGATTAAAAGTTGCAAATAAGAGATCTTAAATCTTATGTTAGAAAACACTTCCTAACAATTAGATCCATCCAAAAAATGGAATGGATTACATACAGAGATAGTTTATTCCTAGTCACTGGAGATCTTTGGGAAAGGGTTGGTGGACTATACAGATACTGTAGAGGGATCCTTGTTTAGGCATATATTGCACAAGATGGACTCTGAGGTCCCTTCCAACTCTAATATTCTGTGATTCTCCTCAAACAATACTAACCAATCAGCTACTTCTTTCCCTAACTTCCTTGTCATTCTCCTAAGCTTATGTTCTCCACTTTAAGTTCAACTCCATTTTATCTTTTTTTTTTCTTTTTGGCGTTCATTAGCATTACTACTTTTCTATTTCTACCATTACTCATTTTCAACCCCTCTAGACATTTGCGCAGCATTTTCTACATACAAAGTAATAATTTGTTTCCTTTCATTTTATACCTCCTTTTCTATAAATCAAAATTTGTGACCATTCTCTGTGAGGAATCCTTCCTCATTAACTTAAAGAACTCTCAAACCTTCTGCAAAATCCTTACCTTTTATCAACTTTTGCAACTATTGGTTTTGTAAATTTGTTTTGATTAAGTACTTTCTGTGCCATCTCCCCTTTTAGATTCCTGAAGAATCTAAACTAGAACTAGAATCTAATCTAGAACTGTGTTTATTCTTCGATTTGGATAAAAATTGACTAATATATTACTTGGCACCTGTATATGTTCAGTCAATATGAGTTGAATGACTTCCTTTGTATCTTCAAATATCAATTATAATTTTCAGGAACTAGAGTCTTTTCTATTTCATTTTTGTTTTTTGTTTTCTTTTTTTGGAGAGGGGAAGGTAGGGCAATTGGGGTTAAGTGACTTGCGCAAGGTCACATGGCTAGTTTTCTGTGTTAAGTGTCTGAGGTCAGATTTGAACTCAGGTCCCCCCTGACTCCAGGGCTGGTGCTCCATTAACTGCACCACCTAGCCACCCTAATTCATTATTTTTTACTCCATGATACCTTTAGGTACTATAATTTTAAAAGCTAGCACAAATACCACCACTGAAGATAAACAGAACCACAAAACCTCAAAATTCCTTAAAATTTCAGTATCTGGTTATACATGCTTATTCATAAAAACATTTAAAAAATTTTTATAGTGGGAAATTCCCATGATAAAAATAGATATTATTGCAAATGTTCAAATACTTATTCTAGATACAGTAGAATTTAATTAGAAGTACTGTTGTTAACTTGTGAACGAATTGCAATTTCCTTACTGGCTTTATTGAAATCTTAAAACAAAGCACATTGCCAAATTACTTCTAGGTTATCATTTTGGCAATTGACATTCACACATCTCTGAGATTACACTGTAATCAACCTAAAATTCCCTGAATGTCTGAGTTTTAAAACTATTTTTAAAAGGACTTTTTTTTTTTTTTTTTTGCTTTTTGGAGGGCAGTTGGGCTTAAGTGACTTGCCCGAGGTCACACAGCTAGTTTTTGTGTTAAGTGTCTGAGGCCGAATTTGAACTCAGGTCCTCCTGACTCCAGGACTGGTGCTCTAGTCAATGTGCCACCTAGCTGCCCCTGGACTTCTTGATGGGATTTGGAGTTATTTAATTTAAAATCCAGGTGTTGGTATCAAGATTAGGTGGGTATATTTTGCATTGTAAAGTACAGAATCACCAACAAATACTGTTAAAAAAAAACTATTATACAACTAAATGCCAGAATTTTTCTAAGATGTCAAGAAGGGGAATTTCAAAAATCTCATAGTTGATATAACAATTTGTAAAGGGACATGTTAGATTACAGATCAATTCTTTCTCCTGAATTTCAACTGTGATTCTCCAGATGCTTATTAAATATTTTGAATAGGATTAACTATAGGAATCGTGAACTCAATGTATCCAAAACTGAACTCATCTTTCCCAATAAATTCAACCCCCTTCCAAACTTGTCTATGATTTTTTTTCTTTTGAGGGCACTACTATCCTTACGTTCACATAGTTTCACAATCTCAGTACTACTCCTGACTCTTCAAATTTTCCTTAACTACAAACATATGATAAGTTGACAAAACATGCCATTTCTACCTCCACAGTATCTCGTTTAAATACTCTTTTCTCTCCTTATTGGAACCAACAACCTAGCTAAGCTGGGCCCTCATTACATCTCACCTGGACAACTGCAAAAAAAAAAAAATACTAACTGATCTCCTGCTTCAAGTCTCCCTCTCCACCACTCCTACCTTTTAACATTATCTTCCCTTTCCAAACCATCCTTCTTAGAGTTGCCAAAGCGATTCTCTTAAAGTACAGGTGTAACCACATTACTCCTGGGCTCCAATCAACGACAGAAGCACAATACTGCTTCTCATATCCAATACAGGTTCTTCTATTCCTCTAATATACTTTTCCAAACTGGCTCCCTTTGGTTCCTCACATATAACTCCTCTCTCATTTCCATACGGGCTCTTACCCATATCTGATTTACACTCCCACCTCATTTTTGCCTCTTAGAATCCCTTCTTTCTTATATAATCATGATTGTGACACTGATGACCATAATTATGAGTATAATACAACAAAACAGGCTTTTATGAGAATGTAAACAACGTTTTCTTAGTCATCTGGAGTTTGAAATGGTGAAAGGCCATTTGATTAGAGAAGTTCTAAAGATAGTGCACTCTAACCCAGTATTCCAAATAGGTTAGGAGTAAGAATATAAGTAGAGAGTTAGTAGACATTATGTGGGAAAAGTGATCATTTAATTAACTCTTGCAAAGGATGAATGTTAGTAACCTCTCAAACTAAAGAAGTGGCAGATAGGAAGGGTAGGCTGGGAGAATGGCAGTCAGTCAAAAACCAAGATTTTTCATTGTCACAAAATACAAGAGTAGAGAGAGTACAGAATAGTAAAATGTTCATCATTAGTATCAGACACTCAAGTCTGAAGAAAATGGATATGTGCCAGGCTGGACTGAGATTTGGTCATGTGGAAATGGTTGCTTTTGTCAAGGAAATTTCTAAAGAGTGATAAAAACTGAAGCTACATTATTAAGAGGGTCAAAAATAAAGATGAAATAAAGAGGTAGATATATTTAGAATAGACAGCCTAAGCCTGGAGATGAATGGGAAAAGGGAGACTGAGGTCTAGAAGAACAAGTTGTGATAAGTCATGGACCTTTGTCTTTTTAAAATAATGAGGCCAAAAAAAGCACATATAATTAAATGTCAAGAAGCCCACTTTTTCTACTGTTTTAGAATAGCGTTTCAAGCAGAGGTATGGAAAAATGGTTGCCTAAAGGGTACTTCATGTAGTCCATAGATTGTTCCAAATTAGAAGGATGAAATTGTATCGGTTTTTTTTTTTTAAAGTGACTTCAGCAAACTACTAATTAAAATGTTGGCCAAATAATTGTGAAGTCCTAATATGTGAGGTTGGGGGTGAAAATGAATCAACCAATCTTGTCCAGGCTGAAAAGTAAGAGGCCTCTCATGTTGCCAAATCCCTCTAGTGATCAGCACAGACATTCCAAACTACTTCATTTCCAATCTAGGTCAATTTGCCGCTCCTTTGGTAGCCCGATAGCACCCCCATTCACTATCTGCCTATACTGGTGTCAGCCTTAGTCTTACTGTAGCTAAGAACTCCCAAGCTCGAGCAATCCACCAGCCTTTGCTTTGCCAGTAGCAAGGATCACAGGTATGTGCTACCACGCCTGGCAGTCAAAATATTTTGGAAGATTGACATATTTTTCTAGTTACCTTAAACTTTATTATTCACTTTTAGATTACAAAAAAATCAGTAAATATCATCAGGGATGTTTGAGTTTAAGCACAAGAATCCTAAGTTGAAATTCTATACCATAGCATTTATGCACTGAAAAATCTCCCTAATCATATTCATGTACAATATCCAAGAAGAGCAAAATAATTTACTTTGTTTCAAAAGTATCTGTTTTAAACAATGTACACGCTAAACATTTTTTTCCAGTGATTTGTACTATCATTTTATGGAGGCTTTTCTCTACAAGACACTAAAATAAATGATTTTTTTTTTTTTTGCTTTTTGGAGGGCAATTGGGGTTAAGTAACTTGCCCAAGGTCACATGGCTAGGTTTTTGTTTGTGTGTGCATTAAGTGTCTGAGGTTAGATCTGAACTCAGGTCCTTCTGACTCCAGGGCCAACGCTCTACTCACTGCGCCACCTAGCCGCCCCCGATTTGATTTTTTAAAAGGAATCCCTTGTTTCTTTCAAAATTCTGCTAAAGCAGTGACTTACGCATGGAGCCTTTCCTGATCCAATGACTAGTGCCCTCCTCTCAACTTACATATACTTATTTATGTACATGTTGTCTCCACTAATATAGTGTAAACTCCTTGAAAGGAAGGCCTCTTTCATATTTATATTTGTATCATCAATGCTTAGAACAGTGCTTGGAAGGAGTTTAGTAAATGTTTGATGACTGATCAAAATCTGGACAGGTATGAGATTTGATTCCAAATGCTTATAAAAGTAACATAAAAATTATAATGATTGAATCTTTGGGTGGGAAGGAATATTTTGAGGTCATCTTCTACCAGTAAGAAAGACTAAACTTAAAACTAACTTAATAAGACAAGAATGTATCCCATTTTTAAAGCTCTTCTAAGAAAATGACTCTATACCTTGCTTCAGAAACAAAATTCAATGTTTAACAACTTGGATGCTTGAAAATTCTTCCTCAAATCTTTCAGACTCCACTGGAAGTTCATTTCCACTTCTTTCAGTGAAGATCAAGAAGAGCTGGTGTTTTGTTTGTTCTATTCAAAAGTCCTTCATATATTCAAACACTATTTTTTCTTAAAGCAATTGGGGTTAAGTAACTTGCCCAAGGTTACCTGGACAGTTTTTTTTGTGTGGGTGTTAAGTATCTGAGGCTGGAACTGATCCTAGGTCCTCCTGACTCCGACTCCAGGGCTGGTGCTTTTATTCACTGCGCCACCTTGCCACCCCTCAAACACTATTATTAAAAGAGCCTTCTTTAATTATCTTAGTCTAAACTTTCCCTTACTGAAAAACTTTAGGGTAGAAAAACCATACACAGAAATTCAAAGATGCATTTAAACATAATTTACAGAAGAAAAAAATATGAACAGGAAAAAAAAATCCCTCACCATAGCATTACAAAGCAAGACTGAAATACATTAGGTATTTACTGAATGGGTTTTGGGATGGGGTAAGTGGAATTGATATTTCTTCCATTTTGCTGAATACAAAAAGGAATAGTATTAGTTTCACTCCTTAGTAACTTTGTCCGGTGAAATTTGTATACTCTATTTAGTGATGTTAGTTAAACCCTATTCAACAGACATTTCCCCTGGGTGGAACACTGCAATGGAAGTGAAAAGCATTGAGTTTTAGTCTTGACCATGCCAGTAACATGCTGTGAGATGAGACAAATCACTTAATCATTCTGGGCTTCAATTTGCTCATCTGTAAAGTAAAGAAATTGAACTAGATCATCTTCAAAATTCCATCCAGATCTAAGATCCAAATAATATGAAAATGTTATCATTTCTACCTGCAACATTTCTTCTATAACAGGGCTAGAATTTTTTTTTCAAAATTTTCCCATGGATTAGAGCTCTTCTATATGACAAAGAGATTTCAAGATGTAGCAGTGACATGAAGGTGACTGTTTTATTTACTTTGGCAACAACACAAATGGGTAAGACAGTATACATTTCACTTCCTCCTCTCCTAGGACATTAAATGCTGAGTACAGGTGCCCTGTCAAAACAGCAGTGTCCAATTCCAGAAAAACTGCATGAGAAGCTGTGAAGCTCTGTTTATGTAATTCAGCCATCTGGCTAAATATTAGCATTCAAGTAAAGGCCCAGTGTTAGAACCCTTGCCATGATGCCATCATAATAGTCAAGATAAATCTATTTTGGACAGCTGAAGATTAAATGAAATATCAATAGATTTGGATTAAAAAATAGATTACCTAGCAATATAAGCTTAAGAGACATAATTAATAGTAAAACATGGACTTTTGAAATGATTTCTCATAATATTATTTCCTAAAATTAATATAGTGAAGGGAATATTAATTTTAGGAAAGAGATGATTTAAGATGTTTTTGCATTTAATTTTCCTGAAATAGTCTGCAATCTGTATACTCACAACTTCAATATGATGATCTATGGATAATCTAGTCCCCATAATGCTTAAAGAAAACTTTACAATTTCAGCAACACCAAAGATGACTTGGGTATCTGCTGTGCATTTATACTTTGAAGCCTATATGTATGTGCCTGCCTGTACGGTTATGTGTAAATGGAAAGGAGAAAGAAAAGAGAAAATTACTTATTGAGAAAAGAAAAAGAAACGCTAATTGTTTACACTTGTGTCAATGAAGTTCCATTTCCTTCTGTTAAGGAATACTACAATAGAAGTAGAATACATATTTAAAAACAAAACAAACCTAAAAATCTTCAAAACTGGTATATTAACTAAGCAGAGTAGAAGGAAATTCTTACCTATCTATTAATTTTCATTATTAGTTCCAACCTCTCCCTTGACTAATGGAATTTTGCCTAGATAAGTCAGAGGGGACAAGATAGCTATCTAAATGGTGGAGAGCTGTTAAATATAAGAAGCTCATGAAACTTATTCTTTGTTCCAGAGGAGAGAACTATAGCGAAAAGATGAAGTTAAAGGAAATTATGTCAAGTTAAATAAATATTGATTCAGTTTCTACCGTGTACCAGGCACTTTGCTAAACACTGGGAATACAAAAAAAGCCTAAAACCTCCTTTCAATGAGCTCACCATCTAATGGGAGAGACAACATGCATACAACTATGAAAAAACAATACAAACAGGATAAACTGGAGGTAATCTCAGAGGAAAGACTTCTTGTAGAGAGCGTGGTGGGAAGGCAACTGAATTGGCTGATTTCAGATAAATATAAGAAAAAAACACTAATAATAACAGTAATTTTAAAAAAAGAATAAGTTCTCTTTTGAGATAATGACTTCCTTACCACTTAAGGGGTGGTTACACTTGTTGAGAAAGCCACAGAAGGGATTCATACCTTGGTTAGAATGCTGGACTACATAACCAAGGTTGAAGTTCTTTCAAATCTAAATTTTTTTTTCAAAACTGGTTTTTTTTGTTTTTTTTTTTTATATATAAAATGAAATAGTTTTTATTTCAAAGTATGTTCATATCATAATATTCAAATTAAAATTTTTTATTTGCCATTTCAGTAAGCAAAAAGCTTGATTACAAAGCGAGACAGTATTATCAACCTACTTCAGTTATCCCCCTAGTTACCTCGTAAAAGATGTAAAAAGGTCCTACACCCTTTGGATACACAGGATAGATCTTTTCTGATTCGGTTTGGTCCTCACTTTTTATCTTTAAAGTAGACTAATAAATTTTATGCCTAGGAAACTTCTGACAAGAGAGCAACATATCCCTACATTATTTTAAAAAATTGTTTGCTTGATGCTAATTAAGAATCAGGATGCTATTATTCATTAATGAAATCAATTAACAACCATTTACTAAATGCCTACTATGTGCCAGGCATCCTATAATTTTTTTCCCCTTGAGATTAGTTTTTCCAATTTACTTGCAGGGACATGTTTTTTGCTTGGTGAAATTACAGTAATCTTGATAAAAATTCTAATCAGTGCTTAAAGTCTTGTGTACAAGGGGGAGGGGGAAATATCCCGAGATTTTTATTTAGAATAATCAGAAGAGCCTCTGCAAGTAATGAAAATTACATTTTAGCACTGGTAATACATACTTTCTCTCACCTTTAAGGCTCAGAAATTTAGCACTTAAATAATATTTCCTCAAGGCAGAAGAGGAAAAGAGCAAAAGACTTAGAATCGTAAAACCAGAATTCAAGTTTTGGCAAACTATTTTGCTAGTCTGAGCCTCAGCTTCCACATCTAGAAAATGGAGATACGAATACTACCTACACTATCTATCTATCCCACATAGTTGTGGAGAAAATGCTTTAGAATAAAGTCCTTACAGAAATGGTAATTGTCATTATTATAGCTTGTGCTATCTACCACACAGGGTTGCTGTCAGGAAAGCATTTTGTAAGCTGTAAAGCACTATTTACATGTGAGCTATAATTAAAATAACAATTATTACTGTGATCTAGGGTTCTTTTCATACGTGGTCAGCTTTCTTGGTTACTATGAATGTTTTGTTAAAAATTTTTTTTCTCAATTACATGTAAAAAATAATTTTAGCATTCATTTCCTTAAAAATTTGAGTTCCAAATTCTCTTCCTTCCCTCCCTGCTTTCTTCAGAAGACAAATACTTCAATATAGATTAATGAACAGTTATGCAAAATATTTCCATATTAGTCATGTTGCAAAAGAAAATACAGGAAAACAAAGAAAGTAAAAAAACCACTGATGTTCACACAGACTTCATCAGTTCTTTCTTTGGAGGTAGATAGAATTTTTCATCATAGATCCTTTGACATTGTCTTGGATCATCATATTGCTGAGAATAGTTAAGTCATTCATAGTTGATCGTTGTACAGTATTGCTATTATTGTGTACAGTGTTCTCTTGGTTCTGCTCACTTCACTTTACATCAGTTCATGTAAGTCTTTCCAGATTTTTCTGAAAGCTTCCTGCTCATAATTTCTTATAGCACAATAGTATTCCATCACAATCATGTACTACAACTTGTTCAGTCATTCCCCATTGATAGGCATCCCCTCAATTTCTAATTCTTTGCCACTACAAAACAAGTGCTACTATAAGTTGAATGGTTTATCTTAAAAGGAATCTTAATACATAAAAATGCATTATGAACTTTGACCCATTACAAATTTGAGACAAATAGATAAACAGTCATTTCCTAACTAGAGGATACCTCTCTAAATTCTTTCAAAATTGCACTTGACCTCTCTTTCTGAAGAAAGTTAAGTCATTAAAAGTATATCCCTTCAGCTTTGTTAATACTGGGAAAATAGTTTTTAAATGTGCAAAGTCTAACTGCTTTTCAAGCAAATGGAGAACAAAAATATGGCACTATTTCAAAAAAGATGCCAATAAAATGGCAGTGGCACAAAGATTCAAGCCAATCTCCAATGTCACAAGTTAGTTAGTAATGGTTTTCTGACAAACAAGGAGTTTATAGTATTAAGAATAGGAATAAAATACTGCTTAATATTGATGGCTATGCTAATTATTTATATATGCATATAATAATCTTACAGTCTCCCATTCAGAACTACTTACTACTAACTGAATTTGAGTACAGATTTTTTTTAGTATTTAATTAAATTTCTGTACAACAAAATTAAACCCTAACCATTATAAACAGACATATTTAAACCAACGTACATGCTAGAATTCTGATGAAAGCAAAAATACATAACAATATTCTATTCTTCATCTGGACATCCATCATCTTCTGTGGGATCAGGTTGCAAAAGACGAGATTTTCTTTTAGGTTTTCCTAGGCTGATACTTCCTGCCTCTGCTTCATCAGGAATTTGATTCTCTTTTTCTGAGTGTTTAGATGATATCCCAAAGAATTCTCCAATTCCTTTTTGCCATGTGGGTGTTGGCCTCACACACACTGGATTCCCACCTGCATACTTGCTTTCAACTTTCCGGGAGGGAGGTGAAGGAGAGGCGTTGGGGAAGCTGGAGAGACCTAGAGTCTTCCGGGGCGCTCGAGCAGCCACCACTTTGCGGTAGGACCCTGGCAAGCAGTCGGCCTTAGTCCGCACCATGACCAAAGCGGGAGGGGACGGCGAGACAACAGGGACAGGGACAAGGCCAGCGGACAGAGCTCCGACACTCTGAGAGCAGCGCAGCTGGAAAGCTCCAAAACTGGTTTTTAACTAGTCTTTTGCGTGAATCTTATTCCTTTACATATGAAATATAAGAACTGTATAGGGTTAAATTTCCTGTAAAGTGAATTTTGACTGTTTTGGGTCAAGAAGAGTAATAAATTGTTGAGATCTCATTTCTTTCTTGTATTTACAAAAGAACCCGACCATTTTCTTTCTTGGCTGTTTTGAGTATAATAGTATTTAAAACTTTCAAAAGGTGTTAATATTGCCACAGTAACCAAAGAAAACTGTAATAAAATCAATACTACCATTGCCTCTGGAAAGGAAGTATAAGCTGCCTTAGGTTACAGTCACCATCCCACACTGGCCATTACTCCCTATCTGTGGCTCCCTTATCCTAACAGAATGAGAACTTCTTGGGGGTAGGGACTGTCTACTTTTTGTATTTATATCCCCAGTCCTTCAGAGTGTTTGGAACATAGTAAGTACTTGATAAATGCTTCTTCATTCACTGATTCATCCATAAGGCACAAAAAATAAGATAGAAAAAAGCAAGTAGGGGCGGCTAGGTGGCACAGTGAATAGAGCACCGGCACTGGAGTCAGGAGGACCTGGGTTCAGATCCAGGCTCAGACACTTAACACAAAAACTAGCCATGTGACCTTGGGCAAGTCACTTAACTTCAACTGCCCTAAAAAAGGCAAAAAAAAGCAAAAAGCAAGTGACTAAGGATCATAAAGCAAATGCATTAATAAGCAATAATTTCAAAATGGCATTTCCAATATTACACCACATCTTAAGTATAAGGAATAAGAATAAAATAAAAGAGGTAGATTCTAAATATCTTTCTCTGCATTTCAGGTGAATTTTTCAAAAAGTACCTTCTGTTTGTTTAATCTGACATAAGCTTTCTTTACTTATATAAGAAAAGGAATCAGTGGGGGGGGGGAGCGGCAGAGTCAAGATGGCAGAGAAGAAACAGGATTTCCTCGTGGCTCCCACTCCCATCTCCTCCAATTCATGTAAAAGGTGACTCTAAAACAAACTCTGGAGCTACAGAACCCACAAAATGACACAGAGAAGCTAATCTTCCACTAAGGACAGCCTGGCAGGAAGCAGCTAGCACAGCACTCTGGGAGCTGAGTCCAACCATGCATGAGCCCATGCTTTTAGCTCAGGACAGCTACAACCAGCCACCAGCTGAAGGGACTTCAGATCACCAGCAGCTGGGGCAGTTTCCAGAATTATTAACTCACAGATGCTAAACACAAAATGAGAGGTCAGTGCAATGTGGACTCTGGGAACAGGAAGTTCGGGAGTACAGTCTTTGCCTTCTGGAGGGAGAAAACGGCTGAGGTATGGCAGCCGTGCAACCACCACTGCATGGCTGTTTCAGAGCTCCTGGCCTGAAGATTGTAGGGGGACCAAGTGACCAGTCTAAGGGGTAATCACTCTTGCTTTAACCTGCTTGGATATGGATCACTGTCTAGGGTGGAGGTCCTGAGTCATGTGACCAGTTTCCCAGAGCATGTGGAGGCTTCAGAAAGGGCACCCAATTAATTAATAGCTCCAGCAGCTGTGCAAACCCCAGCAATTGAGACAAAGCTCCTCACTCTCGTAGCAGAGTTCTACTGTGGCAAAAAGCTCAAAAGTCAAGTAATTGAGTGGCAACATGAACAACCTAGGGAAGCAAGGCAAGCACAATTGTCCAACTTTGGATTCCTTTTTGGGGGACAAAAAGGATCAGAGCATGGAACAGGGGGAATACAGCAAAGTCAGAACTCCTGCACCAGAAGCTTACAAGAAAAATATGAGCTGGTTAGAGGCCACAGAGGACCTTAAGGAGGATTTTGAAAATCAAATAAGAAAAGTGGAGGAAAAATTGGGAAGAGAAATGAGAATGATGCAAGAAATTATGAAATGAGAGTCAACAACCTGACTGAAGAGAATAACACCTTAAAAAATAGACTAACTCCAATGACAAAAAAAAGGCTCAAAAAGCCAATGAGGAGAAGAATGCCTTAAAAAGCCAAATTTGCCAGATGGAAAAAGAATCTCAAAAGCTCACTGAAGAGAATCATTCCTTTAGAATTAGAATGGAGCAAATGGAAGCTAGTGACTTGATGAGAAATCAAGATACTATTAAACAGATCCAAACAAATGAAAAAATAGAAGGTGATGCGAAATATCTCAGTGGGAAAGTCACTGACCTGGAAGATAGATACAGGAGAGATAATTTAAAAATTACTGGACTACCTGAAAGCCATTATCAAAAAGAGAACCTAGAAATCATCCTCAGCCAGGTTCTAGAGTTCCCAGATCAAGGAGAAAATATTACTAGCAGCCAAGAAGAAACAATTTGAATAATGTGGAAACACAATCAGGATAACACAGGATCTGGTAGCTTCTACCAGAGGGATCGAAGGAATTGGAATATGATATTCCAGAGGTCAAAGGAGCGGGGATTAAAACCAAGAATCACCTACCCAGCAAAACTGAGTATCATATTTCAGAGGAAAATATGCTTATTCAATGGAATAAAGGACTTTCAAGCATTCTTGATGAAAAAACCAGAGTTGAATAGAAAATGTGAAACAATGGGGGTGGCTAGGTGGCGCACTGAATAGAGGGCGTGGAGTAAGGAGGACTCAAGTTCAAATCTGGCCTCAGACACTTAAGACAAAAAACTAGCTGTGTGACCTTGGGCAAGTCTCTTTAACCCCAATTGCCCTCTAAACAAAAAAGCAAAAAAAAAAAAAGAGAGAGAGAGAGAGAAAATTTGACATTCAGATAGAAGCAGCAAGAGAAGCTTGAGAAGGTAAACAGAGAAAAGAAATCATAAGGAACTTATCAAAGTTGAACTACTTACATTCATACATGGAAAAACAATGATTGTAACTTATGAAACTTTTCTCATTATGAGAATAGTTGAAAGAAATAGAAATATATGTATGTGATATATACACACACATACATATATATATATATGTCTATATAGGAGGGTATAATGAATACATATTCGAGTATGTGTATATATGTGTACAGGTATACATATTCAGAGGGCACAGGACCAGTTGAATAGGAAGGGATGATACTTAAAAGGTGAAATTGAGAGGTAAGAGAGGAATATAATGAGAGGAGATGGGGAGAGATAGAATGGGGTAAATTATCTCATATAGAAGAGGCAAGGGAAAACTGTTACAATGGAGGGGAAGAATAGGAAGGCAAAAGGGAATGGGTCAACCTTACTCTCATTGAATTTGGCTTAGGGAGGGAATGACATACTGAGCTTTAAGAATATTAAAGTTGGGGCAGCTAGGTGATGCAGTGAATAGAGCAGCAGTCCTGGAGTCAGGAGGACCTGAGTTCAAATCCAAACTCAGACACGTGACACTAGCTGTGTGACCTTGGCTAAGTCATTTAACCCCAACTGCCTTGCCTTCTCCCCTCAAAAAAAAAGAATATCAAATTGGCAATTGAGTAGAAACCAAATAGAAATCAATTTAAAAGTACAAGATGTGAAGAAGGAATGAATCAGGTTGGTGGCTATGTAAGTGGAGGGCAAAATGCAGAAGGGAGAGACCATGTAGATAAAATAATGTTTGGCAACTGATTACACATAAAGGGTAAGGAACAGAGAAACATAAACCAGAGATTGTGGATCTGGGTTACTTGATACAAGTCAGGAAACTTAGTAAGGTAAATTTAGAGGTGTAGGGAAGACTATGTGGAGAAAGATGAGTTCTGTTTTTGACATGTGGACTTTGAGATGACTACATGGCATACATTTAGAAATATCTAATTTGCAGTTGGTGGTGTGGGGAATGGATTTCAGGGGGAAAAAATTAGGTCTGTATATATAGATCTAGTAGTCATTTGCAAAGAAACCAGGATTGAATCACTGGAAACCAATGAGATCACCAAGACATTAGTGTTAACAGTGCGTGAATAAAATAAACTTAAAATGAATTATAATTACATCTTATAATAAAAGTCTCTAATAATTTCTTTGATTTCATCTTCATTTGTTAGGAATTATTTAAAAAATTTGATATTGATAATTAGATTTTCTTCTTCCTTTTTCTTAATCAAAATAGGTAATGACATATACTTTTTGGTTTGTATTTTTGCTTTTATTTTCCCCAAAAGCCAGCTCCTAGTTTTTATTTATTAATTTAATGGATTTTTTTACTTCCAAATTTACCAATCTTGTTCACTTTCAGAATTTGTATTTCAGTATTTAACTGTTTTTAAATTTTTGTTGCGTGCTCAAATTCATTGATCTGTTCTTTTGATTTTTCTTTTGAAGATGAAAATGTTTATTAGTTGGATCCTAAAAGTCAATTCAAATCACCAAAAGAACATATTATTGAATTCTTCTCTTTAAGCTAACCTGTTACGTTATTCCATATTATGGGTGAGCTCACCCAATTAAATTAAAAATTATGATTGTTAAATATGTATTTTCCTCCAATCTATTTCTTATATTTTTCCTTTTTGCTTGTCATGTCTCTTTAATATTTTCAACCAACAAAAAATATGCCTAATTTCTCTTCCATGTTCTTCTCCCACTGAGGAAGAAAAACAAAACCCCTGTTAGAACCATATACAATTAAGTAAAACAAATTCACACATTCAATCCCTCCCTTACAAAGAGGGCACCATGAAAGGAGTGTGGTCAGCACCAGTGTTCTGTTTGATACAATGGGCAAAATTATGTTTCCTTAATTATCTTCTCCTCACCAAGATCCCAATCACAGGTTCTTACCAGTTCTTTCTTTTTAAGCCTCTCTTAATAACCTTCCCACCTAGTTTGGAGTTTATTCCATTTATGACTAACATTTCCCTAAATCTACCTTCCCTCTTATTTTTCCCTCTCTCCTTTCTTTCCTCTTTTCCTATTGGGTGGAATATATTCCAACTCACTGTATTGTATGTTTATCCTACCCTCCTTGGACCAGTTTGGATGAAAGTAAGATTCAAGCGTCACCTATTTACCCCCACTATTTCCTCCTTGTTTGTATACTATTCTGTGTGTGCACCTTATATAAGTGGGGAAAAAGTAACACTTCACCTTTTTTTCCTTGATAAACTCTTTTACTTTCCTTTCTTTCTTTGGTAAAGAGTTATCAAAGCAATACAAAACTAATACTAGGACCTCTGTGTATTATTTAATTATTCCTGTGGTACTAGAGATTCCAAGGGTAAATAATTGTCCCTTCCCAATTTGAATGTAGAAACTTTAAACTTGTTAATTTTTTTGTCATCACAAATCCATGCCACACTGAACTTTAAGTATATCTTTGACAAACTCTGATTTTCTAATTCTAGTTTTAATTATAGTTTTCCTTTTTTAAAAATTCTGTACTTTAAGAACAGCAAAACAAGAACATTTCCCTATGTAAAAGAGAACAGAAAAAGATGACTATGTTTAAAAATGCAAATCTCTATTATGTATAGCTTGCTTTAAAAAAGTATATAATAAATTCAATAACTTTTCAAAGATATGTCTCTTCTGAACTTTCTTTTGTTCTATGCATTTTCTTTTAAATACTACAATTGCCCTCTTTTCTTTCATATTTTTGAGGTAGAGGAACATTATCACTAACCCCCTTGGTTCCCTCTAAGGTTATGTAACATAAATGTATAATAGATCTACTCAGAAAGGTTGTGCGATTTTCTACACCTTCATTTATCAGCACACAAATAGGCACAAAGGTGACAGCTGGAAGTGATCTAAAACTGAGGTGTGGTTTGGCATAATTGGCAGTATAATAAGGGGGGCTAGGGATTCAAGAGAGTAGTACAGTCTACAGTTGAACTGGTTCACCAAGGAGTGAAGAAGGGGAGAAGAGGGGAGTGGCTGGATGAAGACTAGGGCTAAAGAAGAGAAGGCAGAGGGAGAAATAAAAATCCAATACAGTCAGATAAGAGGATTTCAGAACTGTGGGTGATGGCAAAATCAAACAAATGATGATCATTGTGTATGGCTGAGGGAGGGTCAAGGGTAGCTCATAGGAAGTGAGGAGGTTTAGGGTATTTGTGGGAGAATCAATATGTACATTGAAGTTCCCTAGTATGAGGGTAGGAGTTGGGAAACAGAAAAATTGTAAGCCAGATATCAAAATCATTGAGCACAGAAAGGGAATGACCTAAAGGTCAAGCAACCAAGATTTTAGTTGGGTGGTAGATATGAATAGCATGAACTTCAAAGAAAAAGAGGTTCTTCTTTCTCAAAGAAAGAGTGATGGAGAAAGGGGGAAAATCTAGGAGAGGCAATGGGGAGCAAGGAGTACTCCAACCTCTCTGCCTCAACAGGTAAGCCAGGGAAAATGAGCAAAGGTTTGGCTAGCACTAGAAAGAGCAGTCAGAGAGGTTGTGTCATCAGAGGGGAACCAGGTTTTAATAAAAGCTAGTAGGTGACAGGAGTGGGAGAGGAATAGTTTTAAGATGAAGGGTAGTTCATACTTATGGAACAGGCATTCCAGAAGGCAAGTCAAAGTGCTGGGCGAAGTTAGGATGAAGGGGTGGGAAGGAATCAGGTGACTGGAGGAGTGGAATGGAGTTCAGATGATGATCATCTACAGGAGTTCAGAGTCACTGGGAGGCAAAGGCTATGTATGACCAATGTGAGAATGAGACTACCACTCTTGTATGCTAAAACAGGAAGCACCACAGGAGATGGGAGGCCTGAAATCAGAGGAAGGATTGCTATTGTAGATAGAAAATAGTAAAAAGTTTGAATAACTAGAAGAAAAATAATGAGAAAAAGATTTCACACAACTGAAACAATTATGATCTAAATATTTAAACAAATATCTGACAATGAAAAATAGGAAGCAGACAACAGAAGTAATGCTGGCACCTATTATATTATTTTGATATGTAAATTTAACCAATATAAATCAACTGTCACAAATACCAAGAGTCCAAAAAGCACCTTATTTAGCAAACACTTGACTTAACTGCCAAGTAAAAAGAGAGAATTAGGAAAAGCAACTTGTTTAGAATATAAACTCATCTGTAAAAATCTTACAAAAGAAGGATGATTATGACTAAGTAATATATCATAAAGATATATTAAAGATAGAATATATAAAGAGAGAAGCAGTAGAAAGTAAAATTTGTTTAAAGATGGTCAAGCAGGTATTTCAGGTATGGCATTTTCTCTTCTAGAATATCCTAAGAAAATTACTGAAGAACCCAAATTTCATATAAATATCTACCTTTTTATTATCAGTTACTCTCTAAACTGTGGTTTGAAGGCCTTCTATCAAAACTTTTCTGTAAAAGATTTCTTTCCTTTTTGTGATAAATAAACCATATGGGAGGAAATTAGTACCCGGTTCATTTCTAAAATGCTTTTGTATTAAGGTAAATTGTATCTCTCTGTGTTGAAATTAATCCAAGAAGAATTTAAATATTGCTTTGAGAAATGTGATGTGCACCTTCCCAATGGATAAAATTACCCTCCAAAAAGCAAAAAAAAGAATCTACCCATTAAGGCGAACCATTAATAAACTTTGTTTTACTTTGGCTGAGGGAAGACTTGAGTTGAATTCACTGGGCAGGACCCGGAGTGTTGGTATTTTGGGGTCTTTGAGTACCCCTAAACCTTAAACCTCAACATTTTATGGTTCCCTGACCTCAACACTAAGAACTTGATTAGAATAAAGAGAACAACTTCCTTGAACTATCAAAGTCCACCATGTTTTATTTTGTAAAGTAATTATAAGGAAGGAGATACATTTTACTTTCAGATGTCCCAGTAGTAAATGCAAAGAAAGGGCAAATACAGAACAAAATGGAGTTAGTTATGTCAATTCTTTTTTTTTTTTGGCCTTTTTGGAGGGAAATTGGGGTTAAGTAACTTGCCCAAGGTCACATGGCTGGGTTTTTATTTGTGTGTGCGTTAAGTGTCTGAGGCCGGATCCGAACTCAGGTCCTTCTGACTCCAGGGCCAGCGCTCTACTCACTCCGACACTTAGCCGACCCTAGTTATGTCAATTCTTAACAGACCACTTTAGCTCTTTAAAAAATCCTCTTTCACCATCATCAAGGATAATGAAGCCACTATCACATTATGGATCACATCTTTACCAATTCACTGAAAAGATGTAGAGATTCCCTTACACGTATAGTTTGTTGATGATAACAAAAATAAAACATTTAAATCATTAAAAGAAAATGTTCTCTTCAAATAAGGTATCACCTCTCCATACATTAAATCTTTCAAGATTTCTTAAAAGGTAACAGCAAATATATCACAGTCAATGACTCCTTCTAATCATAAATTATCAGACAAAGCTTATAGTATGAAGATGTAAGCTAAATAAAAATATCCATCATTTTAATTAATTAAGATTCAGCTGAGAGCCCAAGTTGGAGACAGAGTCCCTCTAAATGGTAAGGTCCTACAGATGCTCTAGTCCGTTGCATCTAGCTTGGGTATGCTGCAGGGTCTCAGTAATCACTCATAAAAGTTGGGCCTAATAAACCACATAAGACAAAGTGATAAAGAATATCTACTGCCCAAATTATAATAACACTGTTTGGTATGGATAACCTACAGAACTTGTACATGAATATGTATATCAGGTTCAGACAAAGCAGATAGACAACAAACTGGGCACAGAATTGAAAACCCAGAGAGCAGCTGTATCACATTTAAGAAATAACAATGTGGCTTGGAGCCCAAGCAGTGTAAGGAAGAGGAGACAGGAGCGACCCCCAACCGGCCGCTGCCACCCGGGCCCAGACTCCTCTGCTGTTGTTGCTCCTGCCCCTCCACCGTCACCACCATGCCCAAGAGAAAGGCAGAAGGCGATGCGAAGGGAGACAAGACCAAGGTGAAGGACGAACCCCAGAGGAGATCAGCGCAGTTATCTGCTAAACCTGCTCCTCCGAAGTCAGAACCCAAACCCAAAAAGGCACCTGCAAAGAAGGGAGAGAAGTTACCCAAAGGGAAAAAGGGAAAGGCTGACTCCGGTAAGGATGGGAACAACCCTGCAGAGAATGGAGATGCCAAAACAGATCAGGCACAGAAAGCTGAAGGTGCAGGAGATGCCAAGTGAATTGTGTGAATTTTTGATAACTGTGTACTTCTGGTGACTGTACAGTTTGAAATACTATTTTTTATCAAGTTTTATAAAAATGCAGAATTTTGTTTTACTTTTTTTTTAAGCTATGTTGTTAGCACAGAACGCTTTGTTGTTGTTTTGGGGGGATGGGGCAGATGTTACAGATAGGATGTCTCAGAAGCTGGGTTGAAATGGATGGACTTCTCTTGAATACCAAGAGGAGGTTCACACACACACACACACACACACACACACACACACAACACCACACAACCACACATACCCCAGATACATGGATATGAACACTGATACCCTCAGCCTGTCTGGTGGGGGTAGGAGTGGATAACTTCAAAAATTTGTACTTCTTCCCTGTCTGCCATAAGCATCAACTTGACTCCTTCAAACCCAGGGGCCTATCAGGACCTGGCCCTATTTCCCTCCTTTCCCCCACCCCCAAATCAATTGTGTTGGATACCAGTCTTTCAGGTGATCTGGACTTGAATTATGGCCCTGAAGAGGCCTCCCCAAACGAGCAGAAGTTCCTTTCATATTGGAGATCTTTTCCAATTAAGAATTCTGCAGTTTTCATTTCATTTCCTCAAAGTCAGGGTAGGCTCATGAAAAGTTGTTAAACAACATACACTCAATGTGAAAGTGTCCACCCTCACTCTAAACTTTCCCTGTTTAAAGTATAAAATAAAGACTCTTCATTGGGTTTCATAGTGACTTTATGTTTTTGGTAGTCCATGGAGGAGGGGAGTTTGAAAGTTGTTGCTGCCGATCGTAGCCCATGTCCTGCCTGAATTACCATGATTGTTTATGAAAAGTATCTTTAATAAAGCTGGATACAGTTTGAAAAAAAAAAAAGAAATAACAATGTGCCCTTAATCACTTCATGTTTTCCCCAGAAACAAAAGCCATCATTCTAATACCAATAGTTATAAGTACTCCTCTATTGTAAGGGCCCTTTAAGACTTTACCCGAACTCTGAGAACTCATGGAAAACTCAGGTAAATGACAGGGCAACTCAGGCTGGGTCCAAGAGGCACCTGAGCGTGTGTTTCTGCCCTCCCATGAACCATGTCCTGTTACACAGGTTCAAGGATTATGGGGTATTGAGCATGCGCTGCTAACAGGGGAGCACTCCCCTCCCGTGAGAAGCCTGTTGCTGAGGCACACAGGGGAGTAGAGTAGTGGAAAGGGGATAAAAGGGGGAGGTAAGGTGAACAGGGGGGTTTGTGAGGAAAAGGGGAAGAGAGGAGGTTGTGAACGAGGAAAAGAACAAACTACAAGGCTATACACTACACCTTGGTGTTGGACTCCTTTGTCTATTCGGAGGAGCAAATGCTCCGGGGGTCGTGGGGGCCACCAGAGTCATGGAGGCGACTGGAGAGGTATGTATATGTGCTAGCCCGGTACCACGGGATCTGTACACTCTATGACTAGAAGACATTTTTCAAAGTGCTTAAATAACTGAAAATAAATATATACAGGACAATAGAAAGGGTGCATGATGGGTGTATGCAGGCTACAACATATAACCAATGAGGAAAGTAAAAAAAGAACAGGTGTGGAAAAAAACGTGGGGGAAGCTCATTAGGGAAATATCTCCTAAAAAAGATAGGCCAAGGGTTAGATAAAATGAGAATGCAATGGCTCCTTCTGATGCCATGACAAAGAAGGCAAGGAAAGGATACACAAGGAAGAGGTACACCCAAGTTTACAACTTGTTCTCTGTAATTAAATTATCAACCAGAGTCACATGTGATATACAGCAATAGACGAGATGAAATCTGTATCACTGTGGAGAACAACCTACAAAGATCCAAATGAGCACTGAGTAATCTACCTGACTATAAAGATTTGGTTTGTTATAAGAAAATGAAAGTCTGCCTGTTCTATTCTCATTTTTAAAAATCAAACATCAGATATCCTCAATATGTTGTTTGCCTAAAAATTTAATAAAGATTAGAAAGCGGTATGAAATCGTAATTATTGATGTCCTCTCAATCACCTTTTTGTGCAATTAATACTTATTTTTCTAGTCATTTAACAACATCCCATTTCTGATAAACTGATTTCTTAATACTTTCAAAATTGTAGCTCTATTGTAACTCTAGCACACGTTTATTTTGTTTACTCAGTTCTGTCCACCTGATATTCATGACTTAATTTTATTAAGCATCATTTCAAATTCTTTCTATAACTCACTAGGTTCAGAAGTATTTCAGGTCCAAATGTAGTAATAATGCTCTTCTGCCATCTATGCCAAAATAGACAACTAAAGAAATTCTAGTATATCTATTCTATTTTTCAGCTATTTTTTGTTCTCCCAATTTAATCTATAAATACTTTTGAAAATATTCAAATTAAGGGGCGGCTAGGTGGTGCAGTGAATAGAGCGCCGGCCCTGGAATCAGAAGGACCTGAGTTCGGAGCCGGCCTCAGACACTTAACCCACACAAACAAAAACCTAGCCATGTAACCTTGGGCAAGTTACTTAACCCCAATTGCCCTAAAGGGGCGGCTAGGTGGTGCAGTGAGTAAGAGCGCCTCGGAGTTGGGATGACCCGAGATCAGATCCGGCCTCAGAAAATGAGCACCCACGCATAAATAATGACTAGCTGTGTAACCTTGAGCAAGTTACTTAACCCCAATTGCTTTAAAAAAAAATATTCAAATTGAACTGCTAATGAATGACTTGATCAATATTATCCAATAAATGATGAAGTAATCTTCAAATCCGGGGTGATTACATTAGCCTTTTGTTCACATTTTGTAAAATTACTTAGCCCTCTGGTTATGAAATTTTTCTATGTATTGTTGAGTCCACTAAAAACTTGGCAAACAAGTTTTTTATTTCATAAATGATCTTTTATGTACATTTAAAATTTTATACACACACATTTTTAAAGAAAACTTTACCTGTTGGTCATCTGGAGTCCAAATGCCACATGTGATCTGACTTTCCAAATTAATCTCTGATGACCAATGTCTTTGTCCACTGACAGAACCAACCAACACAAATCCATCTCGATATGAGATAAGAGCTTGAGTTCCATCATGACTCCATGTGAAATCACTGACCTTAAGACACACATTTTAAAAAAGAGGTTAAAATATGCATATCAATGGAAAATACTTCTGTAAAAACAAATAAATGCCTAAAACAACAAATTCTGGTGAAAAGCTATGAAATTAGTAACAGGGATGCTCAATTAATGCTTGCTGAAGAGTTATTAAAATGTTAGTACAATAGGTTTTCTTGAATGATTCTTCAGTTTTGCTCATAATCCTATAGTAAAAGATTAAAGGTATCTAAAGACCTTCACATCCTGGCCCTTTCCAGTCTTCTGAATTTTAACACACTCCCCAAGATCTGTAACCACAAAAGAACCTGGGGCAGAGGGTGTGAGTAAGATTAGGAGGGGTAAATGTTCCAAATGGCACCTGTACAGCTGCTAGTGCAGACATCCAGGTCCCAGATGAGTTATAATCATCCAGAAAAATCTACACCTGAACAAGAGATGTTCAGAACTTGCACACTCACTGAAGGTATGGAGGAAGGAATGTCATTATGTGATAATGAATAAAGTGTATTGTTTTCCTTGTGTCACAGACAATTCTTGCAGTTAGCTACTATAGAGAGGGTGAGATTTCAACTCATTTCCCCACATTTAGATGATCCTGTATCCTTTGGGGACATACCAAAACCTGCTAGGGCTGTGGAGTATACTTTGTAGATCACTGCTTTAGAAGTTAAGAGAAAAAAGGCTTAAGGAACTAATTAAAGTATAATGATAATAGTAAAGGATACTCTTCACTAAAACCTTTCAATACAGGATACTGGATACAATGTCTTACTCTTGCTAATGCTACAGAATGGAAACTTCCCAACAGGCTTGTATGTGCTTTAGTACATGTTAGATGAGTTCTAGTATGACAGTGATATTAAAGGAAGATATGTAATGGCAAATAAGAAGAATCTCCAAAGTAGCTCACTCAATTATGTCCTTATGGATTATCCTCTACTTGGGTGGAGAGAAACACACTCAGTTTTGCTATAAAGCTTGTTTTGAAATTGCAAATTTGTTGCAAAATGACTGATATATTAGGGAATAATTTCAGGATAAAGTGAATTTTGTATTTGCTTATGTGTGATTTCATCACCAAGAAGCATCAAGAGAACACAGAAAACTACACCAGTTCACAATAATCTCACAAGCTGCACCTTTTTCCACATCTACTTTCACAAATAAACCATGTCTTTTTCAAGGTAAAGTGCCATATTTACTGTATATCTTTTGGTGCAATAGGAGCTGTGGGATTAGGAGGACTGGTTTGACACCGCCCCCCCTTCCTCCATGATGCATCAGTGTTTCAAGCTTTCTAATATGTTTAACCCTCAAATGGAAGATAAACCTGGCTGGGATACAGAGATTAAAGATGATATAACTGAAGAATGATAGAGACATGGAGGAGTCATTCATATTTATGTTGACAAAAACTCAGCTCAGGGCAACATGTAAGTGAAGTGCTCCTCAATTGCTACTGCCACTGCTGCAGTAAATGCATTGCATGGAGGATAGTTTTCTGGAAAAATGATTACAGCTGCATATGTACCTCTTCCAACTTAGCACAACCTCTTCCCTGATTCCATGACAGTAACACAACTACTGGTTCCCATTAGATGGTGGAGGATTTAGTCCCTTATGTACATAGCTTTCCCCCAGGATGGCATGCTCCCCCTAGACCTCCAAATTGAGGCACAATGAGACCTGTTCACAGTGACTTGATTTTACCAATCCAGGCTAAACAACACTGAGATTGTAGACACTGCCACTGTTTACTGTAGTATCTGTATGGTTCTTAACCACTGAACATATATAAAACTTCTTTCTTATCTTTTTTTAATGTGTCACTGATGCAGTTTTTTAGTGCTGTGCCCCAACTTGATTTTCCTATAAGTCTTATGGGTTTTATTGTGCAGTTGTATAGAGAGCAGTGATTTTTAGTAATGCATATGTCAACAGTACTAACTATAGGGTTGGAAGAGAAAAACTGATAAATGATAAACATCCAAATTTATGAAAACTGTTATTGAAGAGAGTATTATAAATCTTTGGTCAATAAGCTATATGGAAAAAGAGCATAGAGCTCACATCATAAATGCAAAAGATGCCACAAAGGAAAACATCCCTCAAAAAGGGCCCAAGAAGTAGTGTGCTAATAAGAGCACTCAGAAAACCTGAATTTCACAAGTAACCACAACTCAAGTAAGAATGATTTCACTTTTAATATGAAAACTTGAAGATTTCTCCTGACAGCAATAAAGCTGAAAGCAAGTTGATTTTCTACCTTCTCTAGATGTGTTTACATAATGAGAAATGAAAAGCAAAATGTTAATAAATGTGCTCAAGAATATTCAATTGGTTTTGTTCAACATTCTTTTATCAGTCAGACCTTCTTACTCACCTGTGCCCCTCGGTCATTCACCAGTTCTACAGACCACCTGCCTTCATACTGAATCCATACAAATATTCCTCCATCTGAATCACACGTGGCCAATTTCTGGAATGGTTCATTCCACCTTACCAGCACAACCTATAAAATAACCAGCAAACAAAAATTTAATATTTCTGTACAACCAGAGGTCAAATATAACAATAATTACACAATTCAAGATAAAGTGAAACCCTATGAGCAAAAGCATAATATTGATTTGAGTAATGTGGGAGAAGTGGGAGGAAGAACTATGGAGTAGATTAAGCATCTTTTTAATAGAGCAAATGATTTTTGGCATAACTGTTGAACTATGGCAGATTTTAAAGGCTTCTTGGTGAACACAACTATATAAAGAATAATAACATGCCAAAAATATGTCCCACCACTATAAAAACTTAAGAAAAGTTTCAAGGGACACTGGCAACCAGAAAAGGCCCTAAATAAAGGCCTTCAAATTTCTGTCACATTATCAGTGTAAAATTTCTTTCATATTTTAACCTGAACATTATGTGTTTAGTTATGAACAAAGGGGAGAAGACTTCTTTTCCTCTCTAAAGAACACTTGTCTTACTCTGAAATTTATAATCATTCTATACCTTCACAAGCTATTTATTTCTTCCCCACAAAAGGTTCAATGCCTAATTAGAGCTATTTAAGAAACATCAGAATGCAACTGAAATGAATCAATTAAATTTAGAACTTAAAACAAAATATTAAAAGCCATTAAGCTTTCTGAGATAAAATCTGAAGAATCAAATCCTCCAGATAAGAAGTTATTTTTGTTTTGATTGATACAAACGATACTCTCAACACTCATTCAAAACAGAGTAGACTATAAAACATGATCAGAATTTCAGTCTGATTTGTGCCCTAAATCAGGCCTTCTTAAACTTTTAGGTATGTATCTTATGGACCCCCATGGCAATTTGATAAAGCCTATGGATTCCTTCTCAGAATGTTTTTAAGTACATAAAATAAAATAAAAAGGATTATGAAGGACGTCAATTAAATTGAAATACATCAATTAATTCATTGACTTTTGACCTAGTTGTTACTGTTCCATTAACTGCAGCAGCTAATGGGATACATATAGTAAATCCAATTTTGTCCCTCACAAAGAATCTTTTGGGATGGCCAACTACTTATCATTTCAAAAGGCCTTCCCCTTCCCAAGTAATGGTCCCAAAGCTTCCAGAGCATAGCTTTCATGGAAAGTACACTAGACTGACAATTAGAACATCTGGGCTTTAGTTCTGGTTCTGCTTCAAACTAATTCTATGACCATAGGCAACTAATCTATAATAGTGCTTTATTTCTATAATTCTTTCTCTCATGGACCTGCTATGCCAAAACTGGCTGAATTTTAGGTCATAATGCAAACTCTTTTACCTCAAGGTAGACTCTATGTCTATCAAATTATTTTTTTAAAATATATTTAAGAAGTTATATATAACTAGACAGAAGACAGCTCTAGACATTGTGGATTCCTAGAATTTTTGAGATGAAAGGAACTGCAACAACATTTAATGAAAATCATTCATGAAAAAGAATTTCTCTTTCATATCAAAAGTTGATCATACTCAACAAGTGGTTATCCAGTCTTTGATTAAGGGATCTTAAAAAGGAGGAACATAGTATCTACCAATGTAGTCCATTCACTTGCTAGCTCTGAAATTTTAACTAACTTCAGGCCTAAATTTGCCTTTTTACAGGTTCAACCCATTGCTCTGATCTCTAAGGTCAAACAGACCAATCCTAATTCCTCTTTCGTGATCAAATGAAAATCCTCTTTGAAGACACCTATGGAGTCTCTGCCCAGTTCCTACCCACAATCCTCTCTTTTCCAGATTAAACACCCCCATTTCCTTCAACTAATCCTCATATGGTATGAACTCAAGATTCTTCATGATCTTAGCTACTCTCCTCTGGATGCTTCTGGGTTTATCAATGTCCATCATAAAATTTGGTACCTGAAATGTAACACAATACTGCAAAAAGAGACCTGATTAAAACAGATTACATGACTATTGCTTCGTTATTCTTAGAAGCTATGCTTCTCTTAAGACAGTTAAAGATCATACAAGCTTTTTTATCTGACCTATCACACTAATGGGTATAAAGTTCATGAAAACTCCTAGGGTTTTTTTTTTGTTGTTGTTGTTGTTTTATTTTTTGCCTTAGACTGCTGTCTACCCAGGCCTCCACCAATCTTGTACTTGTGAGGCTGACTTCTGAATTAAATTTTATGACTTTATGACTTAATAATAGATATTAAATTTCATTTTATTAAATTCAGCCCAGGGTATAGCCTTTCAAGATACTTTAGGATCTTGACCGTCTTTCATTGTGATAATGATACCACCCAGAAATGTTTCATCTTCAAATCTGACAAGCTTGCCTTCCATGACTATTCAAGTCACATGTAAAAATGCTAGAAAAAAACACAAGGCCAAGGGCAGATTCATTGGGACACTCCAAAGGATACATTCCAAGCTAATATCAAATCATCAATAATTACCTTTGGGGTCCAGCTGTCTTGCTAGTTCAGAATTCAGCTAATCATACTATCTAGCACACATCTGTCCAACTTTTCCACAAGAAGAACAATGGAGACTTTAATCAAACATTTTGCTAAAAATCTTGAAGCATTATATATACACTTGATCAACAAAGGAAATAAGATTAGTTTGGCATGGCTTGCTCTTGATGAAGTTACATTAGCTTTTTATGATTACTTATTCTTCTTCTACATGTTCCCTAGCCATCCTTTTAAAGATATACTCTATTGGATTAGCCTACCTATGAGCAATTAATATTTCTCTATTTTGTTCTGTAGTTCAGTAAAGAGTGTATTGTAGCTATGTTCATATAGTCCTTATTTATATCTTGTAGGTATTGTACCAAATGTTTTATACATTCTGTAGTTATTTTTAATGGAATTTCTCTAAACTGAAAAACTAAAAAATTATTTTTAAAGAAATTGTGGAAGAAAGAAGGGATGGAAGGAAATCCTAAATTTTGCCAGGAATCAGAGACAGGGTCACAAGCTTAAAGCTTACAAATTCTATTCTTTTCTCATTTTTCATAATTAACAAAATATTTGTACTTCTTCAATCCCAGGTTATCTTCCTATTCTTCACAATTACCTTGACGAAAATAATTATATATTTGATAAACAAAAAAAAAAACTGCTAGGAAAACTGGAAAGCAGTTGGGATGAAACTAGGCTTAGATAACATATTACTCTATGTTCTACATTTTAAATGGATACTTCACCTTAACATTAATTATCCAACTATAAAAATTTTAAGAGAAACAGAATTTACCTCTCATAACTATGGTTAAGAAATGCATTCTTTTTTAAAAAACATTTTATTTTTTGCTTTTTTTTTTTTGGAGGGGAAAGGTAGGGCAATTGGGGTTAAGTGACTTGCCCAAGGTCACACAGCTAGTTTTTTGTGTTAAATGTCTGAGGCTGGATCACTGAGCCACCTAGCCACCCCCAAGAAACGCATTCTTTTTTTTTTTTTTTAAAGCAATTGGGGTTAAGTAACTTGCTCAAGGTTACACGGCTAGTCATTATTTTTGCGTGGGTGCTCATTTTCTGAGGCCGGATCTAATCTCGGGTCATCCAAACTCCGAGGCCGACGCTCTTACTCACTGCGCCACCTAGCCGCCCCTTTAGGGCAATTGGGGTTAAGTAACTTGCCCAAGGTTACACGGCTAGGTTTTTTGTTTGTATGGATTAAGTGTCGGAGGCCGGCTCCGAACTCAGGTCCTTCTGATTCCAGGGCCGGCGCTCTATTCACTGCGCCATCTAGCCGCCCCTAAGAAACGCATTCTTAACCAAACAAGAAATAGAGAAAGTTTAAGAAGATAAAATAAATAATTCTGATTACTTGAAACTGAAAAGCTACCACATAGACAACATTAATGCATCTAGGATAAGAAGGGAAGTTGTAAAATGAGGAAAAAATCTTTGTATCCAATTTCTCTTGGTGGGGTCTCTAAGCTCTATCAACAAGGAATAAATATAAGACTAACAGCTATTCCCTAACAGATAAGTAGCCAAAGGATACAAACAAACAGCTCTTAAAAGAAGAATTGGAAGTATTCACAACCACATGAAAGAATGTACCAAATCACTATTAATAAGAGAAATGAAAACCAAAACAACACTCAAGTTTTACACCCTGCAAACTAGCAAAAATGAACAAAAATGAACAAAAAATGGTAATGCCCAATGATGAAGAGGTTGTAGGACAGGCACACTAATATATTGGTGGAGCTATGAAATGGTACAACCACTTTGGAAAGCAATTTAGAATTATGGAAACAAAATGATTAAAATGTCCAAATCATTTGAACCAGAGATTCCATCACTAGGTTTATACCACAAAGAAGTCATCAATCAGAAGAAAGTCCCCATATACTCCAAAATATTTATAACAGTACTTTTTGAGATAACTAAGATTTGGAAGAAAAAAAAGTGTAGATACCTATCAATTGAGGAATGGGTAAACAAACTGTGGAACATGATAGATGTAATGGAATATCACTGTGTTGTAAGATATTATATGTATGATGAATACAGAGAAGCATGGAAAACTACAGGAACTGATGTGAAGTATAGAGAGATAAAAAAACAATATAAACAGTGCCTACAACAATGTAAATGAAAAGAACTACACTCCCCCCCCCAAAAAAAAAGGTAAATGTAAAAAAATTATAAAGATAAAGCAGGGGCGGAGCCAAGATGGCAGAGTACAAACAGCACTTCCAAGGTGCTCTGCCCCACACCACTTCCAAACAATGTAAAAGGTGGACTCTGGACAACTTCTGGAGCTCCAGCACCCACAGAACAACACAGAGAAGCTAACTCCCGCTGAGGACAGCCCAGCAGACCTGCAGGGAGCGGCCAACACAGCACAGCGCAACACTCTGGGAGCTGAGCCCAGGCCCACGGGAGCCATGGTTTTAGCCCCAGGGCGACCCGGCCAGCAGCCAGCTGGAGGGACCCCAGAACACCAGCAGCTGTGGTGATTCCAGAATTATCAGCACAGATATGCCTAGGACAAAGTGAGAGGTTAGTGCCCTATGGACTTTAGGACCAGTATTTGGGGAACACGTCGGCTTCCTCCCCTGGGGGCAAAAAGTGGCTGAGGAAACGAGGCACAGAGGACATTTTGCAGAGTCAGCGGCAGCTCCAGCTCCTGGTCTGCAAACTGTAGGGAGATCCAGCAATCAGTCTGGAGGTTAATCGCTCTTGCTTTAACCTCCTTGGATCTGGACTGTGGTCTGGGGGAGGAGGTCTGGGATGGGTATCCAAGTTGCCAGAGCGGGTGGAGGCTTTACAGAGGCCACCCAACCTCCGGAAGTTGTGAAGACCCCAACATTGGGGATGGAAGCTCTCTTGTCTGGTGGCAGAGTCCTACTGTGGCAACAAGCCCCAAAATCAAGTAATTAAGTGGCAACATGCCTAGGCAAAGGAAACAAAATAAACAGGAAAATGCAAGATTAGACTCCTATTTTGGGGGCAAAGAGGATCAAAGCATGGAACAGGAGGAGGAC
This sequence comes from Gymnobelideus leadbeateri, assembly GCA_011680675.1. Taxonomy (NCBI): domain Eukaryota; kingdom Metazoa; phylum Chordata; class Mammalia; order Diprotodontia; family Petauridae; genus Gymnobelideus; species Gymnobelideus leadbeateri. The sequence continues at coordinate 47,986 of WOXC01005808.1, read as the reverse complement.
TGTGAGGTCAGAACTCCTGCACCAAAAGCCCCAAATGAAAATACAAGCTAGCTACAGGCCATAGAGGACCTTAAGAAGCAGATAAGAGAAGTGGGGGGAAAATTGGGAAGAGAAATGAGAAAGATGCCAGAAAAGTATGAAGTGACAGTCAACAGCCTGACTGAGGAAAATAACACCTTAAAAAATAGACTAACTCAAATGGCAAAAGAGGCTCAGAAAGGCAATGAGGAGAAGAATGCCTTAAACAGCCAAATTTGCCAGATGGAAAAAGAATCTCAAAAGCTCACTGAGGAGATTCATTCCTTCAGAGTTAGACTGGAGCAAATGGAAGCTAGTGCCTTTATGAGAAATCAAGATGCTGTTAAGCAGATCCAAACAAATGAAAGATTAGAAGGCAATGTGAAATATCTCATGGGAAAAACCACTGACCTGGAAAATAGATCCAGGAGAGACAATTTAAAAATTATTGGACTACCTGAAAGCCATGATCAAAGAAAGAACCTAGAAATCATCCTTCATGAAATTCTTAAGGAAAATTGCCCTGATGTTTTAGACCCAGAGGGGGAAATAGAGGTTGAAAGAATCTGCCAATCGCCTCCTGAAAAAGATCCCAAAAGGAAAACTCCCAGGAATATTATAGCCAGGTTCCAGAATTCCCAGATCAAGGAGAAGATATGAGAGAGAGCAGATTGGATGAGGGGATATCTTGTGGGACTGCTATTCTGGGGTGTTGGATAGGGAAAAAATGGGGGAAAATGGTAACTCCAAATCTGGTGGAAATGAATGATGTAACCCAGAAGTTAATAAAGCATTTGTTAAAATAAAAAAAAGATAAAGCAGGACTCAAATGAAGGGATATGAGAGGATATCCTCAAACCATCTTTTCACCGAGGTGGGAAATTCATAGTTGATACACCTTGTACATGTGTTCAGAATTTTTCAATGTATTTTATCAGTTGTGATGTTTTTTCCTCTCTAAAAATTACTATGTAATATGTGATATCTCTCTGGAAGGAGGAAGGGGAGGAACATTTAGGATAACTATGACAATTTAAGAAAGGAACGATATCAATTAAAAACATTTTTTAAAAAAATCTGAAAATAGCTGCCTCATTTGACTAAATTGACTACTTCTCAGGAGATGGAGTGTGACACAACTGAAAAACAATGGATTTAGAATCATCAGTCCCTGCTATAAATCCTACCTCCGACACTCAATATCTGTGTGGCATTTGACAAATCACTTAACCACTCAAAATAAAATTTAAGTCTCAATAAAATGAGATGTTTAGACTAAATGTTTTCCAAGGTCCCTTCTATCTCTAAACTGACATTTTGTCTTTTGTGCACCTAGCACAGAGTCTGTAACATAGCAGGCACTTCATTAATTTTAATTGACTGATAAATGCATAGGGTCCCAGTGCCTTTTTACCAGGCAGTCTGCCTGATTTCTCTTTCTGAGATTGGCCTACTTCTACTTTGGCTATTTTGGTTTTTGTCACATTGAGTATTTCAGATTTTCTGTAGATATGTAAGCACTTCTTTTCTGTTCTCTAATGTATTAGTTAAAAGCTGGGTATAGTATAATGATAATGTTATTAATGTCTTTTTTATTAGTTATGGCTGACTGATTTGTTTGGGGAAGCACAATACTGGGGGCTCAGGGACTACAGTAGTAAGTTGTAGAAATGTAATCTATCCTCTACCCTGCCACACACACATACATATACCAGAGTTACTCCTAAAACCTTAGAGATCCCTAGCTCCAGACAAGGAAGAGAGTGAGCCTCGAGAAAGCTGTGGAAGAGGGGTCGATAGAAATCAAAGCTGCTCGTGAGCTATATAAACATACACAATAGTTAATAGGATTACAGAAAATAAAATGTTAAGCAAACTAATATATTCCAAAGCTAATATGATGAACTCCGTTGTATCAAAATTGTTTCCAATAATAATTTTATTAATTAAGTCAGTGCGACAAAACTCGCGGGCAGTGTGGAGCAATGAATAGAGTTGACCTAGGAGTTAATAAGACTTGTGTTGAAGTTTCATCTCATTAATCAATTGGCAAGTATTTATTATGGACCTAACACATGCTAGGTCCTGAGGATACAAAGATAAATATGAAACGGTCCATGGCTCAATGAATTAACATATTATTGACTACGTGAGCCTACATAAGTCACTTAATGTCCTATTACTCCCAGGAAACTGCCTGTAGATCAGGTTTTGACCTTCACTAGTAGAAGAAAGTTCCTAATTAGGAATTCCTTATATCAAAGAAATCAAAAGTAAGAATGAATGAATGGGGGGCAGAGCCAAGATGTCGGTGTAGAAACAGCACTTCCAAGGTGCTATGCCCCACACCACTCCCAAGAATGAATGAATGAATGAATGAAACTCTAACAGTGATACTTCCTCTACTTAATCATCTCATTTGCTCTATTTCTATTAATCAGCATTTTGTTTCTCATTATCTTCCCAGTTTGTTTTCTAACTTTCTATTCTTAGAATATAACAATGTTTAAAAATGGCTAGCTAATTCAAACAGCCAGGTAGGATTTCAGTTAGTTATCCAAGTTTTTCAGCACAGTGGGAAATGTACCAAACATTCTAAAGAAGACTATCTAGTTCAATTTTTCAAAAAAAACAAAAAAACAAACTTAGGATTTGTGCCAGCTTAGTTAATAAGTAGGCATTTATTGCATCTACTACATTCCAGGTACTATGCTAATCTCTGGTGATTCAGATACAAAGAAAAGCAAAAGACATGGAACTTAAAGTCTAATGTGGCAGACAACATGTAAACAACTATGTATAAATAACATATATACAAGGTAAATAGGAAAAAATCTTTAGAAGGAAGTTGTCAACATTAAGGGAGGTCAGAAAAGGTTTTTTAAAGAAGAAAGAAGCTGGGATTTTAGCTAAGATTTGAAGGAAGCTAAGAGGTGAAGTTGAGGAGCAAGAGCTCCAGGTATAGGAGACAACCAATGAAAATTATGGAGTTGGAAAATAGGAGTATCTGGTACAAAGAACAACGTGAAGAGTACATCTTATACTGCCTTCTAAGGTATAAGGAGACTAGAAATGTAGGAAGGAACCAGTTTGTGGAGGGCTCTTAAAGTCAAATTGTTGTTGACTCAATGAGGGCAGGGCGGGTAGAGTGATGTTAGACTTGAACTTTAGGATGACTAATTGGACTGCTGGGTGGGGTGGCGAGGGAATTTTGGGCAGGGGAATCAACCAGCAGGCTACTACAATAGGCTTGAGGTGATGAGAGTCTGCATCAGGGTACTGGCAGAGTTTGAAGAGAGAAGAATTAGATGTTATGAGATATGTTACAAATGCAGAGGAAAAAGGACCAAAAACAATTGGATCACAGTGAGGGAGGCTTGGGGAGAGGTGTGAGTGGAGTCAAAGATGACAATCATCTTTCCTAGCATGTGTAACTGGGAAGATGGTGTTACCCCTCCACAGTAATGAGGAATTTAGGGAGAAGAGAAGTTTAACGGAAAAGATAACAAATTCAGTTTTAAACATGTTGAGTTTAAGATATTTATGAGACATCCAGTTTGAAATATCTAAATAGGCAACTGGAGATACAAAACTGGAAGTCAGAAGAGAGATTAAGGTTAAACAAAACAGAAAATCATCCACAAAGAGATAATAGTTGAATCCATGGAAATAGATCAGATCACCAAGTGAAAAAGAATAGAGGAAAAAAGAAAAGAGGGCCCAGGAAAGAGTTAATAGGCATGACCTGAATGAAGATCCAGCAAAATACACCAAGAAGGAATGGTGGGTAAGGCTGGAGGAGAGCAGGAAAGAGTAGTGTCATGGAAACAGAGAGAAGATGGTATCAAGGAGAAAAGGATAATTCACACTGTGAAAGGCTATAGAGAGATTAAGGATGAGGAATGAGAAAAGGCCAGTAGATCTGGTAACACTGGGGAGAACAATTTTAGTTAAATGATAAGGTCACACTACAGAGTTTATGATAGTGAGAAGAAAAAGAAGTAGAGACATCACTTGCAAACCACCTTTTCCAGAGTTTATCCATAAAGGAGCATAATAACATTTGGTGCTTTCTTAGGAATTAGTGAAACCCATGTTTCAAATAACTATCTCACAAAGGATACAGGGACTGTTGCTATGTCTTTAAGAGTGTAGAAATCAAAGGGAACAGAAAAGAATTGGAAATGAAGGAGGTGTCCATCAATTGGGGAATGGCTGAACAAGTTGTGGTATATGCATTTAATGGCATACTATTGTACTATAGAAAACAAGGAGCAGATGGACTTCATATTTACCTGGAGAGGCTTATATGAACTGATGCTGAGTGAGAAGAGTAGAGCCAGGAGAAATTTGTACACAGTCACAGATACAATGTATGTGTGACAACCAACTTTGATAGACTGGACTCGTCTCAGCAATGTAGTATTATAAGTCCATTCCAAAAGTCTCATGATGGAGAGAGATGTCTAATACAGAGAAAGAACTAGAAAGAACTGAGTTTAAATCCAGATTGAAGCAAACTACCAGATCTTTTTTTTTTCTTGTTTGGTTTTGTTTCCTCTTTCCCATTTTTCATTCCACCTGATACAATTCGTCTTTATAACCTGACTAATGTATAATGTTAAAGTATTTGTAGATCCAATACTTGATTGTATGCCATCATGGGGGGTGGGAGGGAGAGGAAGGAGGGAGAGAAAATTTGAAACTCATGGAATTGTGGAATTGAATCTTGTAAACTAAAAGTAAACAAACAAATTAATAAAGACCAGAAAATTAAAAACAAAACAAAAAAAGAAATCAAAGGGAACTTTCTAAGAAAAGCAACTTTGAAGTAAACACTGAAAAATGCCTTAATGTCAGGTATTTCTCACTGTGGTGCCAGGGAAAGAGTGAATGTTTTATATGTGATTCATGAGGATCTACAAAAAATTTGTGAAGACAAGTAAGAAGGTACTTCTTCCTTCTTTGAACCATTTTAACTAAAGTTAAAAGAATTCAATGAAGAATATGTAAGGAACTGGTGAGCACAGTATTCTGGAAAAACTATTTCCTATGATTACTGAAGAGGAGACAAAGGGGAAAAAATTAATCTTTAGGATCAATATTAGATTCTTTGAAGACTTTAATCAATATCTGAAGTGAACAGAAATGTTGGGTTTTCACAATAAAATTGAGTTTTCATAAGTGAACAGGAATAAACTGCAGGGTTTGATGACTTGGGCTAAGAGACTGGTCACTGTCAAAACTTGTAAATAGTTTGCATGTTTGTGTCTTTATTATCAGTTCCATTTGTTAATAAATTGTATTTATGTATATTTGAATATATCTACATATATTCAGTAACTGGAAAATAAGTATTTACTACTAAAAAGGCAGTAATTAATTGAAGTAAAGACTTAATATACTTAATGAACAAGATTACAAACTTGTAATACATGAATAAAGCACACTGGAGGACAAAATTAAATATGAAGCAAGTGGCTTGCTGAGACTGGATGACATACAAGCGAGTATGGCGATACAGATTCTGTATGTAATTTCACTTTCACAGCTAAGTGGCACAGTGTATTGAGTGCTTGCTGAGCTTGGAACAAGAAAGGCAAATTCAAATACAGCCTCAGACCCTTACTAACTTGTGTGACACTGGGCAAGTCACATAACCTCTGTTTACCTCAGTTTCTTCATCTATAAAATGGGGATGATAGCACCTACCTCCCCCAGGCTGTTGTGAGGATCAAATGAAATAATAATTACAAAGCACTTAGCACAGTGTTTGGGATATACAGTAAATGCTATATAAATGTTAACTATTATTACCTCCATGTGTAATCTTGATTCCAATGTGTCACTTCAGGGTTTTCTTTAGATTTTTTTATCATTTAAGAAGATTGGTTAGGGAAGAATACTTACGCATTCAGAAGAATGTGAGCCAATAAACCTTTCCACAATGAAAACACCTTAGTATTACTGCACAGAATCACAAAATAAGAAAGCTTATAGGGGCAGCAATCCAGCACAGTGCCTGGCACATAGTAAGATATTAATAAATGATGTTTCATTCATTTATTCAAAGAACATCACTGGGAGAGTTAATTAATGAGTTCTAAAACTATATTTGCCATGGACAATTTTATTGCTACCCTGTATGGTTATATTTATATTATCAATTCTTCATAATTAAAATGTGTCAGGTAACATCATACATGCCTAATATATGATGTGATCATTTCAAAAGTGTTGATAAAGAACACAAAAAAATTCCTCATAAGCAAGAATAATCACTAATACAGTTTTCTTTTTATGTATTCATAGAGAAAAGGAGAGCTAAATACAAAACAACTAAAATAATAAATCAGAGCAAATGGTTAAAACAATTTACTACCACTCAATACTTTCTAATAAATTAAGTAAAACAGGGATAATTTAAATGGTATATGAAAAGCATAATCACCAATTTGGTTTTAGATTTATCTATGAATTTAAATAAAGAACTGAAAACATCTTGAAATGTAATCTGGAAAAAAAATTCAATGAAAAGGCATTTTGCAGCCTGATGCCAACTAGCATAACACTGCTGTAATTAATGTTATTTGAAGAAAAAAACAACATGTTACTGGTTTAAAATACTAGCCAAGTTTAATTTATGCCCTTAAAATTAAGGTAGATAAAGATAAATATGATACTAATTAATATGGACAATCCCCTGTTTTAAATCTAAAACATTGTGTTAAGAAATAATTATGGGGCAGCTAGGTGGCACAGTAAATTGAGCACCAACCCTGTAGTCAGAAGGATCTGAGTTCAAATCTGGCCTCAGACACTTGACACACTTACTAGCTGTGTGACCTTGTTGCGGCAAGTCACTTAATCCCAACTGCCTTGCCTTCCTCCCTCAAAATAAAAGAGGTAAAGAATTATGGTATTTGTTTTGAATTTTCATTTTCCTGTTCCTAAGAAATCCCATCTCTATTTCTCTAGATTCTGGATATTTAAATTTTTTGCTTTTTCTTCCTACTTCCCTCATTTATCACAAGACAACTTAAGACCTACTTTCCTCATAAAGCTTTTCCTGATCTCCTCCAGCTGTTAGCCTACTCCCTTCCGAAACAATCTTGTATTCATTTTGTATATATTTATACATATACATGTTATGTTTCCCACTAGAATTTAAGCTCCTTGAAGGCAGGGACTGTTTCATTTTTTGTCTTTATATTCCCAGAACTTAGTACAGTTACTGGCAACTGTAAATGTTTAATAAATAAATGCCTGTTGACTGAGTGAATCTTCCTAAGTCAGAGGTCTCATTTCTTCATTTAACAAAAATTTTTCAAAAGCTACTGATGCAAGACACTATGTTAGGTATTCCAGGAAATACAAAGATGCCTACGTACCCATATACAACCCTAATCCCCAAAAGCTTACACTCTATGAGGGAAGATAGCATATATATGAATAACTAAACTACAAGGGAATAAAAAAAAAGTACCAGAGTAGTCCAACCAAATGTTATAAAAAAGATAGAAGAAAGAGATCAATGAAAGCTCCATGGAGGAGGTAGTATTTGATGTGAACACTGAAAAATATCCATCTGTATAAAACATTAAAATCAATTAATCTTAATTACTGTATACCATAATGTCCTGTGAGGGACTCAGCGTGAGACTGGGTGACACTATGTAATTTTACTTGTGTAAGTAAATTTACTTAATTTTACATATGTATGTAATTAAACTTTCACTTTCGGGAGCAGCTAGGTGGCACAATGGGTAGAGTGCGTATTTGTTGCTTAACTATACTTTTTTGTTACAAATGAGGTTTATGTGGCAGTAGAGGAGTCATTGACAGGCTTTTAAAAAGCATCACTGAAACATTTACTTCTACCAAAAAGGGGTAGATGGACAGCTGAAGGAGAGAAAAAAATTTGTCTAACAATCTTGGCGAGTATAATTGTTCTCTGAAAAGATCAACTGTATTTTTATCATAAAGGTGACTATAAGTGCTATAAGCAGTCCCTGCTTAGGACTATTTTCACTTATTTAACTCTGTCTAATAAATACCTATCACTTTTTGCCACATTTATCACTGGGCAGATTTTGCTGATGACTCTGAACATACTTAGACTGAAAAACACTGAGAAAATATCTGTGCTATGCCACTATACCAACTCATAAGACTTAATTCAGTTGAGAACATGTTTTAGACTTCAGACAAGAGAACAATGACTATTTCCTATATATTCCATATGGCATCTAACATAGGTCCATAGACACACAACTAATTTTTTAAAACAATAATTACTTTTTATAAAGAGCCTGAGATATGTGTAAGTATCTTATACGTTAGAAAAATTAAGAGTTGGTAGCAACTGTAGACATTCTAAGACAAAGTTAATATATGACTCACTTAGTCCTGTCTATGCAAAGAAAAATTTTTTAAACTAAATGGCTTAAGCAGATACAAATATAATTTGGTTAACTGATCAACAGCTGTGATTTCTGTAAATATGTTCTAATTATAATTCAATAAAATAATCTCTAATCTTATTTCCATATTCGCCTCATATGTTTATGCTACACACTGTCCCTACTCATGTTTTTCTCTTTGCCCTCTTTACACAAGTGTGAGGTTTTCAAACTGTTCAGCTAGCAGAGGTTCCCAAAGTGGGTAATACCATTCCTTGGGGGGTGCTGGAAAGATCCAGGGGCTTGGTAGTAGGCTCAGGTGCAATTGGAAGGTGTTAGAAGCATAAGAAAAGAAGAGAATACTGAAAAACCATTCATACGTGTTTCATCTGTTGTGTAATGGAGTCAAAGTTGTAGTGATTAATTTCCCAATAAACACACAAAATCCAAGTTACAACTCACCGGTGGTCAAGTCTGCTGACAGGTCTTAACAAGCAAGTATTGGAAGGTGAGCCTGTCATGCATTGTCAGGAAGTCCAGCATGCAATGGCAGGAACATGTGTGTATAATGGCTTGTTTACAATACATATGGTTACATGATGTAATATTGCATCACCAAAATTTCAATGCAAGAAAAAAACCACAAATTTACAATAAATTATTATATTTAAGATTTGTCATTTTAAAAAAATATATTTTTGAAATTATGCAAATTTCCAAAAAACATTAAAGGATTAAAGAAAGTAGATTTCTGGGGCCAGGGGCTAAGTAATTTTTTTTAAAGGGGACAGTAGGCCAATAAATTTTGTCAAACTCTGAGCTAATGCAAAGGTCATCAATCCCTTTGCCAGTCTGGTGAAATCTAGAGATCCCTCCAGAGAACAATGTTTTTTTTGTTTTGTTTTGGAGGGCAATTGGGGTTAAGTAACTTGCCCAAGGTCACACGGCTAGGTTTTTGTTTGTTTGTGCGTTAAGTGTCTGATGCCGGATCCGAACTCAGGTCCTTCTGACTCCAGGGCTGATGTCTACTCACTGCGCCACCTAGCTGCCCAGAACAATGTTTTAAAGGTACAAAATGCACAGGATTACAAAGGAAAATAATTATATTGAAATATGGATCAAAAATATTTTTTAAAAGTTCACCAACAGCAGGTTCAGAACCCCTAAGGGAAAGGGATCACACACTTGGTCACTTTTCTCACCTAATGACAGTACCTGAGAGCTAGACTGAAATTCAGTTAAGTCTGAAAAGTTTATTCAAGAATTTCCTCAAAGCAGTAATTCAGGTAGCTGCAAAGAAGTCAGCAGGTATCAAATCAACAACAACAATTTATTAAATATTTACTGTATGTCGGCCACTAGATGCTGGAGTCTCTGACCTCAAAGAGTTCACAGTCTACTAAGAAAGGCAATATGTAAATAAGTACATATAAAATATATACAAGGTAAAAGGTAAGTAACCTTAGAGAGAAAGCACTAGCAGTGATAGAGAATAGGAAAGTTCTCTTCCACAAGGTGAGATTTCAATTGAATTTTCAAGGAAACCAGGAAGCAGAGGAATAGAGGGAAAGCATAGGGAGACAGAAACTGAACAAGCAGTCAGAGACAGAGTACAAGGTACAGCAAGAAGACCTGCATGAGATCACAGAGTACATGGAGAAAAGCAAAATATAAGGCCAAAAGAGCAGGGAGGGGCCAGGTTGTAAAGGGCTTTAGAAGTCAAATAGGATTCTTTTCATTTGATCCTGGAGGTAAAAGGGAGCCAGAGGTTTGGCAAAGTGATATGGTCAGTCCTATACTTTAGGAAAATTACCTTGGCAAAAGAGTAGAAGATAGACTAGAGTTGGGTGAGACCTGAGGCAGGGAGGCTAACCACAAGACTATTGCAATAGCCCAAGCATGAGGTGAAGAGGGTCTGTACCAGGCTGGATAATAGCTGTTAGAGAAGGGAACAAACATGAGAGCTATTGTGAAGTACAACAGATAGGACTTGGCATCAGAATGGCTATGTGGGGTGAGTGTGACTGAAGAACTGACAAGATCAAAGTTGCCAATCTATATGACTAGGAAGATGGTGGTATACTTAAGGATAGCAGGAAAAAAGAAAACAGGAAGAGGGTTAAGTTCTGGAAGAAAGATAATGGGTTCTCTTTTGGACACATCAAGTTTAAGATATCTCTGAGACATCTGATATAATAAGCTGAGGGAGATATGAGACAAGAGGTTAGGGTTAGATAAGCACATCTGAGAATCATATGCATAGATATGAAAACTGAATACTAGAAACTGATGAGATAAACAAGATAACATAGAGGGAAAAGGAAAGAAAGTCCAGGACAACCTAAGGAGTACCTATAGTTAGTGGGCATGAGCTGAAGAAAGATCCAGCAAAGGAGACTAAGAAGGAGCAGTCAGACAGGAGAAGAATCAAGAACTAGTGTTTCAGAGAGTAGACAGGGATAGAGAATGACTGACAATGTTACAGACTAGAAAGAAGTCAAGAACCATGAAGATTAAGAAAAATACATTGATATAATGGAAGAGAACAGTTTCTGTCCAATGATGAGGTTGGAAGCTAGATTACATATGGTCACTTAAATTCAGTCCTCTAAGCAACTTTCTAAGACTGTAAGTTAGAGAAGAGTTGCTGATCTACATGGTGGAGGAAGTCCCCCACATTTGGAGGACCCCCTCACTGATTAAATTACAGGTCTGACCAAAAAGACAAAAAAAAATTACACGGAAGTTGGGGTATGAGAGGAGGGAAGAGGTTCCTAGAAGATTTAGAATACAAGAAAGGATGTCCCTCCCTTCTCCCATCCTCACCCCCACATAACCTTTCTATTTAAGTCATAAATGGAGCGAGGGGAATTATTTTTATTAATTTGATTTGATAAAAAAAGGTTAGTTGAAATAAAAAATTAATAGGAACTTTAGCAAGAAATGATATGATCAAGATTGAGATTGATATGATTGAGAAGATAGGAAGATAGACAACTCAGCTGAGAGGTAAAAGTGAAAGTATCTGTTCAACAGTCCTGCAAAGTATTTCACATTTTATGTCTTAAAACACAAATATTGAGGTATGGTCTCACAAATACCCCACATTTTAGAAGAGAAAATTTGAAATGTTTCCCCCCAAAATGACACATCATACAACCTAAAATTATATAAAGAAGCTAGATAGGATACTTTCTATAGTGAAATATTTGTATATGCAGATCACCATATCAGACCATCTAGTTCAAACTATACCTGAATAGACTGCCCTCTACAACATCCCCAATAAATAATCATTCAATCAATCAACAAGCATTTTATTAAGCACTAATTATGTACCATGCACTGTGCTAAGTGCTACAATACAAAGACAGTAAAAAATATACTCAGCTCTCAAGGAGTTTACATTCTAATGGCAGAGACAACATAAAAATAACAAAGTAACATCAAATCTTCATTTGAATACATCTACTAAGGAAGAAACTTCTACCTCCCTAGGTATCTCATTTCACTTATAAGACAATGTTAATTATTAGGAAGTTTTCCCTATATGCTTAAATCTCTTTGAAATTTCCACCCATTGTTCAAATTTCTGCTCCATGGGGCCAAGCAGAACAAGTACATCCTCTCTCCCACAAAAGAGCCTCTCAAATACTTTAAAGATGGTTATCATGCCCCATCTACCCCAAAAGTCTTCTCCATGTTAAATATCCTCAGTTCTTCATAAGGCATGGGAATATTTATAAATAACAATAATTATAATGAGAGAGAAAAGTGGAAGCAGTCTAAAGAGACCAATGTGGACGGATTCAAAAGGAAACAAGACTTGTCAACCATCTTAGATTTTTTTTTTAGGTTTTTTTTTGTTTGTTTTCTTTTTGGAGGGCAATTGGGGTTAAGTAACTTGCCCAAGGTCACATGGCTAGAATTTTGTATGTGTGTGAGTTAAGTGTCTGAGGTGGGATTCGAACTCAGGTCCTTCTGACTCCAGGGCCGGCGCTCTGCTCACTGCGCCACCTAGCCTCCCCTCATCTTAGATTTTTAAAAGGCACAAAGAGACCTCCCTAAGTCTGGTGAGTATGTTGGAATTCTTTAAGCTCTTCATTAGACTTGCAACATAAAAAGGAAAGAAAGTTCTTTTCTCCTCTCTTCTTCTATTCTAGTAATGGTGACTGCAGCAAACAAACACGGTAGTCTACATGGGTCTAAGACTATGCTTCAGTTCCCTGGCTGCTGCTTTTTGCTTCATGTTTCTTCCCTTGAACACATGTAACAGAATACTGATCTTGAAGTGAGGGTTTCTAGCTTTGGTGGCAAACTTGAAAGTTCAAGAGGTCAGCAGCTCCTGACTCTGGATTCTAGTGGCCCAAAAGGAGGGGTTTTCCTCAACAACTTCTCAGATAAGAAGCTTATCACTACAAGGAAGATAGACAACTCAGCTGAGAGGTAAAAGTGAAAGTATCTGTTCAACAGTCCTGCAAAGTATTTCACATTTTATGTCTTAAAACACAAATTAATCTTTCAGGACAATAACAACTTCACAGTTCCATGTTTCAAATATATCAATGCATGCTTAACATGCTTTTGTGTTTTAAGCATCTGCTTTGAGGTGAAGAAAATGGCTATTCTATACCTAGGTAGAAAATGGCTATTCTATACCTAGGTAGAAAAAGTCTCAGGAAAAAAATGGACAGGCAGATAATAGAAGATAATTATAAAAGAGTTGCACCAAACTATAAAAATACCACATCTGTATAACTCTGTAGATAGAAAACTAATATACAGGTAAATAAATGGTCTTCAAAATTTTGTCTATCCACTTATCCAACTTATGGTACATGACAAAAAAGAGACTCCATTTTAGGAAAATCCTTTTAGAAACTGGCGAAAGTCAAAAGTGACTTTAATTCTCTCCTTTAATACTGTTCTGAGAACTAACCTAGAGCAAGCATCACTCCTAGGATAAAACATTATAAATTTCATCTCAGAATTGATTCCCTCCTTTGGTTCACTTCTGTCTTTTGATTCTCCACTGCTTACCACTGATAAAGATCTACTTTGTACTTCCCATATTAGTCTATGTCACCCAGGTAACATCTCTTACTCAGGATACTGGGTATAATTTATTTCTTGAGTATTTCTGAAGAGGATAGTAAGGTAGGGCTTCTACTAGTATTATCCTGGAGAAGGCTGAAATGGGTGGGTATCAGCACCTTCCTGCTTTCCCCCCTCTATTCCCATCAGCTCTTCATTAGGATAGTGGCTAGCAGAGTACCTTGCTCATAATAAGAAGGTACTTAATTAGAAATGAAATACTGAGTTGGGGGGGAGGGAGAGTGAAGGGATTAAGCACAGGAATGAATGAACAACGGCAACAAATAAATATAAGTGTATGTATGTATGTATGTATGTATGCAGAACCAAACTGTAAAAATGTCATGTGCATATCATTCTACAGACAGGAATACACACACACACACCCACGTATTTACAAACACTACACTTTCCTTCATTCTTCTTCTAGAATCAATATATCCCCCACAGGAATTAATAGGAGGTGACATTTAATTCTGTGGTCAGTTTTCACCTAGAAATCATCTTATCAATCTATTCCCTGCTGAGCAAAATCATCCTAATGTTTCAGAATTATATCAACTAAAAGAAGCCAACAGTGATCCACTGCCTACATTCCACATTTTTATATAATATAAAATAATACAGCCTGCAGCTATACTACCTCCAGCTGTGTTCAGATCAGACCACAGAATTAAAGCAGGCATTGGCAATTTGTCGAAGATTCTGAAAGTCTGCTTAAGAAAGGACCAAATATATACATTACATGAAGATAAAAAAGGAAAAAAGCCCCTGGGACCACTTTTAACTGTTTTAATTGGAACTATTTAAAAAGCTGTTAAACAGAAATAGATCCCTTGGGCATTTTGCCTATCAACTGACAGATATATTTCAATACAATGTATCCTTTTTTATGTATCCACTAATACAGAATGTTTTGTATCAATGCCATATTTGTCATTCTCCAAAGCTGGGTTCTAGGCCCTCTTGCCTTTCATCTAAGCTCTCTCCCTTGGTAATCTCATCAGCTCCCCTGGGCTCAATCTTTACACGGATGACTCCCAAAGAGACACATGTATTCGCACTTAAATCTCTCTTTTTAAATTCTGCATCATCAGGCAGCTCCTGCAAATCTCCATTTGGAAGTCTTACAAATTATCTCAACTCAGTAATTCTAAAATAGATTCCATCATTGTTATTAAATCTACACCTCTTCTAAACTAGCAAAATGCACAGAGCATTAGACTTGGAATCAGGAAGATCAGAGTTCAAATACTGCCTCAGCTACTTACTGTATGATCCTGGGCCAGTCATTTAACCTTTCTGTGTACCTCAGTTTCAACATATGAAAAATGGGGATAAAATACCCACCAGAAAGGGTTAAGTGTGAATGAAGGAAGGAATGGATAATTCATTTATTAAACACTTACCACATGCAAAGCATTGTGATAAGTGCTGGGGATTACAAATCAAAAAGAGAGAGAGTTGGGGTGGCTAGGTGGCGCAGTGAATGGAGCACTGGCCCTGGAGTCAGGAGGACCTGAGTTCAAATCCGACCTCAGACACTTAACACTTACTAGCCGAGTGACCTCGGGCAAGTCACTTAACCCCAACTGACCTGCCTTCCCCCCTCCAAAAAAAAAAAAAGCGAGAGAGAGAGAGAGAGAGAGAGAGAGAGAGAGAGAGAGAGAGAGAGAGAGAATGTGTGTGTGTGTGTGTGTGTGTGTGTGTCGGAGTCCATGCTCTCGAGGAAGTGACATTCTAATGGGAGAGAAAATACATATGGAAAGTTTCAGTTGCCAGTAACATGGAAAAGTCCCTATGTTCCTTAAGATGCAGAGGGAAAGCAGATAGTAATAGTAATATCTTTAATGTCATTTTTACTGAAAAAATTTTATCAGTTTCTAATGTTGAGACATTTGAAGTGACTTTGGTGAAAAGAAATTTCTTTTCTGGATCTTTAAAAGATGTGGCAGTAGGACCTGAAGGAGCAGGTTCACCTCCACATCTTCCTGAGATAACTGATATGGACACTGGGCCAGAAGCACTGTTATCCCTAAGGATGGACTTAGGGATAGGACACCCTCAGGAACCTCTTCACTGGGAAATCTCACTGTCCTGCAGAATCCAATAAGCCTTGTTACTCATGACTCATGAGCATCCTCTGAGCAGAGGGTGGAGCCATGAACCCTTTCACCCTCTGTTTAAGGGGGAAATACATCTGTCTCCTCCTTTCCTCACTGGGCTGTACTCATTTTGTATTTCTTTAACTTCTTCCCACCCCTCTGTCTTTTCAGCTTTCTGTGTTGTCTTTAGATTCTAAGTTGTTACCAGGTTGTAAGTTCCCTGAAGGCAAGGACTGTCTTTCTTTTTCATATTTGTATCTTCAGCACTTAGCATAGTGCCTGGCACATAGTAGGTACTTAATAAAACGACTACTCACTATTGGACTTTATGTTGCTTTTAAGATTGCGTTTAAAACAGGCAGTTGGAGATGAGTGAGTAGAGATTACCAAAAAGGTTAGAGCTGGATAAATAGTTTTGAGAATCATCAGCACAGAGATGATTATTGAATTCACAGGAGCTGATGAAATCAACAAGTGAAATATTCAATTTTAAAATGATCGTTAGGGGCATCTAGGTAGGGCAGTGAATAGAGCACCAGCCGTGGAGTCAGGAGGACCTGAGTTCAAATCCGGCCTCAGACACTTAACACAAAAAAAACTAGCCATGTGACCTTGGGCAAGTCACTTAACCCCAACTGCCTTCCAAAAAATACCACAAAAATAAAAAAAAATTAAAAAATGATCCTTAGAGAAATAAAGAACAATTTAAGTAGTTAAAAGAATATTCAGTGCTCACATCTCAGTCCAATAATATAATAAAAATTACAACACAACCATAGTTAATTTACAGTTTTAATGCTATTCAGACAAAACTATCAAAGGAGTACTTTATGGAATTTAATGGAATAATAAAACTCATCTGGATGAACAAAAGATCTAGAACATCAAGGAAATTACAAAAAAAGATAGAAATGAAGAAAGAATAGTACTTCCACAGCTCAAACTATTTTATAAAGCAGCAGGCATCAATACCATTTGGTATTGGTTTAAAAATAGAGGAACAGATTAGTGGAACAGTCTAGGAAAGAATAAGAAATTGTGCAACTCAATAACCCTGTGTTCAATAAACTCCCAAACACAAATTACTTAGGAAAGCTAATACACCACACATTTCTTTCTATACTCTACCTCCTTTCTCCCCTTTTATTCTCCCTCCTATTCTGTATTATGGTTCTATTAAGTACTATTATGGGACCCACCTATAGAGTGCATTGTGAGGTTTAGTCTCTTATACAGGCCATTCACCTCAATTCTTTACTATTACAATACACTTCTGGTTAATCTCCCTCGCTCAAGTCTCTCCCCACTCTGGTCCACCCTCCACCGAGCTATCATGTTTGCTCATGTTATCCCCTATTTAATAAACTCCATTGGTTCCTTAGCTCTAGGACTAAATCTAAAATCTTCTATTTGGTTTCAAAAGGTTTTTATAATGTAGCTCTTTCCTACCTCTGCAACCTTCTTATACCTCATTGCCTGCTGTGATTCAGAGACACTGGCCTTATTGTTCCTAGAACATAACACACTATGTCTGGATTCTGTGTATTTTCACAGAATTTCATTCTTACCTTCATTCACTTGCTCCTCATTTTCAACCCCTGGCTATCCTCAGGTCCCTTCAGGTTCCAGTTAAAATTATACTTTATTCAAAAAGTTTTCCATATTCCTTCTTATTGCTAGAGTAGTGCTTTCCCTTTAAGGTTATCTCCAATTTATGCTGGTTTTTTACCCTTTTTGTACATAGTTCTTTGTTACCTTGAGAACAGGCTCTGGTTTTTGCCTTTCTTTGTATCTCTAGTACTTAATGAAATGTCTGTCACACAACAAATGAATGTGACTTAAAATTTTAGTGTGACTTAACTTAATAAAGTTCCTATACTGCCATTTCACAGTTATTTAAATTCAATATTCATCTTTATTGTCCTGTGTATTTTTGCAAGGAAATATATTAATGTTTCCTCTGTTTTTTCAATTCAAAAGTTTTTAATTCAATATGTTTTTAACTTATGTTCTCCCTCATGAGATCTCTAGCAGTGTTAAGTCTTTTATTCCTTATAATCTCCTGTTACTCACATTTTGATTCCTTCCCCTATGATGGCAGATTTACCATCAGGCCAGGACTGGACCTCAAAACTGTCTCAGGCCTCCTCCCAAATTAGGAAATTTACTTTTCAGTGACCTACTTGAAGTAGTTTCTGTAGGGACAGGCCTGGTCCTAACTAGATTCTGTTCTTCTTTTCTTTAGATAACTTTCAATAATATGTACTGACTTGCTTGCCCAGTTTCTTCAGTTCTCTGGCTGTTTGTATTTAGTGAGTCTATGTCTGTTGCTTTTTTCAAGCTTGGGGGAGGACTAGGTAAGTTTCTAGGAAGACTTCAGCTTTGAGGCTTCCTAACCTGAGGGCTATTCCAAGCAAAGGGAAGGGTAGTCCTCCTCTCTAAATCCCCCACTATGTCAAATAGTTAAACATCAGAAATTGATAAGATTTTATCAGTGACAATGATACCAAAGAGGCATTACTACCTGTTTTGCCACAGTACCTTTAAGAAGTATGAGACCGGGGCGGCTAGGTGGCGAAGTGAATAGAGCGTTGGCCCTGGAGTCAGAAGGACCTGAGTTCGGAGCCGGCCTCTGACACTTAATCCACACAAACAAAAACCTAGCTGTGTAACCTTGGGCAAGTTACTTAACCCCAATTGCCCTAAAGGGGCGGCTAGGTGGCGCAGTGAGTAAGAGTGCCAGCCTCGGAGTTGGGATGACCCGAGATCAAATCCGGCCTCAGAAAATGAGCACCCACACACAAATAATGAATAGCCGTGTAACCTTGAGCAAGTTACTTAACCCCAATTGCTTTAAAAAAAAAAAAGTATGAGACCTTTCCATCTGACTTGTAGTTTGTATGTTCCATATATGTTATCTCCCCCATTAGAACATGACCCCCTTGAGAGCCTGGATAATCTAAATTTTTCATTGGAATTCCAAGTGCTCATCACAGTGTTTTGCACAAAGTAAGTGCCTAGCACATGCTTTATTTATTTCATCACTGGACTGAACCTGCTGCTTCCAAAGTAACCAATGATCTCAACTGTCTAATCTAGTGGATTTTTACCATGTTCGTCTTTCTTGAAATCCCTGATGCCTTTGACGTGATTATTCTTTATGTTATTATGACACTACTCTCTACTGATTCTCCTCCTAACTACTGCTTCTCAGTCCTTGTTGCTGGATCTTCATCCAGTTCATACTTGCTAACCATGAATGTCACCCAAGGCTCTGTCCTCCCTCTATACTATTTTGCTTGGTGATCTCTTCTTCTCCCATGGATTCAATATTATCACTCTGTAGATGATTCTAAGATGTATTTATACAGTGCTAACCACTCTCATGACCTCCAGTTTCACATCTCCAAATGCCTATTGGACATCTCAAACTGTATGTCCCATAGATATGTAACTCCCCTACCTCAATAGACTCTGATGGTATCCTACTGCCTCCAGGATCAAATAAAAAAGTCCTCTCTGGTTTTTAAAGTCCTTCCTATCCTGGCCCCTTCCTACCTTTTCAGTCTTTTTATACTTTACTCCCCTCCAGATACTTTGCTATCCAGTAGCCTCCTCACTATACCTCACAAAAGATACTTCATCTCTGGCCTCTGCATTTTCACTGGCTGTCCCCTATGTCTTGAGGGGTCTCTGTCCTATCTCTGTCACTTAGCTTCCTTCAAGTGTCAGCAAAAGGTCATTTTTTCCTGTATCCATTAATTGGTAGTGACTTCACTTTAAGATTATCTCCAGTTTATCATATAAGTAAATATATAAAGATGTGTGTATACATACACACATATACAATTTGTATATAGTTATTTGCCTGTTTTCTCCTCCATTACAATGAAGGCTGTGACAACTGCTGCCTTTCTTTGCATCCCACAGTACCTGATACATAAATACTTAAGACTCTCCTTGACTTTATAACTAGGGCAACAAAAAAGTGTCAATGAGATTTTTCTGATAAAAGAAAATCTACACCACATAGCTTTAACTTAAGTTTGGGTTAAAATTTTGTGGTATACCTATAAATATTCTGTCCATATATTTCAGTTAAAATAATCCTCTATGATATACCTAGATCACTGTATAACAGGGAAACACACAAGGGTATCACACACTAACTGAACCATGTAATACAGCAACTAGTATATAGCTTCAACAGAAAGTAAGGCCAAATGTCCTGAAATGATTTTTCTGCTAAAGAACATTTAAACATTTTAATCTCTGGTTGTAATCATTTTAAAAACAAGTTGTTTTATTTTGACTAGCCAGAAGTGTGTTTTTTTCTATATTTGTAAAGAAAAAATATTTATACACAATCTAGATTATACAACCAAATGCTGTTACAAGCTAGTAACAGCAATCAAATGCCCAAAATACTACCCAGGTTAAAGGGAGAAGGAGAGGAAGAGAGTACTCTCGACTGCTTTTGAGAGGTCACCTTTATGTGTTTAGGAAAAAGATGATGTCTTTACTTAAAAGTATCATTATGTCTTGGGTCAATATATGGAAACTGGCTTTGGAATTTGAATTAAGAATTTCTAAAACTGTCATAGGAAGTGTTCCAAATGGACAGTCTGATTTTGCAATAATGGCATGCTAAACACATTCCAAAAATCTGCTGGATCAGACCACTGTCTGGTATTTAAATCAACAATTACCTTATGTTCAACATGAAGGCATAGCTGAGGTTCTTAGTATCTTTTTGTTATTCTTTTTCACTAGATCATGAGGCTTAGGGATAGAAGGGGAACAATAAAGCATTAGTTTTAGTAAAGACAAAAATTCAAATAGAATCAAATGCAACTTTCTAGTTAAGTATTTTGTTTGTTTTTTAAAATATGTTTTCAACCTAATCTAAAGGACTAACCAAATAAAACTGCTGTATTTGGTCTGTGATAGCAATTTTACCAATTGCTTAAGAAGAAACAAGCTTCAAATATATGTAACTGTATTAGTGTATTTAAGCCTCAGATCACTCCCAACATTCACTGCCTTTTTTCTTACATGTGTGCTGCTAAAAGGAGGTGGAGAAAAATCATTTAACTATTCTAATTAATCTATTGCAAATTTATGCTATATAACCTTAACTGGGTTCTCACTGCTGCCTGACTTATCTCCCTTATCTCAATATCCCATTCTCCACATTGGTTCTTCCAAACCTTTCCAACCCTTCTCAAGCCTCCCATGGCTCCCCCTCCCCCTGTTATCTCAGCAGAACCTTTTCTCATATTAAAAAAAAAAGTTAAGGCCATTCTCCAAGAACCCCCTCTTCCCCCCCTTTCCCTCATATTCTATCACTCCTTCTGTCACACTCTCTTCCTTCACCATGTTTCACATGATGAAGTGGCTTTATTCCTTACCAAGAATAAGTCCTCTACCTATTCAAGAGACTCCATTCTATTACATCTCCTCCAATAGATAGTCCCTTTCTACCCTCCTTATTACTGTAGATGGCAACACTATTCTGCCAATCCCTCAGGCTTGCAACCTAGGACTTATCTTGAATTCCTCACCACCTCCCACCTCCAAGATGTTACCAAGGCTTGTCAATTTCACCCTTGCAATATCTCTTGAAAATGCCCCCTTCTCTCCTCTGAGACTGCCACCACTCTAGTACAAGGCCCTGCTCATTTCAAGCCTGGATTACTGCACTAGCCTACTTACTGGTAGGTCTAACTACTTTGCATCTCTTCCTACTCCACTGAAACACTAAAGCAGGCCTGTACAACATAATGCTTGAGGCACACCACAGGATTTTGGGCAGCCCATGAAAACTGTGGAGGATGTAAAAAAGAAAGTAAAGATCTAACAAGTGCTTTGTTGGTGCCTTGCTTAACCCACCTTTCACTAGTCACTATTATGCCCATCATGTAATTTGATGGGTGGGTTGCCACTGCACACTCCCTCCTGTTTGTCATGTGATCCCCGCCAGTCAACTATCATCAGTCTGTCTCTAGTCTGAGAGGAATTAGAGTGGTATCTTTTCACTGTTTTCAGTTGTTACTGGCATTGGACAGGGTCAAAGTGAGTGCAGCCATGTACCAACACAGCTGACACTAGCTATGCAATGAGTGGCAACAACGTGTCGCTACACAGCCACCCTCTAAATTACCTGTCTGGTTCTCTCCAAGGTTAGACACTCAGTTCAGTATTTCTCTCCCCCGACCCCCCCTTTTTTTTGGAGAGGGGAAGGCAGGACAATTGAGGTTAAATGACTTGCCCAAGGTCACTCAACTAGTAAGGCTAGTAAGTATTAAGTGTCTGAGGCCCATATGAACTCAGGTCCTCCTGACTCCAGGGGTGGTGCTCTATTCACTGTACCACCTAGCCACCCTCAGTATTTCTTTGTATGTGCGAAGTTGCTGTGGAGATTTTTTGGTTCTAACATTAAAGTTTTGGGGGTGACTTTGTAAAATGGGTGATAAAAAGAAATAGAAGATCGAATCAGAACATTAAAGCATTTACTCCAGAGTGGACAAATAGATACTTGTTTATCTACACAAGAGATAAAATAACGTACATTGCTTACTGAGAAGTAATAGCCATTCCAAAGGAATACAATTTTTGTCACCATTTTGAATCAAAACATCCTGACTTTAGCAAATTGAACACCAATGAAGAACAAATTAAAGCATCCAAATTGTTGAAAAATATCAGTGGGAGAATGGTTTTTCAAGAAAATTAACTCAGAAATAAGGCAGCTACTAAGGTTACTTTTCAGATTTCTAAAGAGATGGCTGCTGCTGGGAAGTTTTTTTTTACTGAAGGTGACTTCATAAAGAAGTGTTTGCTGATTGCAGTTTCTGGATTATGTCGACTAAAAAAAGTGTTTTTGAGAAATGTTTAATCATTAATTATACCTTTATTTGTAAAGTGAGCTGCTAAAAACTTATCTGTGGCACAAAGAAGTTTAGCCTATTTTAATTTTGGCCCCTACTGCCAAGTTTTGCAGGTACGCACTAAAGTGATTTTCCTGAAATGGAGGTCTAGTCATGTCACCACCACCCCCATCCCTATATCACCCTCAACAAACTCCAGGGACTTCTTATTGACATAAAGTACAAACACAAAATGCTCTGTTTGGCATTCAAAGCCCTTCATAACATACCCCTCTCCTGCCTTTCCAAGGTTCCTATACCTAAATCTCTGACACATACTCTGTAATCCAGTGATACTGATGGCCTGACTTTTTCACAAATAAGACATTCCATCTGTCAGCTCCAAGCATTCTCCCAGTCTGCCCCTATGCCTGAAATACTTTTACTCCTAAACTCCAACTACTAACTGCCTGGACTCCTTCAAGTTCCAACTAAAATCTCATCTTCTAGAGAAAGCCTTCCCTAACACTTGTTAATTCCAGTGTCTTCCCTCCATTAATTATATTTTATTTAGACTGTATATAGACTGCTTTGTATATATTTGTTTGCATTTTGTCTCCCTGACTAGATTGTAAGCTCATTGAGAGCAAAGATTGTCTTTTGCCTTTCTTTGAAGCCTCAATGTTTAGCATGGTGGCTGGCACATAATATGTACTTAATAAATGTTTATGATTAGCTGATTGGTTGGTGTAGGTAGTTCCTCAATTGATACAGATCTCAACCTTTAAGAGACAGTCTTCAGGAGTGGCTATGCCTGAAAAATTCATCAAGCTAAGATCATCTTAGTGATAAGCACCTAGGATGGTCCACACAGAGCTGATAGATACCAATGGAACCATATTCACAGATTTTCCAGTTTGGTAGCAACTGCTAAAGCCTTGAGTTTCACTGGTACTGCTTTTGAGAACCCAGCGAATAATGTCATAACAAGGCATCAGAATAAGACTTTATAAACATAAAGGTGAGGTAAACATTTTTAATAATGCAAGTCTAATACTCAAAAAAGAAGAGATTAAATCTTTATAGTGAACATATCTGTGAATAAATGTGCTGAATATATGTGATGAACTTGCAAACTGCAAAAAAAATTTTCATGATAATATTTCTGATTCTATCTATCCCATGTTGTTCCAAAGAATCAAATACAAATACTTCTATTCTTGGCTTGGAAAACACTCTATTACACTGCCTCATACTATCTAAACATGCTTAGTCCCCCATATATTCCTATATTTGTACCTGCTAACCAAGATTTATTTGTTGATTTTCTAAGCACAACCTCCCACTCTTGCATCCCATATTATTTACTCTTTTATCCTTGACACCTAGAAAGGTCTCCCCCTTATCCCTCTGCATTCTTCCAAATATATCTCTCAAATGGATCTCCTTTCAGAAACTTTCACAGGTTAATAATAATAATTAATAACTAACATTTATACAGCACATTGAGTTTTTCCTGTCATTACCACAGCATACTACTGAGTGGTTATTTGTATATTCTTTAGTATCTCTAAAATCTTTTTCTAGTTCACCTATTTATAGTTTCATTTATAGGTTTCATTTTCCTTGAGACTCCAAGGAGTCTCCTTGAAGAGTCACCAAAGTAACCCAAAATATATTGAAACCATAAAATTTCCTATAGTATCCATGTTCCCTGTAAACATTCAATGATTGTTAGCTCATTTTCTTCTGTCTCCATTTCACAGAAGATTGGACAAAAAATACCTTTCTAAAGAATTCAAATTATTATATAAAGTTAAGAATAAAATTTTAGAGAAAAGCTATCACTACACTCACCAGAATTCTAAAAAAAATTAAACTGTATGTCTTTCTTTTCATCTTGTCATTTAATGTTTCTAATTAACAGATACTTTCTCCTAAAGACCCCACCCTCTCCCAATCCTTAGTGTTTTTGGTCAATGGTGGACATTTTTCTGGGAGGTTGTTAAAAAAAAAAAAGACATTTCGAATAGTGTTTCATTCACTCATTCAAAAGAATATTAATAATATTAGTATTTCAGTTCTTGTTCTATTCTTGCCTCAAGGAAATCTATTATCCTTGATGGATGCAGGAAGATACCAGGGAATCTGGTATTTTTACAATACCAAGCTATCTTTCAAGGATGTTTGGTTTGTTATCCAAGTAAGTCTGGTCCACTATCCCTTTGCAGGTGGATTCAAACAATGAACATTTCTTAGACACAGGAGGGAAGGAGGGGGCTGTTGCTAGCGCCTTCTTCTCAATTTTCAACCAATTATGTTATTCGCAATCCCATGATGCTAGTAAACCAATTATTTTCCTCTGACCTACCCAGTTCTGTTCTTTGTTCTATGCTTATAAAATGGAGAAGTGCCTCCTCCTCTGGGTCACTGGCTTAAGTGAGGTAGCCATTTAACCCACTTTGCTAACAAGCTCACACCCTGCTAATAAACTGATAAAAGTTCTAGTTTACCTTTATTAAATTCTATGAAGACAAAAATTTTGAAAAGGAGAGGAGAAAAGAATTTTTTAAGTAGAAGATATACATTCTAAATTAAATAATTTAATTCTATGCATAAAAAGGCACTATGATGTAGAATATATCAAACTTGTCAGGGAATTAAAGTTTCAACTGGCTAGGGCTTAGGGATAAAACAGCTAATGCTTTTTTATAAAAACTAAAAGAAAGGTCAAGAGGAGGGGCTTCTTCAATTTAACTGCCTTAAGATACATTAAGTGTGCAACTGGAAATTCAATAACTATAACTTAAAACTCATTCAATTATATGTAAAATGAACTCTACTCTCCACATGGAATAAACCTAAAAGAATCAACTCAGGGAAAGAAACAACTAAAAGTTGTGGAAATGTAAAACAGACAGAAACAAAAAAACCCATCCAGATTAAGAGGTTAGTAAGGTATCCAAAGATCCTATTTAGTCTTCTAAATTTTTTATATGAATAGCTCATTCCCTTTTAGTTTTTTACTTTTGTCTTTATTTTTTCAATAAACACAAAACCTTTTGGGATTATGTACATTATTACATAATATTTCATTTTGTTCAAAAGATATTACAAGATAGAAACAGAGGAAGCTATTTCAGGCAGGCCTGCTAAATACAGAAAAGAGACAATTAAGTGCTAAGAAACATTTGTCCAGCACATCCACTTCCTAAATCTCCCACAGCAGAGTTAAGAGGATCATTTGGGGGGGGGGGCGGAGCTCATCCAAGCCACTCTGCCCCCAGATTCCCCCCAAACTATGTAAAAGGGGACTCTGAACAACTTCTGGAGCCCCATCACCCACAGAACGACACAGAGAAGCTAACCTCCCGCTGAGGACAGCCCAGCAGCACTGCAGGAAGGACCAGCACAGCAGTCTGGGAGCTGGCAGCACGCAGCGCAGAGCCGAGCCGAGCAGAGCCCAGGTCCCCATGAGCCGAGGTTTTAGCTCCAGGGCGGCAGGGCCAGCAGCCGGCTGGAGGAACCCCAGAACACCAGGAGCTGTGGCAATTCCAGAACTATCAACATAGACATGCCTAGGACAAAGTAAGAGGTTAGTGTCCTATGGACTTTGGGACCAGTATTTGGGGAATGAGTAGGCTCCCTCCCCTGGGGGCTAGAAGCCCCTGAGGAGACACACCATTTTGTAGTTTTCAGAGGCAGCTCCAGCTCCTGGCCTGCAAATTTGTAGGGAGATCCAGCGATCAGTCTTGGGGGGTGATCAGTCTTGGGGGGTAATCGCTCTTGCTTTAACCTCCCTGGATCTGGATTGTGATCTAGGGTGGAAGTCGTGGGTGGGTTTACAGCTTGCCAGAAATAGAAGTTGCCCCCCACACGTTCGGGACAAAAATTCCTCTATCTGGCCTTAAAGCCATAGTGTGGCAACAAGCCCAAAAGTCAAGTAATTAAGTGGCAACATGCCAAGGCAAAGGAAACAGAAAAATGCAACCCTAGACTCCTATTTTGGGGGCATAGAGCGGGAAAAGGACTGTGAGGTCAGAAGTCCTGCTCCAAAAGCCCCAGGGGAAAACATGAGCGGGTTGCAGGCCATAGAGGACCTTAAGAAGGACTTTAAAAATCAAATAAGAGAAGTGGAGGAAAATTGGAAAGAGAAATGAGAAGGATGCAGGAAAAGTATGAAATGAGGGTCAACAGCCTGACTGAGGAAAACAACACCTTAAAAAATAGACTAACTCAAATGGCAAAGGAGGCCCAAAAGGGCAATGAGGAGAAGAATGCCTTAAAAAGTCGAATTTGCCAGATGGAAAAAGAATCTCAAAAGTTCACTGAGGAGATTCATTCCTTCAGAGTTAGACTGGAGCAAATGGAAGCTAATGACTTTATGAGAAATCAAGATGCTGTTAAGCAGATCCAAACAAATGAAAGATTAGAAGGCAATGTGAAATATCTCATGGGAAAAACCACTGACCTGGAAAATAGATCCAGGAGAGATAATTTAAAAATTATTGGACTACCTTAAAGCCATGATCAAAGAAAGAACCCAGAAATCACCCTTCAAGAAATTCTCAAGGAAAATTGCCCTGATGTTTTAGATCCAGAGGGCAAAATAGAGGTTGAAAGAATCTACCGATCACCTCCTGAAAAAGATCCCAAAAAGAAAACTCCCAGGAATATTATAGCCAGGTTCCAGAATCCCCAGATCAAGGAGAAAATACTACAAGCAGCCAGGAAGAAACAATTTCAATATTGTGGAAACACAATCAGAATAGCCCAGGACCTGGCAGCTTCTACACTGAGGGATCGAAGGGCATGGAATATGATATTCCAGAGGGCAAAAGAACTGGGAATGAACCCAAGGGTCACCTTCCCAGCAAAACTGAGTATTTTGTTTCAGGGGAAAATATGGTCATTCAGTGGAATAGAGGACTTTCAAGCATTCTTGAGGAAAAAACCAGAATTGAATAGAAAATTTGACATCCAGACACAAGAAGCAAGAGATGCCTGAGAAGGTAATCAGGGAAAAGAAATCAAAAGGAACTTATCAAAGTTGAACTATTTACATTCCTATATGAAAAAGCAATAACTGTGACTGATGATATCTTTCTCACTATGAAAATAATGGAAGAAAGGGGTGTAGTCATATGAATACATAAGTGAATGTGTGTGTATATGGTTATAGTTATATATGGATAGAGGGCATAGGTTGAATTTGTTGGGAAGGGAGAATACTCAAGGGATGAAATTATGAGGTGAGAGAGGAAAGTGGCAAGAGGAGATGGGGAGAGACAGGGTAGGGTAAACTATGCCATGTAGAAGAAGCAAGGGGAAGTGGTGGCAAGGGAGGGGGAGAATAGGAAGGCTAAAAAGGCAAAACCACATTCACATTGAATTTGGTTCAGGGAGAGAATGACATACATACTAAATGGGATATCTCAACCTGCAGCAGAATAGGGGGAAGGGGGATGAGAGGAGGGATGATGGATGGGAGGGCATCCTTGGGGGGAGGGGAGGTTGGAAGTACCCACTATAGAAGAGGGACAGGATCATGTAGGGAATGGACCAGGTGGGGGTGGGATGAGTGGGAGGGAATTATAAGCAGCCTTGTACAATATATCTACTATGATAATGTTTTGCATAGCTAGACATGTACAACATATACTGAATTACTTATCTCCCAAGAGGGAATGGGTGACAAGGGAGGAAGGAAATGGATCTGAAATTCGAGGTCTTAACATTAAATGTTTCAAATATATATAAATACTATTATTAATACTCTTTTGCTTGTAATAGGGAGATAAGATGTGCAGGCATTGGGACACAAAGACTCACCTTCCTCTAATGGAAAAGTCGATGGGGGTATGGGAGAAGGTATGGGAGAGAGCAGATTGGAGGAAGCAATATCTTGTGGGACTGCTATTATGGGAGGTTGGGTAGGGGAATAATGAGGGGAAAATGATTGTAACTCAAAATCTGGCAGAAATGAATGATGTAAAACAGAAGTTAATAAAGCATTTGTTTAAAAAAAAATAATATAGCACAAACAAGTGGCAGCCTGGGTCAGCCAAAGTTTTCAATTGTTCTTTTTTTCTTCTACAGTATTTGTGAATTCACAATGTTAGTTTTCTCTTTTCATAACTCCATGAAGTTAACAAAGAACTGATCAGTTTTATTAGTCTTTAAAAAAAAAGTTTTGGTGTTATTTTAAAATTTCTTAAATCTTGTTTTTCATTTTAAAATTTTCTTTTCCTATGCTTATCTCATGTTTGTTAATAGACTGAGACTGTAGACAAGAGAAGGGCTAGCTCTAAATAAATAAATGTGAAAATCATCTAGGTAGAAACTGAATTTAAATTCAAGCGAGTTGAGAAGGCCCAGAACAGCCTTGAGAGATATTCACCATTAGCAGACATGTTGTAGATGAAGAACCAGTAAAGGATACAGGGTGAGCAGATAGATATAAGGAAGAATCAAGAGTGAATAATGTCATGAACACTTGGAGAAAATAGAATATTAAGGAGGAGAGAATGATTGACGGTGTCAAAGGTTTATAAATATTACCTCTAAAATTATCCCCATTTTATAGATGAGAAAACTGAGGCAGAGAGAAGTTATACTACTTGCCCAGGGTAACAAACCTAGCAAGTATCTTAGGCTAAACGTGAAATACTGCAAAATCTGTCCTAGCGCCTCAGATACACATATTGTATGTGTTTGTTTTAAATATTTGTTGAATAAAAAAAGTTGTTGAGCTTTGGTTTTTTTGTCCATTCTCTTTCATTTTACAGGTAAGTTCAATCCATCCATATATAATATTATAACTGTCTGAGTGTGTTTTATTTTATTCTTTCGTCCTTATTTTCTTTCTCAAGTCAAAGTGGTCCCTGAGATTGTTTATATTTACATGATCCCAGTCTCCTCCCATAGGCTATCCTCCATTCCATTACTCTTTCTTAAACCAAATTTCTTAAGTTTTACTTTTCTTAATTATAATTCTTCCATTTTCTTATTATCCTTCCCATTTTCCACTGAAATTAAGAATATGGTTTAGAATCATTCCTACCAACTATAATGAAATCCTATTATAAAGTAAGAAACTATGAATATACGGAATTCAGAGCAATATGGGACAACCTGTATGAAATGCTACAGAGTGAAGTAAACAGAAAAATATATACACTGTGACAATGTAAACAAAAAGGCAGCCAACCTTTAATGCAATAAAACAACCAACCTCAATCCTGGAAAAAAAAAAAGATTAAACATCTGCCTTCTTGCAATAGAGATAGGAGATTCAGTAGCATATGCTACATAGAACATGGTTACTATGCTAGCTGATCTTGCTTAATAATGACTTGTTTAAAAAGGAGGGTTCAATGAAAGAGGAAATATATGGAAACAATTATGGTATAAAAACTCCAAAAAGACACTAACAATTTCAAAATTATTTTTAAAAATTCTCCCTACTGATTCCTTTAACCCTACCACACTCCCAATCTACTCTCTTTAGAGTGACATTTATTTAATATATACCAATCCAAGAAATGTTAATTTACATCTTTCTCTTTCTAGACTATTCTAGACCCTGATACTGCCATTCACTGGCTTTATGCTTATACATTCATTCTTTTTCTTTCTTCCTTATCCTGCATACAAGGAGGGGATTCTAGAAAAAAAAAAAAGTTTTATTTCATCATTTGCCAGTACAACTGCAAATCTCAGCCACCCATTTTTCCCTGTCAACTTGTTTTGCTGTTGTTGTTTTTTAAACTTTGTCAGTTTTTGGATGGCTTTATTCTAAGTAGATTAATTCCCCAAATTTACACAAGAGGCAATGAAGTATGCTATCTATCAATTATGAATGACCTTTGTCTCTTCCTTCCTCTGTTCT
This sequence comes from Gymnobelideus leadbeateri, assembly GCA_011680675.1. Taxonomy (NCBI): domain Eukaryota; kingdom Metazoa; phylum Chordata; class Mammalia; order Diprotodontia; family Petauridae; genus Gymnobelideus; species Gymnobelideus leadbeateri. Next base: position 17,607 of record WOXC01005808.1, on the reverse strand, counting down.
GATCCAAGTGACTTTTCTCTACCTTCTTCACCCATTAAAATACTGATTCACTTGAGGGAACGCAGATTGTGTTCCAACAAATATAAATTCTTCATTCCATTCTCCCCTCTCTTAACTCCCTTAGAGCTGGACTTCAGGCAACACCAGAGATGTTTTTTGTAATAGTCTTATCTAGCCCAAAAAGCACAAAAATACTGATTTTCTTGCTTCTTTCTTACTTAGTTACCTTTTTTACATTTCTAATGTTTAAAATAATAACATATCAAATATCCTGTTCACCACTTTTACTTAGAAGAAATCACTCAAATTCTACCCTTTTTCTTTGAGTCCCATCTTTTGTCATACATGATTAGATTCAGATTTGCAGGATATGCTATGTTTGCCTAGAAATCAATCACTTTTGAAATATTATATTTAAATTTATTCTTGCTTATCAATTAGGACTAGTCTTGAGCAATCCTAATCAATTTTCTTTGGCAGGTGAAGGCCTATTCCTTTTCTGTCTGTAGTATTTGTTTTGTGATGCCAGAAGTCCTAAGGTTTTACCAATACTTTTTCTTTCTTTCTTTCTTTCTTTCTTTCTTTCTTTCTTTCTTTCTTTCTTTCTTTCTTAGCAATTGGGGTTAAGTAACTTGCTCAAGGTTACACGGCTAGTCATTATTTGTGTGTGGGTGCTCATTTTCTGAGGCCAGATTCGATCTCGGGTCATCCCAACTCCGAGGCGTCTTACTCACTGCGCCACCTAACCGCCCCTTTTTTTAGGGCAATTGGGGTTAAGTAACTTGCCCAAGGTCACACGGCTAGGTTTTTGTTTGTGTGGATTAAGTGTCTGAGGCCGGCTCCGAACTCAGGTCCTTCTGACTCCAGGGCCGGCGCTCTACTCACTGCACCACCTAGCCACCCCTACCAATACTTTTTAAAGTTAAAGTTGGGGATTCTATCAAGTTGTATTTTGCCTTCATTATCCAATAATTTTGGGTAATGTTCTTATATTATTCTCAAAGTATGAGTACTCATCCTTATTATTTCATTGTGTTTTTCTGGAATACCTATGATCATTATTCTATACTCAAAGTGAGCCATGTTAGCTTGTACAAATTCATGTGTTCTTCTGATACTGATATTAATAATAATAAATGGTTAATAAGTCAGATACTGTGCTAAGCACTTTATAAATATCATCTCATTTAATCTTCACAACAACCCTATGAAGAAAGTACTATTATTATCCCCATTTTACAAACAGAGGTTAAATGACTTGCTCAAGGTCACACAGCTAGTAAGTGTGGCTACATTTGAAATCAGGTCTTCCTGATCTGGTCTAGCATACTCTATCCACTGAGATGCCATATTGTCCAATTCATTTCAATAAGCATTTATTCAAATCTACTACACAAAACTGTGCTATGCATTAGGAATACAAAGACAAAAATAAAAGTGATAATCCTCAAGGAACTTACATTCTATTAATCTTGTTATGGAAATTTTCTTGTACTTTTACATCTGACTTTCAAATCTGTCATTTTCTTTTCAGAGTCTCTTCTGTTTTGGAGAACTTTTCCATCAAAAGTTCTAAGCTGCCTATCCTCATTTGTCATTATTATTTGTTTCTTAAGATTTCCCAATTCTGATGCAGTTTCCATCCTTCATTTTTTTCCTTTTAAATCTTTTATGTGCTAGCTGTGTGACCTTGGGCAAGTTACTTAACCCCAATTGCCCTCCAAAAAAAAAATCTTTTATGTGATGTAGGGTGGCACAACAGACAAGAAGGCAGTCAGAATCAGGAAGAGCTAAATTCAAATTCTGAATTTGATACATTCTGGTCATGTAACCAATTCACTAAACCTCTCAATTCCCAAAGCAGATCTCAAAAGATTCTAAGTGATCAGTTGCCAATTTACATCTGTGAAAGAGTTTCCATACCAGAAATTTCCTGAACCAATAAAATCACACATCCTGATCAATATGTATATGTATAAACTCTCTCTCTCTCACTCTTTCTCTCTCCCTCCCTCCCTCTCTCTCTTTCTCTCCCCTGAACCTGTTTGAAATTTCTTGCCATTGTTACAATAATCTTTCTGATGATCCTAAAAATATAATGCCTTGCTTTCCCTTTATCATTTGCTAAGTCATCTATTTTCATTCCATTTTTACTGATAAGGAAATTGTGGCTTGGAACAATTAAGTGATTTCCTATAGTCATACTGTTATTGGAGGTAGGACTCAAACTTAGGTTTTCTGACTTTAGTTCTATAATATTAAGTCATGCTACATATCAAAGGGTATGTTAACTATACTTCCTCATTTAAACTGCATAATTCAGAGTCACTCTCTTAGAACTTTTGGGCAGTATTTAAGAGGCACTTGGACTAAATATCTCAAATATCAAGAAATAATCCTCAGGGCAGCTAGATGGCACAGTGAATAGAGTGCTGGCCCTGGAGTCAGGAGGACCTGAGTTCAAATCCCAACTCAGACACTTGACACACTTACTAGCTGTGTGATCTTGGGCAAATCACTTAATCCCCATTCCCTTGCCTTCCCCCTTCCAAAAAAAAAAAAGTCCTTTACATCAGTAGGGTGTGTGTGTGTGTGTGTGTGTGTGTGTGTGTGTGTGTGTGTGTGTGTATGTGTGTGCGTTAGATGGACCCATTTGGCAGTTGAGCAAAGTCTATAGAATGCCCTTTTAAAAAAATATTTTTAAGTAAATGACAAAGAACACATAGGATTACAAAGAAAACCAATTATATTGAAACAAACTCGCCAAAATTTTTTAAACTCCACAGACCCTAGGACTCAGGGTGGGGAACCAGCAGCCTCAAGGCCACATGTGGCCCTCGGTTCTCAAGTGTGGCCCTTTGACTGAATCCAAAATTCCATGGATCCATGCTTCTGTGAAGTTTGGATTCTGCCAAAGGGCCACACTTGAAGACCTAGAGGGCTACATGTAATCTTGAGGTCACAGGTTCCCTTCCCCTGTGCCTAGGTTAAAAACCCATGCTTTAAGTCGTTCCCACTGACCCTGATATTCCGTTACTGTCATAGTGCCAGTCATACTGGCATAGTGCCAAGGAGCCAAGCCAAAATTAAAAGTTAAAACATCCATCTCATGTCTGAATTATATCTATTCTTGATATTCCATTTTAGAAGTCAGCGCATATCAAATTAGGATCTGTAATTTTCAGGAAATTTGACTAAGTTTTGCAAGATGCTTTAGCACGCATCTTATTTGGGGCTCTACACCTCTCCCTGATAATTGTCCATAATATTCAGTCAAGTTCTCTATTCAAAGAAAACCCTTTTGTCCTTTATTATCATCTGATTCTCATTCTCCTTAATGCCTATCCTTCATTTTCACCTTGTCCACTGACTAAATACACCAAAGTCCCTAATTCTAATCAAATTTGAATTTTTCTAATTGTACAGAACATAGGTATTTTTCTGTGTATTGAGGGCAGAAAAGCATTCCCAGTCTCAGAATTACTCCCACATTTTACACTTCAAAGAATTCATTAGTGAATGCTTCTTCTACAAACCCTAATGTACCTTAGTATATAGTCTTGATGAACTGTCATAACCAACATAATTCAACATCCACCAACCAACCTGTTAATAGGTCTCTCAGAATTTAAGCTGATACATTAACTCAGTATTAGTGAGCCCACACTTGGTTGCAAAGCTAACAAAATGTCAGAATTATTTTATTTCATGTTGCTTTTATGTTTTTTCTTAGTACCAACTGCAAAAAGGGTCATGGGGATGAATATCCTCATTTCAGAACAAACAATTAAAACAAATTTCTGAATTTGCACTTCCCCAAAATGTCTGCCTAAATGTTTTAATGTTTATTTGTATAAATTATTTTTTAAATCAAGAAAGGGACTACTTGTAACTACTTTTTTCTAATTAAACAAAGGGTCAGTTAGATCTGGTTTGGGTAGGGGAGTAAATGTTATATAAATGAGTGGGTTTTATCTTTTTAATTCCTAAAAGAATCTCAATATTAAATATTAAACAGATAGTACTGGTATGATTTTTATCTTAGCTGCAATTTTAGCAACTCTGTACTAAACATTATGCTTAAAACATACCTAATAATCATTTATTTAAAAGATCTTAAAGGCATAGAAAAGAAAATAACTTCTGCTTGCTCTCTCTTCTCTCCCTTTCATCTCCCCTGTAACCTTTGGTCCACATGACTTAGATGGAAAACAAGGCTGTCTCAAAGTTCCTGATGGAAGTTCTAAAGACTATCTGCTTTCTAGTAGCAATGTTATGACCTATCATTCTGGCACAAAACCTGGTGTACTGAGAGAGAAGAAAGAAGCTTTGATTGTGGTTCCCACATCCTCCTTGAAATAGTACAGGTCACTATTGCCTTCCCTGTAGCCTATGAAATTGTTCCTGTTTTAGCCACTAGCATGACCAAGCCTAAGAAAAGATGACTAGAAAACCCACATCTTGTGGCACTGAAAAATAATCCATAGAGCATGGGAATTATGAGCTTGAAAAGTATATAACTGACTTGAGGAGACTTTTTTTAAAGCGATTTTTGGAATAATGGTTCACAAACAATTGTTGCTTGTCATTGTTCTTGTTTATCCTTCATTTTCAAAAAAGACCAATGACATCACAGGGTGCTGTCTGGACTCACATGAGTGAAGTAGATTCAAGTGAGGCAGAGATGCACAAAGTGGCCAGCCTCACCCTCTCTTTCAGTCACTGAAGTCCAGTGGCAAGACCAAAGTCAGGATGACAAGCAATGGCCCAGGATGCAGTAGATGACCTTGGTGTCTTCAATGTCTGACTGAGCTCTAAGTGCTCCACAATGCCTGCTTCAGCTGCCTACATGGCCACTGGAACAAACTGCTCTCATCTGTCTCTTCCACTGGGGAAAGTATTCACATGCTTGGGGGTAAACATTCACCTAACTCACCAAGAAGTTTGAGGCCAATCGGCTACCCTCAACCTGGCTTCATCTGTCCGTCTAGTTGGTTTTTCTCGGGTATGGACACTGCACATGCCATAGCTTCTTAGAGACACTGGTGGGAGGTGGCTGACAGGTGGACAACAGAAATGTCATTTTTAATTAATTTAATTCAATTGCTCACAGGCAATTATTTTAAAAAAGAAACCACCTTGTGGTTAAACTATATTAATAACCATCTCTGGCAATGGATTCCTCATGACAGCATTACTCCTTACTATTTTTTACCATAAAATTTCCTTCTCAGTATGCCATGAGTGGTTTCTTAAATATCACTAATTGTCACCATAGTCACATTTAAGTACTCTCCAATTAAACATTTTCTACACAATTTTATGCCTTTACATCTATATATATTCCTTTAATATTTAGCACAACCACTAAATTAAATATTATGGTTCCCAAAATATAGTGAATACTTCCTGCCCTATGGGAGTGGTCAATTTAGTCCAGCTGTTTCCTAAATTTTGAGTCCCCATTGATTCATGGTTTTCAGTAAACCATACAGAACCCGTTTTTCAAAATTAAAGAAATACTATATCTTGACATGAAGGAAAAAAGATTAATTTTTTCCATGAAACTTCATTTGGTACATCACATTTTTAGTATTATAAAATTATGTAATATTTGTAAGAAGGCAGCCAAATAAATTGGTAGAGACACTTGATTCTGTTTCTTGTTTCGTTCTAGAGTTTTGAAAAAAATATCTGGGGGTGGCTAGGTGGAACAGTGAATAGAGCACCAGCCCTGGAGTCAGGAGGAGCTTATGCCTAACCTTAGATTATAGTTTCTTGGAGCAAAATGTTCATATCTGGGCCAAACTGTCCCAAGAAAAAAGAACAGGATGAAATAGACAACTTCCTACTTTTTCCTTTTCTTTCCATAGCAAATATCCGAAATCAGAATGATTGGTCCCAATCTTTTAAAAAACATTAGAGGGCATACAGCAGTTACTTAAGAATCACATTAGTCTTTTGGGAGCCAAGAGTAGAATAGAGGAAGTAGTACAGTCAAACTCTCCCAACATTCCCCCACAAATAACTTTGAAATAATACCTCAAATCAAACTATAGAGTGGTAGAGGGGAAAAAAGGCCCAGGAACAAAGCCCAACTTTAACATAAAGGTCAAAGACAAGAAAAAAGTTAGAAAAGCCAGGAAACAACAAAAAAAGAAGATGAATAAGAATCATGGTAGTTACATTTCCTTCATAATGTCCTTCCTTCCTTTCATCCTTCCTTCATTCAACAAGCATTTACTAAGTTCCTATTAGGCACTATGAGAAAAAACCCCAATACTACCTCTATAGAAATCGGATAGTCCCTACCATCAAGAAGCTTATATTCTATTGAAGGAAAACAATATGCAGATCCTTCCCTATCTGTCAAAATTCAACAAAGTATGAATTTCTACAAAGCAATAATAAAAAGCAAAAGGAAATTATGTAGAGCAATCTTACTCAAAAAAACCTATAAAATGCATAAAACAACTAACATTTAACATGTTAAGGACCATTCACAAGATGAGGTGTGATGGGGAGGGGAAGGGAGGAGAGGGGAGAAAAAGATGTTGGTGATAGGGAGACAGAGAGGGAGGAAGACAGAACCAAAATTAAACACAAACCTTACCAAAATACACAATTATTATATCAATGTAAATGAAAGGAACACTAGAAGAAAGCCAAATCTGAAGTTAGCACTTCTCAAATGTTTAAGTGTGAGGATTCTTTTACACTCAATTACTGGAACACCAAAGAGCATTTGTTACATGGAAAAGTAATGTTTTAAAATATTTACTAATTTATTTTATTTTATTTTTTGCTTTTTGGAGAGCAGTTGGGGTTAAGTGACTTGCCCAAGGTCACACAGCTAGTTTTTGTGTTAAGTGTCTGGGGCTGAATTTGAACTTAGGCTCTCTTGACTACAGGGCTGGTGCTCTATTCACTGTGCCACCTAGCTGCCCCTAATTCATTTTAAAATAACAATAATAAATTCATTACATGTTAACATAATGTTTTTAAGAAAAATAACTATATTTTCAAAATATTGTGAGTAGAGTGGCATTATTTTACATATTTTTGCAAAGAGTTACTCTTCATATCTGTCTCACCATTCAATCTGCTGTGACATATCACTTTGGTTGAAGTATATTAATAAAATGCGGCCAAATACAAATATATAGTTTGAAAAGGCAAGAGTATTTTAATAGGTGAACAACATCTTAATATTCTTTTTTTTCTAAATTTAGTTATTTTTTAGTTTTCAACATTCATTTCCACAAGATTTTGAGTTACAAATTCTCTCTCCATTTCTCCCCTACCCCCAGTCCAAGATAACAAGCATACTGAATACCCCCTCCCCCAATCTGCCCTCTCTTATATCCCCCCCACTTCCCCTTACTTTCTTGTAGTATAAGATGGATTTCTATACCCCATTGCCTGAATATCTTATTCCTGGTGGCATGTAAAAACAGTTTTTACATTTGTTTTTAAAATTTTGATTTCCAGATTCTCTCCCTTCTTCCCTCCTCATACCCACCTCCACTGGGAAGACAAGCAATTCAATACAGGTTATACATGTGTAGTTATGCAAAACATTTTATAGTAGTCATGTTATGAAAGACTAACTATATTTCCCTCCATCCTACCCTCCCCCCATTTATTCTATTCTCTCCTTTGACCCTGTCCCTTTTCAAAAGTGTATGCTTCTAACTACTCTCTCTCCCAGTGTGCCCTTCCTTCTATCATCCACCCTCTTATCCCCTTACCTCCTACTTTCCTGTAGGGTAAGATATCCAATAAAGTGTGTATGTTAGGGGCGGCTAGGTGGCACAGTGAATAGAGCGCTGGCCCTGGAGTCAGAAGGACCTGAGTTCGGAGCCGGCCTCAGACACTTAATCCACACAAACAAAAACCTAGCCGTGTAACCTTGGGCAAGTTACTTAACCCCAATTGCCCTAAAGGGGCGGCTAGGTGGCGCAGTGAGTAAGAGCGCCGGCCTCGGAGTTGGGATGACCCGAGATCAAATCTGGCCTCAGAAAATAAGCACCCACACACAAATAATGACTAGCCGTGTAACCTTGAGCAAGTTACTTAAACCCAATTGTTTAAAAAAAAAAAGTGTGTATGTTATTCCCTCCTTAAACCAATCTAATGTGAGTAAAGTTGACCCATTCTCTTTCACCTTCCTGCTCTTCCCCTCCATTTTAACAGCTTGCTCTTGCCTCTTTTAACATCTTAATATTATTATGAAAATGTTTTTATACCTTGTAGACCCTGTTAAAGGATCCTGTGGGCTAAAATTTGAGAACTAATGTTTTAATTAAAAGTCACAGAGAAGACATAGCAGGAGGCAGTAGAGTTCAGACAGAAAGTGTATCAACTTTCAGATGTGGTCACAGTTATAGGTATTTCTGTTTAATTATCTATATTTTAATGGATATTTCAATTTGGAGGGGAGTAGTAAGGAATCTTCTCTGAAATACTTATGTGATAACAAAAAGTAACAATAAAAACTTATTTTGAAAAACAGAAATTAGAGTAGACAAATAATTGGGGAGATAGATATTCATTGCATACAGTTGGGCTATACTCAAATAATTAAATGATGATATTACCTAAACTAATCTACAAATTTAGCATTATAACAAAACACTAAGAGATTACTTCATACAACTAGACAAAATAATCCTAAAAATTCATTTGGAAAAACAGAATGATCTTGTTGAAATTTTCTAGAACCTCAATAACAGGTGGGGAAAAAAGGAATCAAGAATGAATGGGGAATAGCATGTCCAGACCATAAACTGTATCATAAAGCATTAATCATGGTAAAATGTGGAGTGATGGCAACATGTTAATACCCAATCTGCTCTCTCCTATATTGTCCCCCATTCCCCCTCCGACTTTCTGGTAGGGCAAGATGGATCTCCATAACCCAGTGCCTGTATATCTTATTTCCCAGTTGCATGTTAAAAATAATGATAATAATAATAATTTCTTTAAACATTTCATTTTAAAACTCTGAATTCCAGATTCTTTCCCTTCCTTCTTCATCACCCACCCTTACTGGGAAGATAAGCAATTCAAAATAGGTTATACATGTGTAGTTATGCAAAACATTTCCATAGTGGATGTATTGTGAAAGACTGACTATATTTTGCTCCATCCTATCCCACCCCAACTTGTTCTATTCTCTACTTTGACCCTGTCCTTCTTCAAAAGTGTGCTTCTAACTTCCCTCCCCCGCAATCTGCCATCCCTTCTATCATCTCCCCTCTCATCCCCTTCTCCCCTACTCTCCCATAGGGAGAATACCCAATTTAGTGTGTATGTCATTCCCTCCCTAAGCCAAATTCAATGAGAGTAAGGTTGACCTTTTTGCCTTCCTATTCTTCCCCTCCATTGTTAACTGTTATCCCTTGCCTCTTCTATGTGAGATAATTTTTAATCACCTCCCAATTTCACCTTTTAAATATCATCCCTTCCTATTCAATTCATCCTGTGCCCTCTGTCTATGTATACCTGTACACACACACACACACACACACACACACATTCACATATATATATTCATATGTACATATACTCTCCTGTAGACATATATATGTATGTATACATATATCTATATTTCTATTCCTTCAACTATCCTCATACTGAGAAAAGTTTCATAAGTTACAATTATTGTTTTTCCATGTAGTCATGTAAATAGTTCAACTTTGATAAGTTCCTTATGAGTTCTCTTCCCTGTTTACCTTCTCATGCTTCTCTTACTTCTTGTATTTGAATGTCAAATTTTCTATTCAACTCTGATTTTTTCATCAAGAATGCTTGAAAGTCCTCTATTTCATTGAATGACCATATTTTCCCCTGAAACATGATACTCAGTTTTGATGAGTAGGTGATTCTTGGTTTCAATCCTAGCTCCTTTGACCTCCAGAATATCATATTCCAAGGTCATCGATATCTCAATGTAAAAGCTGCCAGATACAGTGTTATCCTGATTATGTCTTCACAATATTCAAATTGTTTCTTCTTGGCTGCTTGTAATATTTTCTCCTTGATCTGGGAACTCTGAAACCTGGCTATAATATTCCTAGAAGTTTTCTTTTGGGGATCTTTTTCAAGAGGTGATTGGTGAATTCTTTCCATTTCTATTTTGCCCTCTGGTTCTAAAACATCAGAGAAATTTTCCTTGAGAATTTCTTGAAGGATGATTTCAAGGTTTTTTTTTTTGATTGTGACTTTCAGGTAGTCCAATAATTTTTAAATTATCTCTCCTGGATCTATTTTCCAGGTCAGTGGTTTTTCCAATGAGATATTTCACATTTCCTTCTATTTTTTCATTGGTTTGGATCTACTTAATAGTATCTTGATTTCTCATAAAGTCATTAGCTTCCAATTGCTCCAATCTAATTCTGAAGGAATGATTTTCTTCAGTGAGTTTTTGAAATTCTTTTTCCATCTGGCAAATTAATCTTTTTAAGGCATTCTTCTCGTTGGCTTTTTGGACTTCTTTTTCCATATGAGTTAGTCTATTTTTAAGGTTATTCTTTTAATTTTTATTTAAACATTTTATTTAAATTTAATATTTTATTTAAATAACCTTTTTAAAGGTTATTTTCTTCAGTTAGGTTGTTGACTCTCTTTTCATGATTTTCTTGCATCATTCTCATTTCTCTTCCCAATTTTTTCTCCACTTCTCTTATTTGATTTTCAAAATCCTTCTTGAGCTCCTCCATGTCCTGTATCTAGTTCATATTTTTCTTGGAATCTTTTGGTGCAGGAGTTCTGACTTCATTGTCTTTCTCCCATTCCATGCTTTGATCCTTTTTGTCCCCAAAAAATGAACCTAAGTTTTGATTGCTGTTCTTGCTTTCTTTCCTTTGCTTGTTCATGTTGCTATTCAATTACTTGACTTTTGAGCTCTTTGCCACAGTAGAACTTTGCTTCCAGAGAAGAGATCTTTGTCCCAAATTGCTGGGGTTTTTGCAGCTGTCGGAGCTATTAGTTGGGCACCCTCTCTGTGTGATCTGGGGGAAGAAGTGTTCTGCACAACATTCCATTAAACCTGAGTAAAAGAATACAGCATCCAACCACAGCCAGTTCTGACCTCCAAAAAGTCAGCTGTGACCTAAGCTAGAAAACCATGAATTGTCCAGTATAGAAGGAGGCTGAAAAACTTTGAGATCCAATCCCTAAGGAAACCACAATCTAGATGGAAAAAGTCAGAAAGTGAGCAATTTGGAAAATAAAGAGACCAAGTAAAGGGAGGAAGAGTGATGTACAGGAAGGACTGAAAATACCAAAGATTTCAGGAAGACGTTGAACATAAACAGAAAAATCAATAGAACAATATCAACGGGAGGAAATATGGTCTCGAAGTCTACTCAACAAGTCCAGCAATCTATGAATAAATACTTCAAAGCAAACAAAAAAAAATAATGCAACGTTTGATGAGACAGAGGAATCTGGGTAATTTGGGAAAAACATGAGACCACAACACACTTTTCCTGAGTGGTTAAAAAAAAAAGAAGATGTATGAGAGCAGAACTTATAGTCTGCACAGCTAAAATATTATGGGTAGAACAGAAAAAAACTAAAATCGGGAATGGCAAGTCTCACCAAAGAAATAAAAGAGAGAATAAAAAAATTAGGGTTACAAATAAACCAAAGTAAAAGATAATCTAGAAGAAGAGAAGCAAAAGAAAAAATTAACATTACAAGAAAATATGCTCACTATTCAAGGAAAACATATTGATCTCAAAGACAGGATGCAGAGAGACAATCTAAGGGATCATATGTCTCCCAGAAGCAGGACCAAAAAACTTAACAAAATAAGAAAGAATATAATAGACGAGAACTGCAGTGAACTTCTGAAATTAGAAAATGAAACTCCAATTTTAAGAATTCACAAACTTCTTCCAGAAAAAAAAAACCCAAGTTGCAAACACCAAGCCACATAAATGTTTAAATTTAATAATTCAATTATTCAAAAACAAATTCTGCAAGCAATCAGAAGACTTTCAAATACAAAGGAAAGGATATTTGAGTAATGCCAGTCTATTCTGTATCAACTAGAAAACTTAAAAGGGGACTTATATATTATGTTCAAAAGAGCAAAGGGGTTGATGATATAGGCCAGGGTGATCTCCCTTTGTAAAATAAAGTTTAACTATCACGAAAAATGATGGTCATACAATAATAAATACATATAATAATAAAGACAAATATGAAATGTCTTTAGAAAGAAAATCAAAACTTAAGAGATTGTTTCTCAAAAGCCCAAACAGAAATGTAGGAAGAGTGAATAAATACACCAGCCAAGAACATCAAATAGTAACAAAGTGATAGAAGTAAAACCATTAAGAGACTTCACTCTTACATGTACATAAGAACACAAGAGTGAAAGAAATTTGATAGAGGTAATAAAAATGAAGAGCCAGACAGGGGGCATTGTGGATGGAACCTAGAAACACCCCACCTAACAAGTGAATCAATGTTTTGTTTTGGTTTGGGGGGTGGGACTACATTTTAACATGGGAGGGCATATAAAACAGGGAGAGGAGAAGCAATAGGATAAAGAATAGTGTGTGATATACTGGGGTCAAATCAAGGGCTATACTGGACAATTCAAGGGCTGGGGGATAAGGTGACTTCTGGGTCTCAAAAAAAGAAAAGCATACCAGGGAATAAGTTAGGAAGGAGGGAGGAAGACTGAAAGCATAAAGGAGGTAAGGGGCAGGGGGGAGAAAGCCATGCTTTGGTGATGGGAAAGGGTTCCACTTGTAAAAAGAGATGGGACCTTGCCCCAGGTATGGCCTAGGAGATTTAGTGCTAGAAAAGTCTACTCATCCCATCTCTGGAAGTGGGAGGAGCTGGAATTCCTGATGGCAACTGGCACTTGGGAGAGCAAGGATGAGGGAGGAGGTTTTGAAGCAAGTGGTGGGAGGGGCGGTAGGTGGAGGAAGAAGATGAATGATGGGCTACATAATTTGAGACATGGTTGAGGAGAGGTCCTACCATGGGGCAGTATCCTCTTTATCACCTGCAATAATTGGCATTATTCTGAGAGTGAGGCACAATGGAAAAGGGGGCTCCAGAGGGAAAACTCTACGAGGCAGTGGCAGAAAGTAACTGCCTAGAGGTGAGTCTAGAATTACTACCTTGGAAGCTTTGACTGCATGAAGAATACTGAGAAAAGATAGAAACCAGAAATTACAGGGGTCATGAATCAAAGAGTGAGGTTCTAGAGTAATCAGAAAAAGAAGATGGGTAATGAAGAGAATGAGAGAGATCCTTTGTAGAAAGGGAAAGAAAAAAAAAGGAAAAAGTAGAAAACAGACTAGTTTAAGGTAAGGACAGGAAAGGGGAACCTACTTGACTAAAGGAAAAGGGAAAACAGGTGGGAGGGAAACAGAAGAATAATATAACCAGGTAAAATGAGGAGAAAAAAGGAATACATGAAGCCATAAAAGAGAAAGGGGTAATAAATAAGAAAAGTAGATCAGGGAAAAAGGAAAGAAAGTCGATGGGAACAGGGCCACCTTTTAAAAAAATTAAAAGGAATATAATACTGTCTTTATAATAGAAGAGATGGGGAAAAGGCTGTAACTTGAGGGGGGGATCTGCAATACTAGAGACAAATGAAGAAAAATGTAAACCTAACTCCTATAACTTTAAATGTGAATTGATTAAACAATGCAATAAAATGAAAAAGTAACAGACTGGATAAGAAAACAAAAGCTCATAATTGCCTATAAGAAACACATTTTAAAAATAAAGACATACACAAAATAAAACTAAGAGAATAGAAAAAATTTTTGCTATGCATCAAGTTAATCCAAAAAAAGCAGGAATTGCCATCATACAGCCACACAAAGCAAAATGAAATATTCAAAAAATAAGAAGGGATAAACAAGGAAACTATACTATGCTGAAAGCAGCTATAGACAACAAATCAATATGAGTAATAAACTTATGTTCCAAATGACTTAGCATTCAAATTCATAAAGGAAATATTTGAGCTAAAAGAAAACACAGACATAGACAGTAGCACAATAATAACAGGAGACTTCAATATCCCTCTTTCAGTTTCGGATAAATCTAACAGAAAATCAAAAGGGTAAATATTGAACTGATAAAACTGACAGAGAAAATAGAGTTAAAAGATTTATAGTGTTTTCTAAATGAGACAGAAAAATAATATATATACTTTTTTGCACCACATGGAACTTTTACAAAAACTGACCATATACTAGGACAGACATATTGCAAACAAATTTTAAAAGGCAGAAATAACTAATATATCCTCTATAGACCATAATGTACTAAAAATAAAAATAAAAATTGGTTTTGAGACCACAAAAAGGTATTGGACCAAATAGAGTTAATGAAAACTTAAATAAATGGTGGATCAAAAGACAAATCATATAAATAATTAAAAACTACATAAAAGAAAATGATGATAAAACAATATACCAAAATTTCTAGGATGCAGGGAAAGAAGTCGTAAGGGGAAACATATAGCCTTAAAGGCATACACAAATAATTAATATATAAATAAGACCAAGAGTCATTCTCCAAAAGATAAGTAGTCAAAGGATTTGAATATACTATTTTGAAAAAAGCAATATTTAAAAAGACTACCTCAAATTACTTAAAAGAAATATTCAAATTAAAACTTAAATTTCACCTCATACCCACATAATTGGCAAAGGTAGCAGAAGATATAAATAATCCATTTTGAAAAACTACGAAGAAAACAGGAACATGAATACATTGTTGAAAGAGTTGAGAATTGGCACAACCAATTGAGAAAATAATTTGAAACTACATGAGAAAAGTCCCTACGTTGTTTATATTTGCTAATCCAGACATTCCACTGATAGACATGTACCCCCATAGACATCAATTACAAAAAAAAAAAAAAGTTCACTTACACCAAAAAATTGTTTGTAGCTCTCTCTGCGGTAGTAAAAAAAAAAAAAATCAGAAAGAAAGTGGGTACCCACTGACTGAATAAACAAATGCCAGAACAAATTGGGGCATATGAATGGAATTGAGTATTTTTGTGCTGTAAAAAACAAACAAAAAACATGAAGAATTCAGAAAAATGAGAATGATGCAAGAAAATTATAAAATGAGAGCCAACAACCTGACTGAAGAAAATAACACCTTAAAAAAAAGACTAACTCAAATGGGAAAAGAGGCGCAAAAAGCCAATGAGGAGAAGAATGCCTTAAAAAGCCGAATTTGCCAGACGGAAAAAGAATCTCAAAAGCTCACTGAGGAGATTCATTCCTTCAGAGTTAAACTGGAGCAAATGGAAGCTAGTGACTTTATGAGAAATCAAGATGCTGTTAAACAGATGCAAACAAATGAAAGAATAGAATACAATGTGAAATATCTCATGGGAAAAACCAATGACCTGGAAAATAGATCCAGGAGAGATAATTTAAAAATTATTTTTTTAAAAAATTAATTTATTAGTTTAGTTTCAGTTAACAAGTTTCAATTCTATAGTTCCTTGATTTTCAAATTTCCTTTACTTCCCTCCGCTTTCCCCACACAACAGCATATAGTCCAGTATATGATCTGTAAATGCATTCATATTAGACATTATTCCAATTACAAAGGCGTATTGTACTAGGTGGGATGAAAGATGGTAAGGAAGAAGTAAAACCAAACAATGAAAAGAACAAGATCATTTAGTTTGCTTCCATCAGGATTCAGGTTCCGTTTTTTCTAGTTATATTTCTGGATGGGGCATTTCTCACTTTCTTGAGTCTTTCAGGATTAACTTATATCACTACATTGCTGAAAAGAGTCCAGTCTGTCATAGTTGGTCATCACAGATATGGTATGTCTGTGATTGTATACAGATTTCTTCTGATTCTACTCTTCTCGCTCAGCATCAGTTTGTATAAGTCTCTCCAGGTAATTATGGAATCCGTCACCTCTTCATTTCTTATAGCACAATAATATTCCATTACATTCATATACCACAACTTGTTTAGCCATTCCCCAACTGGTGGGCACCCCTTCAGTTTCCAATTCTTTGCAACCACAAAAAGGGCTGCTAAAAATATTTTTGTACATATGGGTCTTCCTCCCACTTCTATGATCTCTTTGGGATATAACCCTAGAAGTGATATTGTTGGGTCAAAGGGTATGAAATTATTTATAATCCTTTGGGCATAATTCCAGATTGCTCTCCAGAATGGTTGGATAAGTTCACAACTCCACCAGCAATGTATTAGTGTTCCAATTTGTCCACATCCTCTCCAGCATTTGTCACTTTCTTGTTTTGTCATCTTAGCCAATCTGACTGGAGGGATGTGGTATCTCAGAGTTGTTTTGATTTGCATTTCTCTAATTAATAGTGATTTAGAGCATTTCTTCATATGCTTATAGATATCTTTAATTTCTTTCTCTGAAAATTTCCTGTTCATATCCTTTAACCACTTATCAATTGGGGAATGACTTGTATTCATATAGATTTGGCTCAATTCTCTATAAATTTTAGAGATGAGTCCTTTATCAGAGACACAAGTTGTAAAAATTCTTTCCCAATTTCCCACCTCCCTCTTGATCTTGGTTACATTGGCTTTGTTTGTACAGAAGCTTTTCAATTTAATGTAATCAAAATTATCCATTTTGCATTTTATAATGCTCTCTAATTCTTGTTTGGTCCTAAAGTCTTCCCCTCTCCACAGATCTGTCAGGTAAACTATTCCTTGCTTTCCCAAATTGCTTACAGTATCATCCTTTACACCTAGATCATGCACCCATTTGGACTTGATTTTGGTATATGGTGTTAGATAATGATCTATGCCCAGTTTCTGCCATACTGTATTCCAGTTTTCCCAGCAGTTTTTGTCAAATAGTGCATTCTTATCCCAAAAACTGGGGTCTTTGGGTTTATCGAACAATAGATTGCTATATTCATTAACTGCTGGGTCTCCTGCACCTAATCTATTCCATTGATCCACTACTCTACACCTCTGCCAGTACCAAGCAGTTTTGATGACTGCTGCTGTATAATACAGATTAAGATCTGGCATAGCTAGTCCACCTTCCCTAGCGTTTCTTTTCATTAATTCCCTTGATATTCTAGACCGTTTGTTTTTCCAAATAAATTTTGTTATTATTTTGTCTAACTCTAGAAAGTAGTTTTTTGGTAAATTGATTGGTATGGCACTAAATATATAGTTTAGTTTGGGTAAAATTGTCATTTTTATTATATTAGCTCGACCCAGCCATGAGCAATTGATATTTTTCCAACTATTTAGATCTGCTTTTATTTGTGTGAGAAGTGTTTTGTAGTTGTGATCATATAGATTCTGGGTTTGTTTTGGCAAGTAGATTCCCAAATATTTTAAAATGTCTACAGTGACTTTAAATGGGATTTCTCTTTCTATCTCTTGCTGTTGAGTTTCATTAGAGATGTACAGGAATGCTGAGGATTTATGTGGGTTTATTTTATATCCTGCAACTTTGCCAAATTTATTTATTGTCTCAAGTAGTTTTTTACTTGATTCTCTAGGATTCTCTAAGTATATCATCATATCATCTGCGAAGAGTGATTGCTTGGTCACTTCTTTACCTAATTTGATTCCTTTG